>VZRI01002599.1:153708-178626 GCA_013397515.1 Upupa epops | reverse complement strand
GTGGAAGTCAGGCTCTTCTCCCAGACAACTAGTGATAGGATGAGAGGACAGGGCCTGAAGCTGCACCAGGGGAGGTTTAGGTTGGATATTAGGAAGACCTTCCTCATGGAAGGGATGATCAGACCCTGGAATGGTCTGCCCAAGGAGGTGATGGAGTCCCCATCCCTGGAGGTGTTTAAAGACAGACTGGACGTGGCCCTTAGTGCCCTGGTCTGGCTGATGTGGTGATGTCAGGTCATGGGCTGGGCTGGATGAGCTCAGATGTCTTTTCCAGCCTCAGTGATTCTCTGAAACAGTAAAATACTGGATCAGTCCTGAGGGCAGGGATCTGGACTCCCCTATCCAACCTCTTGATGGGGGCTGCAGATCACAATAATTCCAACTACATTCCCTCTTGTACGAGATCTCTCCATCCTAGTTAACCTTTAAGATCTGTCTCTGTCATGGCACAATTTCAGCAGGATCAAGAAATGTGGTGGGTTTTATGATATGGAGGAGACAGCACAGCATCATTTTTCCTTGCCCCTTACTTTCCCCTCTCCTCATCTTTCAAATAAGAGGGAGATGTTGAATAGCACGAATGACTCAGTCCTGCTGTTGAAGCTGTGCCCTGCTCTGATGCTGGCTACTGTCCTGAGTCCTTAGATGCTGTAGGGAGGGTGAGTCTCACTTACAGAGCCCTGAAGGGGGCTACAGGAAAGCTGGGGAGGGGCTGTTTGCAAGGGCTGGGAGTGGTAGGAGCAGGGAGAATGGTTTCCAGCTGGAAGAGGGGAGGTTTAGATTGGAAGTCAGGAGGAAGTTCTTCACCAGGAGGGTGCTGAGACCCTGGACCAGGTTGCCCAGGGAGGTTGTGGCTGACCCCCAGCTCCCTGGCAGTGCTCAAGGCCAGATTGGCTGGAGCCTTGAGCACCTTGGTCTAGTGGGGGGTGTCCCTGCTGATGGCAGGGGGTTGGAACTAGATGATCTTGAAGGTCCCTTCCTACCTGAACCATTCTATGAGTCTATGTTTGGCTTCTCATAAGACTTTCTGATAAAGCTATTGAGCAGGTGACTGCAGGCTAATTTGCAGTTACAGCAGTCAGATGACTCTGCTGCTGGCAGAAATAATGATGGGTTAGTTGTGCTCTGTTTGCATTAGTGTAACAGTTCACTGTTAGTGACTACATCTCCTACTGGTGTAAATCACGAGTTGCACTACTGGAGTCAGACACATCTATGTTAAGGGAAGTACGGGTCACATCCCAGTGGATGAGGAAAAGGGAAGCAGATGACTCAGGTTTGTGGACTCATGGCTGAAGAGAAGAGATTTACACCACAGATCTACACAAAAGTCGAGCTCACTGAAGTTAATGGGTGCTTCATCCCCTTTAAATACAGCACTGGAGTCAGTTTAAATGGATACTGGTTCCTCAGTCTCAGTTTCTTTAGCAGTCACCCTCCACACTGCTATTAATTCCTCTACCTGTGCCATTCCTTCACCCTCTGCCAATATCTGATGTCCTGAATCCACATCCAGGGTAACTGCTCGGTGTTTCCACTCCTTCCCTTCCTTCTGGGAGGATGCATCAGTGAACCACATGGTTTTCAGATGAGGTTCAAATGGTGGTGCTGGTTTGGACGAGAAGGATCAGGTTCCTTGTCGGGGCTGTAGGTGGGTGATTAGTTCAGCTGTATTGAGTACCACCCCTGTCAAACCTGTACCTGTATTCAGATGCTGATCATCAATGGTCAGCACTGTCCGGCCAAGAGAGTTAAAGAGGGATGGGTTTTAACGAGGGAATAGCTTTTAACTTAGTTATCACAGAGGTGACCTCCTCTCCCAACCCCAGTGCAAGAGCAAACAGCTTAACACTGATGATGTTGTAGGGGAGCAGAACTGATGCTGGCAGGAGCAAGTGAATAGAACAGGGAGCCCAAACACCTACTTGTTCCTACTTAGCCCCTGAAGCCCAAGACATTTGTCAGTGACTCTCTCTAATATCACTGTGGCTTCGTTGCTGTCTCATCACCCAGCAGCCAGTGTTCTACTCAGGCTGTTGGCTGTAGTTCACAAAAGCATCAATGGGGAAAGCGATCAACACTTCCTCCTTCCTATTCTCTGTGGGTCTTCTCACGCGAGCCCCTCGGCTGCCCACATGCCCACACCCTGACAGCGATTCACCATGGGAAAAACATGGAG
The DNA here is from genome assembly GCA_013397515.1 of Upupa epops. Classification (NCBI taxonomy): domain Eukaryota; kingdom Metazoa; phylum Chordata; class Aves; order Bucerotiformes; family Upupidae; genus Upupa; species Upupa epops. The sequence goes on along the minus strand of VZRI01002599.1, from coordinate 176,447 downwards.
TGGGAAGTAGCAGCCTCTCTCACATGCTGCCTTGACCCTAGTCAGGTACTAGGGCTTGTTCTGTGGGTACTTGTGAGAGATCCAATAGCTCATTAACACTACCTACATGACCTAGTGAGCTGTTCTCACCTTCAAATCCGTGTGTAGGTGACTGGGGTATAATAGCATGCCTAGAGTCCAGCTCTGTCTTGTAGCAGTTGCTCTTTATTTGCAATATCATCACTTTCCTTTCTTTTTTCTAACAGGAAGACCATTGGAGTTTTCTGCTGCGGACCAAGCAAAATCTCTAAGATCCTTCATAAACTGAGCAACAGCAGCAACTCTTATGGGACAAGGTTTGAGTATAATAAAGAATCCTTCAGCTGAGAGTCTGTTGGACTGGCAAGACTCTCTAGAAGAGAAAAGTGCAATTATATTTGTTTTCTACATCTTAAAAGTCCAACTGTGGTTTAAACAGGCAGAAATCTACCAAAGAATAGCACAGATTCTCTTATTTATGGTTATTTAAGGGTTTGGAAAAGTACAGATGCAGCAGTATACCAACAAATAGTAAGGGCTTCTGCTCAAACCCAAAGGCACTGGCACAAGATTTATGCCCGTGGTGAGTCTTGGGAGTTGTTTCTGTTAATTAAACAGTGCAGAAGGTGATGAGAGGCACAATTGCTTTCAAAGCTGATGCTATAAGAATCTGTGAATGTTTGAACTTCTTCCACTTCAGCCCCCTGAAGCTGGATCAGTAAACCAAACCCCAGGTTAATCCAAACGTCCAAACACAGTGCATTACTCTGACTTGCTTTTGTTGGTATACATGTCCCATGGCTTTGGAGGGGTGGAAACACTCCCTCTTAAAGTCTTCACACATTGCAGAATTGGGGTTGTCTATTTCAAACATAGAGTGTTGCTAATCTGCTCTGTAATGAGTATGAGTATTCCCACCCTGAGTGGAAGAGGATGGAATATGTGGAACCATGCCACTTAACCTATGGAAAACGATACTGAGCAGCACCCGTGGGCAGATCCTGCTGTAAACTACATCACAGCCTTGCGTCACAGCCCTACGTGGAGAACTCTGTCTTGCACCAGTTTAGCATTCAGTGAGCTTTGAAAAGAAGTGTGATGTATGCAGCCAGAGAGATGGAGCAAGAACAGCGACTGAGAGGAGCGGACAGCACGTGATGGTTTATTATAGCGCGCACTCAACATGGTCTGCGTTCACATGCCCTCAGTGTCAAATCCTGCAACATTCACATGCCCTGAGTGATTATTTTACAGCACAGCAGATTGAAATCCAACTGCAGTGGTCCCAAAGATTGTTTGATGGACTGCGATCCTTTGAGTACCTCCTCTGGAGTCACACTTGTTTGCGCCGCTGTCGCTGAAAGCAGCATCAAGCTAGATCTACAGCAGAGTAAGAATGAAGCTGGCGTTACTGTGGCTCTTTGCAACCTGTGTGCAGACAATAACCTTGCAGGAGCTGCAGTGTGGTTTCAGTATACTCCAGAGGGGAAGATCTGAAGCCCCCCAATTGAAGCTTTCATTCCCTTCTCCTCCCCCTCTGATGTTTTCCACTCTGCTCATCAGTGCTGTGGAAGGGCTAGAGGTTGAAACAAGCACTTTATGACTTTTTGGGTTGGAGAAGTCCTATGGTTTTTAACTCCCTCCAGTAGATGATCCAACTTCCTTTATTGCTTCTTACCTCCTTTTCCTGAGAAGAGGGCATTTAAGCAGGAGTCAGACCCTTAGCTGGCACAAATAGGCATCATTCTCGTGCACTTTACTAGAGCAGCTTCACTTGACACCTGCTGAAAACCTGCCCTGTAATGCCCAGGGCGCTTGAGAGCGATACCCTGTGGTGATTGCAGCACACACAGACGTAAGTTGGCTCAGCATCTCTCATACCTGTGGTTCACTTGTGTTTGATTTGGTTTCGGTGACTGCAGCAAAGATCTCCTCTGTTTTAGTAGGAAAGACACTTCCATTTCAGCTCGCCATAGAGGCAGAGGTACACAGGTAGCAGTGTTGAGAGGGAATCGTGTTTCTGGTGGGGGTGCTATACGTATGTTGTATGTGGAACTAATGACAATGAGCTTGGACTCTGCAGCTTCTGTTCAGGAGCTGCCCTCAATGAACCAGCAGGGTTGGAGGTGCAGCAGTGAGGGTGTGTGGGGACGTGTTCCTCAGCCTCTGGACTTTGCGCCTCTGGCTCTGCCTGATGTGCAGTGTGGGGGTGCAGGAAGGAGAGAGCCAGAAGCGGGCCCTATTCCTAGTGATGAACACTCTCAAGGTAGCTTAGAGGAGAGAAATCAAAGCAGAAATGCAGTGGGATCGAAGCTTACTACTGCATTTCAGTTGGTTGGGGTGTTTTTGAGGCTGGAAGAATCATTCTTTTCCCAATGAATCTCATCCATCTATCGCTGTAAAACAGGAGGGTACGCAGCGAAGAATTGATCCTTTTTATCATTTTTATTTCTAATGCTAATTTTTATTTCTAATACGAGTTCTGTAAAAAACACAGCAGTGATGGTGAAACGCACACACGCGGGGGATTGCTGATACTGCAGGCTTGTTTGTTGGCTGGCAGCTAGCTTAATGCACGAGTGCACTCATGACTGCACCTACTAACCATAACCAGACAGTGGTCTTCTTCCTCTTGCTGTAGTACCTAGTATCTGATGCTTTTAAAATAAGGTTTAGAGTCATCTAATCATGACGGTGTCTGTGGTTTCACATCCCTCCGGTACCGGTTCCGTAGCATATGCCACATAACGAGCAGCTAGCGTTGTAGTTAGTCCTGTGTTAAACAGATTGTATTTGCTGACTCAGCTCCTATATAGGTATCACTTTAGAATTACAGCAGTAATACAAGTACTGTGCTCTTGTTCTTCACTGCAGCAGGAGCTGACGCGGCGTGCGGGTACGCTGGGCACCTGTTGCTCGGGGTTGTCAGAGCGAGATCTAAGTGGAGCCAGGAGCTCCTTTTCCTGCCTTCACTCTGTCCCAGCCTCAGCTGACCCCACTTGTAAAACAGGCTGGGCACTGCCTGCCTTCTGGCACGGTCTGAGGCTTGAGTAGCATTTGGGGATCACTTCAGTGCCCCTGCAGAATAAAGTTCTAGTGGCTAGGAAACTGTTGATGCTTTATTTTGTGTAAACCTCTCTGTTGCTGACATGATTAAACGTGACACCAGGAGGGGTGAGTGTGGGCACAGGCTGAAAGCCCCAGTTGCTTTTTCCTTTCCCTTCAAGCGATGCTTTCTAGAAAAGCCTAAGGTTTGAAGGTTAGTGATTGTGACTTGGCTTCAGGAGTGACAGATGTTAGACTACCGTGCAGGATGCATTGTCTTTGCTTCTTCTGAGTGTGCCTCCAGCTTTCGAAACCAACCCGAGCCCACTTTGAAACCCCGTAGCTTTATTATGTGTGAGCTAAGCAGACGTGCACACATAACTCATTGCCAGAAAAGCGACAGCACTTAATTTCTCACTTACAGATCAACCACATTTACGTAACTGAATGTCTCTTTAGGCTTTAAACTGAGTCCTCCGAGTTGGTCTCCTGGCAAGGGAAGGCTCCTGCGGTGTGCTCTGCCTCCTTTCACTCAAGTCTGTCAGCAAACTGCAGACCCCTCGGTACTTGCTCTGCAGGATCTGTGTGGGATTTTGATCATAAATGTTTCAGGGCTTTATTTTAAACTAGGAATGTCATCATTCCGTGGTGGAGGCCAAGCCCTTACCCTGCAAAGAAAGCCCTTGCACTGCCGTGCGAGACTCTGGGTCCTGTGCAGCTAACAGCTGGAGCTGTCAGATTTCCCTAAGGAATACTATTACCATGATGCCAAGATTACTTGTGCGAGTAAACATTCACTACCATAGCAAAGGACTGCAGAGGGGAGCCCTAATGGAGCGTGGGATGCCCTCATGAGGAGTGATCTTCACCTCTGAAGTCTGTAGGACAGACTTCATCCCTCCACTATGATTATTTAAGCTTGAGTTTGAAGTTCAGCATATGTACTAACAGCATGGAGCCCTTCCTTGGTCTTTCATCTGCTCTTCTAGGAGACAGGAGTAAAAGGACTATGAGAGACCACAACACACATCCTTGAGGCAGGGCTGGGAAGAGCACATCAGTGCCTACCTGCGGCAAAAACATACTTGAGTGCAAGGTTCGAGCCAACTATTTCCTTGAACATTACTTAGAGGTGTCAAGGGTTAGATCTACTCTGAAAATAGCACCCAGAATACCTTCACCTTTTCTTCCTCTTTGTTTTGCTCCTTCTTACACTGCACTACCCATTCTGGTGCTTTTTCTCTGTTCCTCCACAACCTCTTAACCTCCTGTCTGTCCACAAGAGGCAGTTTACAGCCACATTTCTGTAGGAGATCTTCCACTGTACCCTGCCAATTGCACTGAAATAGTGTGGTGAAAAGAGACCAGGCTGCAGAGCTCAAGCAAACGATTTCAGCATCACAGAGTGACAGAAAGTTAGGGGATGGAAGGGACCTGGAAAGGTCATCTAGTCCAACTCCCCTGCCAGAGCAGGGTCACCTAGGGCAGATCACACAGGAGCAGTCCAGGCAGATTTTGAACATTTTCAGAGAAGGAGACTCCACAACCCCCCTGGGCAGCCCCTTCCAGGGCTCTGTCACCCTGACTGGAAAGATATTTCTTCTCATCTTGATGTGGAGCCTCCTCTGTTCCAGCTGACACCCAGTGCTCCTTGTCCTATCATTGGGTGCCACTGAGCAGAGCCTGGCTCCTTCCTCCCAACACCTGCCCTCTCCATCTTGATCATCATTCATGGGGTCACCCCTCAGGCTCCTTTTTCCCAAGCTAAGTAGACCCAGCTCCTTTCCTCATCAGGGAGATGCTCCCCTCCCTTCATCATCTTTGTGACTGTGTGCTGGGCTCTTTCCAGAAGTTCCTTCTCCTTGAACGAAGTGGCCCAAAACTGGACACAAGATTCCAGATGCAGCTTCACCAGTGCTGAGTAGAGGGGGAGGAGAACCTCTCTAGCCCTACTAACCAATGCAAGAAGCATTTTTTGAGTCTAGAAACCATTGTTTTCCAAACATGCATCCTCCCTGTGAGCCCTGAAGAGCCCTGAAGGGGGCTACAGGAAAGCTGGGGAGGGGCTGTTTCCAAGGGCTTGGAGTGGTAGGAGCAGGGGGAATGGTTTCCAGCTGGAAGAGGGGAGGTTGAGACTGGGAGTCAGGAGGAAGCTCTTCACCATGAGGGTGTTGAGACACTGGACCAGGTTGCCCAGGGAGGTTGTGGCTGCCCCCCAGCTCCCTGGCAGTGTTCAAGGCCAGATTGACTGGGGCCTTGAGCTCCCTGGTCTAGTGGGGGGTGTCCCTGCTCATAGCAGGGGGGTGGAACTGGATGGTCTTGAAGGGCCCTTCCAACCTGAACCATTCTAGGAATCTATGAGCAGACAGTCCCAAATCTGCACATTCTTCCACGTGAGCTGTACTGTTACACCAGGAGGGAAGCCAAGAATAGCTCCTGAAGCTGCAGGTAGCTGCTGTCAGCCGAGGAGCAAACTGCTCAGAGCAGAAGAGCATGATGAATGCCAGCAGTGAACTGGATGAAACAGTTTGAACGTGCAAGCAAAGAGGAAGGAGTGACACATTTTTCCTGGTTCCTCAGCTCTCAGCATTACAAGAAAACTCTTGGCTGAATGCAGAGGCAAAGGCTCCCTGGACTTTGAGACCAGTTCTATGCAAAGACCAGTTCTAAGCATGACTCAGTGTTGAGCAAATGAGTCCATTTTAGTAAATAGCATGGAAATAAGTTATTAGTGTGAAATAAATCCACCATTGGCTCTGTCTAGTTAACCTTTTGAAACACAAATTCACTTCTCTTTTGCATCTTTGAGTTTGGGAATAGATTAACCTGTTAACCTGTTTTCACCTAGACACTGCAGCTTGTAGATCCCTGTGCTGGCTTTAAGTAGCCCTGCCAGTTGACTAAATACACCCTGTGTTCGTTGCTGCTGACCCTAGGTAAGGACAGCCTTGAGGGTGAGAAGCAGTGTGACATAAACGTCTAGTGTGCATAGCAACACTGAGGAGAGAGGTGCTGCTGCATTGCTTTCGGTGCAGCAGTCACACATTAGGAGCCTGTCATTGCAAGGTCACACTGCTCATCTCATACTCTGCAACCCTGGGGAGGAAAGTGGGGTGAGAGGTGGAGGAGGAACAGCGAAAGCTACTTCCTCATGCTGTAACCAAGAGTATATTCATTGGCATCAGGGCATCTCCTGTGATTGCCAAATTGCATATCAAGGGGTTTGTTTCTGGGGATAACAGATCCTCTCCTGGGCTGTGCAGTGCTGTTTGCGTGTTAGAAATGCAACACGGTGGTGACAGGTTGCCTCTGAAGTGAATAAATAACGCCTGGGAGCCTTTTAATATCAGAGATAAATGTAAAATACCAGAGAGCATGTCGAGTGGACTGTGTCCTGAGCTGCACTCCACGCAGCCTGGTTGGGAATGCTGTACAGAAACTCTGCAGGCTGCTGGCAAGAGGCATGATTTAAGGCAGAAGACGACTGTTGTAAGGAGGGATGCAGCAGAGATACATGATTTGTAGTCGGAAGCAGGGCATGTCACAACATTTGCCATCAGGGCTTTGCATGGTGCTGAGTCAGAGCCTATCCTAGAGGAGCTCAGAGCTGTCATATCTGAAGGCAACCTGTGTAGGCAGAGCTGGTGTGACTACTGAGTGCAGTGTCAGTTGTGTGGTTAGCTGAGGCTGTGGACATACCCGCTCTGCAGAGGAATGTTGTGCAAGGACTGTGGAGCAGGGTACCTCATTAGATGCTGAATGCTTGGAAGCCTGTACTGTCCAAAAGAGATGAGGATTATGAATGTCACCTTCTCCTGACAACTGAGTCTTCCTTGCTCGTCCTTTCACTAGGGTTCATGAGGAATAAACAGCAAAAATCTGTACAGAGAGGATACAAGTGATGTGTTTTTCCTTTACTGTGTCAGAGCATCATAAACAACTGTTAAAAATACTCCATAAGAATGTGAAGACTCGCCTGTAGCGTTATTCTTGTTGAGTGCTTAAGCACTTAAACCTGTGAGAGAAAAACATCCCATCCCCAAGTACATCTTAAAACCACGGCTGAGATGCAGCTAGGCAAAGTGTCTCCACCTAACAGTGAAGTACTGTTGCCTGTTGGAGCAGGATGCACTGATGCATTCATTAATCTAACTCAGATCCCTCTCTGTGGAAGATTAGTGGGAGCTGAGCTTTCGGATCCATCTCTGGGCATACCTTCAGCCTGTATTGGGAGATGTACGTTGGATCACTGGAAGCAGCCTCGTGTGCGTGTCACTTAGACCTCCTTTTTTGTTGGTCAGAACCTTTCTTCCACTGTCTGCATCCCTGAACTCAGAGAAATTAGGGGAATGCAGAGATCCTCAGTGCTAATCATGGCTTACACCCAGCTACGTACTGCTTGTACTGCACACAAAGCAATTGGGGTCTTATATTCACTTTGATAGCTCTAGAAAAGTGATGGCTGGCAGCATCCTAGTCCTGAGGATGCTTTTTTAGATTGAGAGGCAGTGCCAGGAAGACATCTGATGAAGAAACATCTTAACAGCAAGGACTGTATCTTCTGAATGACAATCTGGGACCTGTGAAAGTCAGGTTATGTGTGGAATGCAGTGGTGTTTCTGCTTTCATAGGCATTTCAGGACAGTGATGGGACCATATTCATGAAAGGTGGGTGTAGGGAGGATGGTACCAGACTGTTTCCAGTTGTGCCAGGTGACAGGACAAGGAGCACTGGTACAAGCTGGAACCCAGGAGGTTTCATTTAGATATAAGGAAAACAACCGGCGAGTCACCCTGGAACAGGCTGCCCAGAGGTGATGTAGAGCCTCCTCCTCCGGAGAAATTCAAGTGCTGCCTGGGTGCAGTCCTGTGCAGCGTGCTCTCTGCTTTGTCAGAGAGGTTGGGCTGGACCATCTCTAGAGGTTCCTTCCGACTCTGAGGATTCTGTGATCCTGAGCAGAGCTTGGCTTTTCCAGTCACTAGTTAAAGGACTTCTTTGCTACTCAGAGAGTAAGTAATCAAAGACGAGTCACAGGAAGGAAGATGTGGACCCCAGATGAAATAGCTTGGAAAAATATGGACAACGCAACAGGCAACAGACTTAAGTTCAACTTTTCCAATTCCTCTTTTAAGAAGGAAGCCTTGAAAGCCATGAATTCCAGGTTAAGGTGTATAGAGTGATAGAAAAACATGAAGGTCTCTGGGCTTTTTCACTACTGACCGCCTTCTTCCTTCACTCTTTCCTTTCCCAAGAGAAAGAAGCCAGACAACGTGTTTGGAATTTCCAATTCTATAATGACATCTTTTGTTTTTTCCACTAGAGCTGAAATAAAAAGAACCTATTAAAACAAAGAACCTATTAAAAAACCCACCTATTAAAAAAAGAACCTATTAAAAAAGACAGCAGCTTTTACTTCTTTATCTCTATTCCTTTTCCCTGCGAGGTACCCACTGTGGAAAGTTCTATCATCAATGCCCGCGACTGTGAGTACTCTCTGTTCTTGTCAGAGGCGCCTGTTTACGTTAATGTCATTTCAATCTGTTACGTTTTTGTAGATCAGGATGTGGTAGAATTCTTTGAAGAGAAGGATCTGACTCCTTTCCAAGTAGAACAGCACAAAATTTGCTCCTAAACTCTTGCTTTTGAAAAAGCTCCCCCCAGGCTTGACTTCAAGAAAAAGAAGAGTACTCAGTGGGTCGGTGCCCGTAGCAGGTCATCCTCTTGTCATATGAAACAGCCCGTTTATGTAGCTTCAGTTTGCTAATCTACACCACAAGCGAGGAACTGTGTTAGTCTGGCTGGAAGGATTTGAAAGGTCGCTGTTGTAACCGCGTCCTCGTAAACCTTCAAAGAGTAAGCACTGAGTTTTTCAGTCCTGCTAGTTCCCGTCGAATGAACCAAAGCTGTTAGCAGTTAGCAGCACAAGGCAGGGCTGGAAAAAGTGTCATAAAGTTGGGTCGGGTTTGTCTTTGCTCTCACTTTTTCCTGAGCTCTCTGGGGTTTTGATTTCCTCTCTTTTCCTGAGTCATGGGCTGGAATCTTTTCCTCTAATGCTCCTCTCTTCATTGTATGGAGTTGTAAGAGTTGATGCAAACCCCTGGCTAAAACTGAGACTAGATGGGGACAAATCACTGAATTACTGAGGATGGAAAAGGCCTCTGGGCGATCATCCAGCCCAGCCTAAATCCGGGGCTTTATCCCATGGCCTTACAGGGTTTCCCTCTCAGCAAGTCACTCAGCTTAGGGTTTTCAGAGTAATAATGTGAATGAAAGGTCAGGGAGATGTTGATACCAACTGAACAGAAGCTTCTGTCTAAATCACAGAATCAAAGAATCACAGCAAAGCAGGGTTGGAAGGGACCTCTGAAGATCGTCTAGGCTAGAATCCCACATAGGTTTTGCCTACTTGTAAAGTCATAGAGTGGCTCATGTTGGACGGCACCTCTGAGATCATCAAGTCACAGCTCCCTGCCATAGTCAGGACACCTCTCACTGGACTAGATTGGCCTCATCCAACCTGGTGGGAAACATTTCTGGGGGGGAGGCATCTCCATCTGTTCATTTTAGAGACAAGGATGCCATGTGGGACCGTGCCAAACGCCTTGCACAACTCTGGGTAGCTAACACCAGTTGCTCTACCCTTATCCACCAACGCTGTCGTAGAAGGCCACCAGATGTGTGAGGCATGATCTGCCTTTCACAGAGCCCTTGTTGGCTATCACCAATCACCTCCTTGCAGTCCATGTCCCATTGTGTAGTTTCCAGGAGGTTCTGCTTCATGATCTTTCCAGGCCCAGAGGTGAGACTGATGGACCTGTAGTTCCCTGTATAAATTGGAGGTTGTATTTTCCCTTCGTCAGTCGGTGGGAACTTCACTCCACTGCCATGATTTCTCAGTTGTGATGGATAGCAGCTTAGAAACTTCATCTACCAGTGCCCTCAAGATCTGTGGGTTATCTCATCAGGTCCCATAGCCTTGGGAACCTGCAGCTTCATGTAATCATGACCCTGATCTGCCCCTCCCACAGGGTGCTTCTTTCTCCCAGTCCCAGCCTTTGACTTCAGTGAAGACTTTCAGCTTTTCAGTGAAGACTGAGACAAAAACATTGAGCACCTCAGCCTTGTCCACATCCCAGATAACCAGTTCACCTGTTTCCCTCCCAAGGGGGTCTGCTTTTCCCCTACTCCCTTACAAGGAAAGGCCGAGGGAGCTGGGTCTCTTGAGCTTGGAGAAGAGGAGGCTGAGGGGGGACATCATTCATGTCTCTAAATATGTGAGGGGTGGGTGTCAGGTCTAGGTGATCCTGCTGTGGCAGGAGGATTGGACTAGATGATCTTCTGATGCCTTATGATTCTATGATAACGTATCTGTATTCCTGCCAGGCTGCCTGTCCTTACTCCATCCTCTGTAGGCTTCCTTTAAAATGGGGACCCTCACACCTGGAAAGACTTTTGTGGATTCAAAGACTCCTTCATTTGTCATCTGTCCCATCACATTGTAGTCCGGGTTGCAGGATGGAGAGGCTTTTTCTTTCCAACAGTGCTGGAATAGCCTTTTGCCTTCATGGCCATCTTGGTAAGTGAAGCTTTTGGCTTCTGAGCTCTTTTGCTGTTCAGCTGTTAATTTCACCTTGTGTTGTATTAGCAGGACACCCTATCATGAGTTTCTGTCTGTTATTGTATTTGATGAGGCACCAGGCATCTATTCACACTGTAATGATGGTACTGTATCTCAAGGTATCTGCAGCAAGCTTCATGACTTTGGAATAAACACCCGTTCCAAGACTGAGCCAGACATGCGTGAGTTGCTCTTTGTGACCTGGTTTTAATTAATGACATTGTTAATTATTAATTATCACGGGAGGGCTGTATGTGTGTGCATGGGTTACTGCTGGCAGGGGAACTTGGGGGTTTCACCAGAGGCTCCAATACTGCTTGAGCTACCCTGAGCGAGATGAAACATCCCCACAAGGTTCACAGATACCTTACAGGAGACCCAGGATCCTCTGGAACAACAGCAAGAGTCTAGGTAAGATACCTGAGCTACCGGAATGATTCCAGGTCCCCTCGTTTAGCCACGCAGGGTCAAGTTCTGACTGAAAGGTCACGCTTATGATCACTTCACACACTGCCTCTTGATGATTCTGATAAACCCTGGATATTCAAAAGGAAGGACTCTGTCAAATAGGCTCTTCTTCTGTGTTCAACCGTAAGGTGATCTCAGAAGCAAGATAAATTGACCTCATGAGAATAAATAATACATAAATAAATGAATAGATAACCTTATGAGAATAAGCAGTTGTTCCCCTACTTAATTTAGAAGACACTGCACTCTGTCTGTCATTGGTTAGAGCACAGTGGGAACAGAAAACAGCACCTGTCTCACCCTGGTGTGGCAAAATCAATGGTAAACACAGGTTAGCTGCAGCTACCTCAGAGCAGGTTGTGATGAAAAAACCCCACCATGATGCCTTCCTTTTAGAGACTGGGTTAGGAAAAGGTAGAGAGGAGAATATCTCTACTCGAGAGAAGTTGCTGAGCTGTGGAGGTGTTTATTTATACTCAGCACAGGGTCAGGGAGATGCTGTGCAGAGCTATCAGAGTTAAAATCAATGCTTAAAAAATTCATGATGATGGTTTTTGGTGAAGAAGAAGATCCTTTCCCACTCCCCTTTTCGTCTGCTGTTTGTAGTGGTTCTGTGGGAGTCCATGCATTTCACAAATGCATTTGACCAAGAGGAAAATCTCATTGTTCACACAGGAGGAGTGGGGAAAGGGGAACCCATGAACTGAGGGGACCTATTGTTATCAAACCTAGCTAAAACCACTGAAGCCAGTAAGAAGCTCTCTTTACAGGAGGTGGCAGGCACAGTATCGCAGGCTGATGCTTTCCTAGCAGAAGAGAAAACCTCTGCTTCCTCATCCCCCTTTTAGCACTGTAGAGGCATCTTCTGCTCACCTTCTTATGAAGAATATATAGAATAACAGAATCATTAGGGATCACAAGGGACATCGAAAGATCATCCAGTCCAATCCCCCTGCCACAGCAGGATCCCCCAGACCCAGTGGCACAGGAACACAGCCAGGCGGGGCTGGAATGTCTGCAGAGAAGGAGACTCGACAACCCCCTGGGCAGCCTGTTCCAGTGCTCCAGTATCCTCACTGAGAAGAAGTTCCTGCTGATATTGACAGGGAACCTCCTCTGTTCCAGCTGGCACCCAGTGCCCCTTGTTCTGTCACCAGATGACCTGGAGAAGAGCCTGGCTCCATCCTCCTGACACCCACTCCTCACATGTTGATAGACAGGAATGAGGTCAATGCTGTGTGTATGGACATGAAGCAGACTACAGCTCTGTGGATGTTACAGGAGGGCCAAAGTGAATAACTTCTAATCAATGCGTCTCGGATTGCTTCTCCTTAAAACCCAACATTATTCTACATGAGGCAACTACCCTTCTCTTTCCTTCTTCCAGCTCCTCCTAAATTTAATTCCCATGAATTTAAAGGCTTCAGGATTTATGGTTCCTCTTTCTGGGATCTTGTTTAGCATATTAAGCGTTAGATTGAGCTTAATAACAGTGCTCTTTCTAATCTGCAATCATGCATTGTGAGCTGCTGACTGATGGTCTGAGTAATGAACAGCTTGTCCTGTCTCCCTGAAACCATCCTTCTGGCTTTCCTGAAAATTAATAGCCTTAGCCTAAAGTTTCTGATCTTGCTGCAGATTCATTTTCCAAATGAGCTTTCCTGTAACTTTCTGTAGTCTCGTGTCCCCTTGTAGGAGAACATCCCCTTAATCACGGTGACTGCAGTGATTATCCAGCCTGTCAGCTGCACCCAGACCGCTCAATGCAGTCTCTGAAGTGACAGCCTCCGCGCAGACATCCCTCTTCGCTGCTCTAGAGAGACGTGGCTCCTAGGATGAGACAAAAGGTTGTCATTTTTAAGTCTTGGTGTCTAGACTTGTGGATTTAAGCATATTTGTTCCGCTAAATGGAAAAGTCTAGCTAGATGGGATTTTCCAAGCTGGCAAGAAGGAGGGAGGACAGAAGAGGCTCTCAAATGAGAGTGGTCAGGAGCCTAATTCTCCCTGAATGTTAACAGGAGGTGGGTGCTTTGCAATTCCACCCTCCAGATTCAATAATTGAGACCACAGAACATAAGAGATAGAGGGCTACAACCCATTTCAATGTAACGTCTCAAGTCCCTGATGGTCTAAACCATGACGTGGAGCCTGGATTCTCTGGTGGTGTCTGTCTCCCACAGCGTTATCAGACAAGATCTACAAATTGCTGTGGGTCCGACCTTGCTCATCATAAATTCAGTTGCTCTTAATAAAAATGACTGTAGTGTCATCCAGAAAGAAGGGGACCTGGGGAAAGGGTCCTCAGGAGAGTTGTTTACACACTGTTTGAACAACGTTTGCTCCTACCATAAGAATATAGTCTGATAGCACCTCTGTTGCCACGAGTATATGTACTTCATGAGCAGCTAACGGCTGCAGCTCTGGCACTCTGGGAGGTGTGTTTTATTTCAGGGACAAGAAGTCATTGATGTGTTCTCATCATTACAGCAATAAAGAGTTCTGTGCGCAGATACTGTCAGCATCCTGGTCATTTAATGTTTTTCAAACAAATAGATAGAATCACAGAATCATCAGGGATCAGAAGGGACCTTGAAAGATCATCCAGTCCAATCGCCCTGCCACAGCAGGATCACCCAGACCAAGTCACACAGGAACACAGCCAGGTGGGGCTGGAACATCTCCAGAGAAGGAGACTCCACAACCTCCCTGGGCAGCCTGTTCCAATGCTCCGGGACCCTCCCTGGGAAGAAGTTCCTGCTGATGTTTCCTTCTGTAGAGCTGCATCATCCGACAAGTACACCAGACTGTAGCACATTTAGCAGAGCACCGGTACAGAACCAGTACTTTCCACCCTGCCAATCTCCTAGCAGATTTATGAGAAGACAGCCCAGACCTTTAAGCTCCTATTAGCAGATCTTCATGGCGTGTTCAGCTCTCTGACAACATAGTTTCACAGTGTTCTTGTCTGCACGAAGGGGTCCCATGGGAAGAGCTTATGCACTTCCTTCTGTAGTGAGGATCAACTATGAATTTGCACGAAGGAGTGAAGGTGAGTGATGACCTCAGTATAGACAAACTCAGCAGCATCGGTCACTGGTGGGGACAACCACTGTGACTGCAAAGGACTGTGGTGTTGGCATGCAAGTCCAGCCTGCTGCATGTTGAGGTGAATCAATATCAGCAGGACCTTCTTCCCAGGGAGGGCCCTGGAGCACTGGAACAGGCTGCCCAGGGGGGTTGTGGAGTCTCCTTCTCTGGAGACATTACAGACCCACCTGGCTGTGTTCCTGTGTGACTTGGTCTGGGTGATCCTGCTGTGGCAGGGGGATTGGACTGGATGATCTTTCCAGGTTCCTTCCACTCCCTAATGATTCTATGATTCAGACCGCTCTGATTTCAATGCCTGCAGGGGGTGAAGATTGATCAGATTTCATGGTCCAGACACACAGGATCTAGATCTGGTGGCACCAAGTACTCTAATGCCCCGTCTGGGGTATCAGTCCCATGAGAAGGACATCCTGAAGCCTGAGCCAACTGCCTAAAGGGAAGCTTCTTCTTTCGAGTGGTGTTGGTCAGACAGAGGAAGATCTAAAGGCAGGGCTGTGTTTAAGCTCCACCTACTGTGGTTCAATGAGGTTACACGGGAAGCTCAGCCTCGTTAACCTATATTATTCCCAATCACAAAATAGCAGGAGCCCCAGCTCCCATCTCATGGAAGCACCTATGAAGAGGTCCTTCAGCACTTAGACACGTCTGAGTACAGGAGTGAGCACGAACCTGACCATGACAAAAAGGAGGTGGAAGTGTTGGAGGGAGGGCAGAGGAGGGTCACAGGGGTGATCAGAGGGCTGGAGCAGCTGTCCTGTCAGAACAGGCTGAGAGAACTGGGGGTGTTCAGCCTGCAGAAGAGAAGGCTTTGGGGGACCTCATAGCAGTCTTCCAGTACCTGAAGGGAGCCTACAGGAAAGCCAAAGAGGGACTTCTCACAGTGCTTCTAGTGCAATGAGAATGGTTTCAAGCAAAAAGAAAGTAGATTTTGATTAGATTTTAGGAAGAAATTCCTCACTCTGGGGGTGGTGTGGTACTGGTACAAGTTGCACAGTGAGTCTGTGGATGCTCCCTACCTGGAAGTGTTTAAGGCCATGGGTCCTGGCAGAATGCACCCACAAGTGCTGAAAGAGCTGGTAGGGATGCTCTTGCCAGGTGAGCTTCAATCTTCTTTGAAAGCTCATGGAAAGCAGGAGAGGTCCCTGAGGACTGGAGGCATTCCCCATGGCACTATGGTGATTAAAGAGTCCTCTCACTCCTGAGCCACCTAAAAATAAGCAGCTGATTCAAGTTAACATGCAGGATCCCAAGGAGTCAATGGGAAAGATTTCTCCTCTCCCCAATTAGTTACTTTAAGATTGGTGCAATCAATCCCCATCTGACAGTAGCTCAGAGTCAGATAGACTTCTGAAGAGTATTAGCCCCAAACTATCATCAGTGGTCTGAGAAGAAACACCCCAGTGCTGAAGACAACAAGCACATGCTGCTTGCATCACTTTGTCCTAGTTACTAATTCCTTGTGTACTTATTCCCTGCTGACTGCTTGAAACAGTGGGCCCTCTGTTCCCTCTCAAATCAGACACAGTCTCCAGATCATATGGTGAGGGGGAATTAAAGGGGGGAAATGCCTGGGGTATGCACACCAGAGGGAAAGGGGTACGAATTCTCTTTCTCGGTTAGAGCTAGGTTGAGTTTCCTGTGATGAAACTTCTGGGGGATGGAAACAGGCTGTTAGAGTCACCACCAAAGAAGACAGGAGCCTGCATGGCAATCGGTTGATGATCTGAGCAGACAATAAAGATTTACTAATAGGTCATATGTTTGGTCACAGGGTATGAATCATAGAATCATACAATCATTAGGGATGGGAAGGGACCTGGAAAGATCATCCAGTCCAATCCCCCTGCCACAGCAGGATCACCCAGACCAAGTCNAATGAGGTCCCCCCTCAACCTCCTCTTCTCCAAGCTCAAGAGACCCAGCTCCCTCAGCCTTTCCTCATCAGGGAGCTGTTCCACTTCCTTCATCATCTTCACTGCTCTATGCTGGACACCCTCCAGCAGCTCTATCACATGGAGTGGGATGCAGGGTGGTACCTTACAGACAGAGAAGAGAAAATAAACCAACAGAGGTCATCGGTTAAAGTCACCAACACACAAGCAGGTCTTGTTTCATAGGAGCCTTATTTAATCAAACACAGGAAATACAGGATCTTTTCTGGGTGACTGGTAACTTCTGCTGGGACTGTGAGATCTCTGTAGGAGTGCATTTGACAAGACACTACAGAGCCAGAGGCTACAAAAGGCATGAGGAGCAAGAGTGCCCCGATTGCTTCTGCAGCACAGCTCATGTAAACATGAATCAAACACTCGTAGGCTTGATTAGCACCTTAGTAACGTCACTGAGTTACTAGAGGCCTCTAGAAATTGGACTGGTACGAGATATTGTTGTAATCTTCAGTTTCTATGAGCAAGGGTTGTATTTCTGGAGAAGTTCTTTTGCTTTTCTTCTTGCAGGACAGAGTGAGCCCTGTGAGAGCAGCAGTAACTAAACCTCCAATCACAGCTGCTCCAACCAACCAAGGCCAGATCTGCCGGGCTTGCTCGAGGTAGGGTATTAAAAAGTCTTGGAAAGAATCAAGTGCTGGAAAACAAGAAAAAAACACAAAGAAAGAAGATTTTACATGATGCATTTCACTGTCAGTTCGTACAACTTGTGTGAGGGGTAGTACTGGAGCACCTCTCCTACAGGGACAGGCTGAGAGACTTGGGGCTGTTCAGCCTGGAGAAGTGGAGACTCCAGGGAGAACTTAGAGCAGCCTTCCAGTACCCTGGTCTAGTGGGAGGTGTCCCTGCTCATGGCAGAGGGGTTGGAACTGGATGATCTTGAAGATCCCTTCCAACCAGAACCATCCATTCTATGAATCCATTCTTAGAGCCTGATTCTCTATCTTCATGTTACAGGCAGGAGCAGCTCTTTGCATAACTTAGTTAAAACTGGAAGGCTATAACCCAACCCTGGGCGACCTCAGTTCTAGGTGATCCTGCTGTGGCAGAGGGATTGGACTGAATGATCTTTGAAGGTCCCTTCCCATCCCTAATGATTCCATGATCCCATGATTCCTGCTGGTTCAGCATCGTGTTGACAGTAGAGCACAGCACAGACTTGTAGCACAGGTAAAGCCTATTGTGATCCTTTCACCCAACCTCCAACAGTTTCAGCTCAGGCATCTCCTGAGCCAGATGTGGTCTCACTCTATAGAGCAGTTATTAGAGGGTTATTTACTTGTTTAACTTCCACCAGCTTTTCTCTCTCTCTTTTAACTTCCTGCAGCAAGGAGATCCTTCCCTTAATTACACGTTGGGTACCAAGAAAAATCCTCTTCCTCTCAGTAATGGTGACCCTGCTCGTTTCTTCTGATGATTCTTGTGCCGACAGAGCCAGTAAACTGTTTTCAGGTCACAGATGAGAAATCTTTCACCAATTAATTAGAGCCGCCAGGGCACCTTCTCACCGGTTAGATAATCAGCTGCTTTCTTCATGGGCTGAATGCGTGTGTCTGTGTCTGTCGTTCACGCTCTGAGTCAATGAGTTATGAAAACGCTGCCCTACAGAGCTCACACTTCACGACAGAGATTGGAAAGTGACCTTTTCCCCAACAACCTGGTGACTTCAATGTGAGAAATGGGAATGTCATTCGCCTTGGGCCAAGGAGCGATTCCTATCCGCGTCTCCCAGTGGTCTGTAACTACTGTTATCAACTGAAACAACTAGTTACGAGTGGGGAACGAAGCATGTGTGTAGGCCAATTCTCTGTGGCCCTCTTTGACCGTGGGTTTTTCAATTAACATTCATGATCTGGACTGATTTAGAGGTACCCAACCGTATCCAGGGGGTATGCTCCCACAAGTGCTATAAAAGCCATCCCACAGATCTCCTTGGACCCTGGTTCTTCTGAGCTTATGCTGTTACTTGCACTGTGTTCTGAAAGGATGCTATGGTTGCAGCTCCCTTAAGGTGAAGCTAGCCTTAGCACTTGATGTCAGGATCACAGTCTGAGGTGTGATACCTGTATGGCATGAGCTTGGGTTGAGTATATTTTGTCTGTCCCTACAACCGAGCTTCTTTGGGAGGAATAAACAGGATGAGGTTTGGCAGGGTCAAGTGCAGGGTGCTACACTTTGGCCACAAGAACCCCCTGCAGAGCTACAGACTGGGGATGAGTGGCTGGAGAGCAGCCTGGCAGAGAGGGACCTGGCAGGACTGGGTGACAACCAGCTGAACAGGAGCCAGCAGGGTGCCCAGGTGGCACCAAAGGCCAAGGGCATCCTGGCTTGGATCAGCACTAGTGTGGCCAGCAGCACGAGGGACGTCATTGTCCCCCTGGACTGGGCACTGGGGAGGCCTCCCCTCGAGTCCTAGGGACAGTTCTGGGTNGGGTCCCTATCCCTCTCTACAACTCCCTGAAAGTTGTAGACAGATGAGGGTCAGGCTCTTCTCCCAGGCAACTAGTGATATTATGAGAGAGCAGGGCCTGGAGCTGCACCAGGAGAGGGTTAGGTTGGATGTCAGGAAGCCCCTCCTCATGGAAAGGTTGCTCAGAGCCTGGACTGGACTGCCCAGGGAGGTGGTGGAGTCCCCGTGTCTGAGGTATTGAAGAGCAGCTGTGGCCCTGAATGCCCTGGGTGGTGATGTCAGGTCATGGTCTGAGCTTGATGAGCTCAAAGGTGTTTTCCAGCCTCAATAGTTCTGTGATTCTGTGGACGTTTGGTTGCAGTTTCTCTGGTCCTTGTCCTCAGGGGAATACAAATTTGTATCTGACATGGTGTTTGTAGGAGCCTGCATTTTCAGCCCTCTGCCCCTGACCTGGTCAGACATACACATTCTATATAACACTAAGAACTACAAAAAACCCCCCAGTTTCTTGATGCTTCAGACTCAACTCCAGGAACGCCTGGGTATGAGGTACATTATCTCTTTAATCATTTCTCATCAATCAAACGAGAACGGTTGAACACTGAGTGGCTCCTTCGTATTGTGAATATAAATTACTCTTCCTGCAGGACTCAGCTGCTGCTGCGGCTGACACTAAGGAGAAGTGTTAGAGGAGACATCTTCAGGGTAGCATTTAAAAAGCATGCCATAAATCATCGGATAGGCTACCCAGGGCTTAATTGAGACAATGAAAATCAAAAGTAAATAGGGTTGGATGTATGGTTCTTAATGAATGCTATGTCCTGCACTGAAGGAGGTGGGGGTCCATGTCAAGAAGATTACAGACCATAGAATCGTTAAGGATTGGAAGGCACCTTGAAAGATCATCCAGTCCAACCCCCCTGCCACAGCAGAATCACCTAGACCAAGTCACACAGGAACGCATCCAGGTGGGTCTGGAATGTCTCCAGAGAAGGAGACTCCACAACCCCCCTGGGCAGGAATGGCATCTACTTTGGCAGCACAAAAGGTGTTTGCCATCACTATCATAACATTGCTGCAGCAATTCTTGGGTGTCAGAGGGTAGATCAACTCAGAACACCTTAGAATCACTAGGGATTGGAAGGGATCTTGAAAGATCATCTGCTCTGATCCCCCTGCCTCAGCACCATTCTTTATTCCCTAGCCATGTGGCCAAACAGTGCAGCGACTGTGTTTGCTGATGACAACCTAAGTGCAAGGGAGTAGTGTTGGAGGGGCTGAAAGGACAAAGGTGCTTTGTGAGAGACATCAGCCAGTGCCAACTCCATTCCCCTCATGTCAGTGTTTAGAGTCAAACGATAATCTTCCCTGGAAGGTGGTGTGAGCGTTGCCCTTTCAGTCAATAGACTCATCACAAAGCAAGAGGAACCCAGGGTGGACTGGTGTTTAATATCTACCCTATTATTAGTGACTAATACCATCATCATGCTCCTTCCCATAGGAAAAGAGAAGGGATAACCCTCAGCCATGGTTGTAGCATTCAATGCTCATCATGTTATTCATTCTAAGAGAGAGTGTTGGCTCTAGGTAACAGCAACAAATTGGTTCTCACTCTTAAAACATCAGCTCGCTCTTTTCAGATGTAATTTAAACTACAAGGCAGTCTATTCTGTGTAGGATGCTAGAGGTCATTGAGAGGGTAGGAAACCAGAGCAGTGTAATCGTGTGTCTCATAAATGTAAGGTAATTGTCTGGATTATCCATGCTGCTTGAAAAACAAATGGGCTATGGCATCCTGAAATCTCCTATCATCATAATAACTAACGACTGGATCCCAAGGATTAAAAGCTCTCATCTTAATGGTCAGAGAGCTGGAGCACCTCTCCTGTGAGGCCAGACTGAAAGAGCTGGGGCTGTTCAGGCTGGAAAAAAGCAGGCTCCCAGGTGACCTTATTGTGGCCTCCAGGATCTGAAGGGGGCTACAAAAAAGCTGGGGAGGGGCTTTTTAGGATCTCAGGTAGTGACAGGACTGGGGGAATGGAGCAGAGCTGGAGATGGGGAGATTTAGACTTGATGTGAGGAGGAAGTTCACTGGGAGAGTGAGGAGAGCCTGCAGTGGGTTGCCCAGGGAGGTGGTTGGGGCCCCATCCCTGGAGGTGTTTAAGGCCAGGCTGGATCCTTGTCCAGTTGCAGCTTGAGGCCCTGCCCTCTCATCCCATCACTAGTTGCTTGGGAGAAGAGCCAGATCCCCCCTGTCTACAGCTCCCCTTCAATTACTTATAGAGAGTGATAAGGTCCTCCCCCTGAGTCTCCTCTTCTCCACTCTAAGCAACCCCAGCTCCCTCAGCCTCTCTTCATCAGACTTTGTCCCTTCCCCAGCCTCGTTGCTCCTCTGGACTGCTCCAGCCCCTCAATCTCTTTCTGAAAGCGAGGGGTGCAGAGCTGCACACAGTACTCGAGGTGACGCCTCCCCAGTGCCCAGTACAGGGGGAGAATTATATCCAGACCCTGGAATGTAGGTGCTTGGAGCAGCTCTAGCTGTAAGAAATTGTTTTGACAGCGATTGCTAGGTGGTGCCATTAGTCCTCTGAATCTCTTCTATCGATGCTAACAAGTGCTCAGTTCCAGCAAGCCATGCAGCCCGTGGTGCCTTTACAGTCCACACTTGTGGCGTTAAGGAAAGCTAGGTGACTGCTCTGCTTTCTGCTCAGCTCCTCAGCAAACACGCTGTGACATGTGCCTTTGATTCCTGAGGGATGGATTTCCAGCCACGCTGTTTTGCTCCTGGGCTGTCGTACGCATGAGAATAAATAAAGTCACAATTAAAAGGACGGAGCAGCATCAGGCACCAAGTCACTTCCAGCGGACAGCAGGGCTGCAGGACTCAGCTCGTCCTCAGGGGAACAGCAATTTAGCATTAAAATCCCATTTGGTTATTGGATTCTTTCCAAGTTTTCATCTTTCTAACCAGCTTCTTCATGTTCTGTGTGGTCCTGCTTAGTCTCTGCTACGCTGCTGGTGCTGTAACTCAGAACTGCTGCCCTTTCAACCCCCCTCACTGGGTGCAGTGTCTGGACAGTAAAAGTTCTGATGGGTCCCATTCTGCTGAGGGGCCAGGGGAAGTCAGGACAAAGGATGAGTTTGCCCTGGTTGGCCAGGACTGGGTTAGAGGCCAATGAAGCGGTCAGGATATGCATAACCCATGAGTCCTGATGGGAAGGGATGCAGCTGCGAGTGCTAAGGGAGACAGCGCGTGTCTCCCTGGCAGTGTTCAAGGCCAGACTGGTTGGGACCTTGAGCACCCTGGTCTAGTGGGGGGTGTCCCTGCTCATGGCAGGGGGGTTGGAACTGGATGATCTTGAAGGTCCCTCCCAACCTGACCCATTGTATAAAGGAATCTGTGACGACACTAAGTGAGTTTACCGAGTATGCAGCAACCGAAGAACCTCATTAGCAGGGCAGCTCAGTCAGTAAAGCAGGGATGCCCTGAAACCTGATATTGCTCGGATAAAGATGAAGAGAGAACGCTGGCACAGCTAAAACGTCTCTGGTGTTTTCTCTGTGTAGCTACTGGAATCACAGCTCTTAATTGCCTTTTAACTAAAGAGCTGCGTTGACTGAAAGTCATCTCCCTCAAACAGGAGCAGAAAGCAGCAGCATCCCACCCTTCTCCTTCTTGAACAACCCTATTCCAGGCAACAGATTAGACATTTAGCCCAAGTGCTGAGGTTACCTGGTTCCTGTAGATACTCGTAGTCATATCCCAGCTCCCTCGAAGATTTAAAAAACTCTCCGTTCCTGTACAGGGGGATGAAGGGCACCATGTAATTCTCTCGGTTATGCCCGATGGGTGCGTTGGCTGCGGGGTAAACTTCTAGCATGGGTCTGTGTTTTCTTAGCCATTGCTCAAAAATGCTGTAGAAGAAAAAGTAGAAAGTTAATTAACGGGGGAGATTGGCAGGAGCCTTCTTGAAGTTGATCTCTTCTTTTGTGAACACTGAGAAGAGAGTAGCGTTCGTTGCCTCAGGTTCATGTGCTTGTAGTCCTTCCCAGGTCAGTGGAGGTTAGCTGGGTTCACTGCTGGCCCCCTCATGAGAGGAAAGACATGGAGATGCTGGAATGGGT
>VZRI01002599.1:111523-153237 GCA_013397515.1 Upupa epops | reverse complement strand
ATCCAGTTCCAACCCTCCTGCCATGAGCAGGGACACCCCCCACTAGACCAGGGTGCTCAAGGCCCCAGCCAATCTGGCCTTGGACACTGCCAGGGAGGGGGCAGCCACAACCTCCCTGGGCAACCTGTTAGCCCAGGGCTGTCTGTTCTTTAGCTTGGAGGCAGAAAGCCTGAAGCATGGGAAGAGTTTGCAGTGATGTTTTCACATCATTCCTGGATGTGTTTGGAAAGCAGTATTAACAACCCTTCAAAACATTCTCAGCTCTCCTCCCTTTGTGTCTGGGCTTCGTCTGTTCTTGCCCTAAATGCAAGTGCTTGGCAGCATCAGGGTATCTGCAGAGCATCCAAGGATCCTGCTGGTAAATCTTACCTCCTGCATTGAGGCAGTTAAGTAGAGAAACACACTGCTTACCCTAAGAGAATAAACCCCTCTCACCCTCATCGAAACAGAGGTAGGGTCAAGGCTTTGCTCAGCTTTTTGTTAGGCTCAAAAGATTTCATAGGTGACAGCATCAGCAGGTCCATACCCCTTGTCAACGCTTAACAATGCAGGGATTAATCTTGATTAAAATCTTCATTTGTGGCTCTCACCTTCAGTTAATTTCATCAGCCCCGTCAGGAAAAACCTCTTGCCAGAATAATAATGTTCAGCTGAGGCTTCCAGATGGATAAATTTGAACAATGGTATCGAGGTTTCAGCTGCAGTTATCACGAGAAACTTTGAATAGAAATGCTGGGATCAGATTAAAGTTGTTCTGGTATTGATAGGGAACCTCCTTTGTTCCAGCTGGCACCCAGTGCCCCTTGTCCTGTCACCAGACGACCTTGAGCAGAGCCTGGCTCCATCCTCCTGACACTCACCATCATTCGACTGGATGATCTTTCAAGGTCCCCTTCAATCCCTAATGATTCTATGATTCCTTCATCATCTTTGCTGCTCTACCCTGGGCACACTCCAGCAGCTCTGTGTCTTTCTTGAATTGAGGGGCCCAGAACTGAACACACTACTCCAGATGTGGTCTCACTAGTGCAGAGTAGAGGGAGAGAAGAACCTCCCATGATCTGCTAACCACCCCCTTCTGATCCCCCCAGGATGCTGTTGGCCCTCTTGGCCACAAGAGCTCATTGCTGACTCACAGTCATCCTGCTGTCCACTGGTCCCTTTCTCCTCCCCTGCTCTCCAACAGGTCAGTCTCCACCCTCTCCTGGTCCCTGGGGTTGTTCTTGCCCAGATGCCAGCCTCTCCCCTGACCCTTGTTGTTCCTCACTCCATCTCTCTCTGCCCAGCTCTCCAGCCTGTCCAGGTCCATCAAAAAATCATACCCTCTCTACTGAAATCCGTTTCACCTGGCATACCAGTAAATCACTCTAGACACCTCAGCACCACCACGCAGTTTTTCCAGAGTCACCCTTTCCATCACCATTACCCTATTCCCACCCCCTTTAGAAGAGCCAGCGCTGTGCAGGCTTTTCTTATTTTCTTTTGAAAATGATCTTTACTTCTTTATCTCCAAAGTTTAGGATCAGATTCTGCTGGAGACTAAAGCAATTGGGTGAATTTGCATTTAGCTTTTCCACTTCCAGGCTTGTTCCCAGATTGTTCTTGGCAAGATAATGCGAGATCCTCTTTATTTTCAAGGGGATCCTAATGCTTTTCTACTTTTGCCTGAGGGTTTAATAAATTAGTAGTATTTTTTGCACCCTCATCTGTTTGGTTTTATCCTTATGAAAGGAACCTTAAGCTTGCCAATCAAGAAAGGATTCCCAACTGAGTAGCAAAAGAAACCTCTCAGTGCATCCACTTGAGAAGAAAATG
This sequence comes from Upupa epops, assembly GCA_013397515.1. NCBI lineage: Eukaryota > Metazoa > Chordata > Aves > Bucerotiformes > Upupidae > Upupa > Upupa epops. The sequence continues at coordinate 151,422 of VZRI01002599.1, read as the reverse complement.
GATGGAGAGGGGGTACAACTTTACAATCACAGAATCATCAGGGACTGGAAATCACCCAGTTCAATCCCCCTGCCACAGCAGGATCACCCAGACCAGGTCCAGGTGGGTTTCAAACTTCTCCAGAGAAGGAGACTCCAAAAACCCCCCAGGCAGCCCCCTGCAGCCCCCCATCACCCTCACTGGGAAGAAGTTATAGAATCAGTCAGGGTTGGAAGGGACCACAGGATCATTCAGTTCCAACCCCCCTGCCATGGGCAGGGTCCCCCCACCCTAGAGCAGGCTGGGCAGAGCCTCACCCAGCCCAGCCTTAAACACCTCCAGGGATGGGGCCTCAACCACCACCCTGGGCAACCCATTCCAGGCTCTCCCCACTCTCACAGTGAAGAACTTCCTCCTCACATCAAGTCTCAATCTCCCCATCTCCAGCTCTGCTCCATTCCCCCAGTCCTGTCACTACCTGAGATCCTAAAAAGCCCCTCCCCATCTTTTTTGTAGCCCCCTTCAGATCCTGGAGGCCACACTAAGGTCACCTGGGAGCCTCCTCTTCTCTAGCCTGAACAGCCCCAGCTCTCTCAGCCTGGCCTCATAGGAGAGGGCTTTATATATCCTCTCTGAATTAGGACTGTTCTTGTTGGCCACCTGTAAGGATTTAGGGAGGGGACAGCACCCTGAGCTCTTTTATATTAGAGGGTTAACTTTTATGATTCCCCAGCTGAGGCTGTTCACCCCTTTATTCATTTTAAGACAAACTGAAGTAGCCAATAGCTTTTGCTATTAGCCAGCTAGTGGCACGGGCACAGGGTTTGTACCCGTGGGGATTTGTCTTAGCTGTAAAGACTGGGGTCAGAAAGAAGTATATCTGTAGAGAACAACCCTCTGCCTTTTATTTAAGAGCCCTGGGACCAGTGAATTACACTTCACAGCTACTGGTTTGGCTCAAGCAAGGTGCTTTCTCCATCCCCAGTTACATTTAAGGCTGGCTGGATGTCCTTCAGGCACAGAGATTGCATCTGGTCAGATAAAGCCAACGATTCTTTCATGTGCATTGCTCTGCAGAGACAGTTGCTTCATCAAATACTGGCCTGTGTGGATCCTGTGATAGAGAGAAATCAGCTCTTCCATCAGCAGATGTTGATCTGCTTCGAGTTGAGAGAGGTTTTTCTTTTCTTCTCTTAAAAGAAGCCACGTTGTGAGTTCTTTCCTTGGAATACCTTGGAAATACAGACTAGTGTTCTATACTTAGCTTGGTAGCTGTGAAGTGGAAGTGCTTAGGGCTGCAGAGTTAAAGCTATGTGCAAAGGGAAAAGATGCTGATGCTGATCCCTTGGTGGGGAAAGAAACTTCCTGATAGCAAAGGCAGATCTGCGGTGGGGAAACAGTCCTCAAGTTGTTTGCTACCTTGAGAAACTCCTCCTATTAATGTCTCTAAGTCTGTGAGGGGTGGGTGTCTGGAGGATGGAGCCAGGCTCGGCCTGAGGGCATCTGGGGATAGGACAAGGGGCACTGGGTGCCAGCTGGAACAGAGGAGAATCCCTATCAATATCAGCAGGACCCAGGGAGGGTCTTGGCCAGGATAATCAAAAGTCTTCAGTCAGTTTTATTTCAGGGAATGCAAATGGAGGGGAACCCCATCTGGGATCCTGGAGGAACAGACCATAAATCTTCCAGGGTGACAGCTTTCACCTAGAAAGGTCACAGGCAATCAGGCTGTGAGAAACAGAAATTGAAAGTATGGAAATGAACTAAATGAAGTGGGGATTAATCTCCTGATAACCCTGGTACCCTTTGTATTTCTTTGGTGGCCACCAAAAGCGAAAAGTGGCTTTCATTTAAAGGCATTGGAGAGATTAAATACTCTATCTAGGCAAAACCTATTCCTGCCTGGAAGGCTTCTTCCTTCACTTGAAGAAATCAAAGCTTCCAGAGCACACATCCCGAATCAGAGGCTAAGGAACCAAAAGGCATAGAGGACTAATTTGAATGTTGAGAGATAGAAGAAGAATTTGAATTTGGAGAGATAGAAGCATAGCTGGAATTTTAAGAGCTGCCCTATCAAAGATGTAGAGCTCAGAGAGGCTGCGTCTTTCTACTTGACTTCCAAAGTAGAGACTGTTTTGTTGGGGATGCATTATTCAAGTGAACATTGAAGGGCTTGGGATTGTTAGATTATTGTGATCAACAGTCTATGCAAAGATTAATTTTGAGGTAACAAATAAAGTGTTATGGTGCAGAATAGGATGGATTCGGACAAATTTAGGGTAAAATAAAACCCCAGGGTTTGTGTTTAAACATTGGAAAACTGGATCTAGGGCCATGAGCAATTCAGTGTCGCTTAAACCGTGGGATTCAGTCACAAGGGGTGTGCTTGATGCAGAAAGAGCTGAGGGGTGTTAACTGGCCTGAAGGATTTCCATAAAGTCATAAAGGTAAAGAATATCCTTCCCAAGGAGGACAAGAGGATCCTGGCCTGGATCAGGAACAGTGTGGCCAGCAGGAGAAGGGGAGTCCTCATACCTTTGCAGTCAGCCTTTATGAGGTCTCATCATGAGTCCTGTGTTCAGTTCTGGATCTCTCATTATACATGAGATGCTGGAACGGGTCCAGAGCAGAGCTACCCAGCTCATGAGGGATTTAGGGAACCAGTCATGTGAGGAGAGGCTGAGGGAGCTGGGCAGGTTGAGTTTGGAGGAGGCTGAGGGGGGACCTCCCTGCCCTCTGCAACTCCCTGAAGGGAGGTTGTGGAGGGGTGGCTGTTGGCCTCTGCTCCTTGGTGCCTGCTGACAGCAGCAGGGGCACTGCTCTGCAATTGAGGCAGGGNGGTTTTTCTTGGGGTGGGTGATCTAGGAGCTCCTCTCCAACCAGGATTGTTCTGTGATTTTAGGAAATGTTAGAGGCCCCACTTTACTTTGCAGAAAGCAGACACAGTGTAAGAATTACTTACCTAACTTCATACTGGACATGCTCTGGCAGAACCCCATCACAGCAGTATGGCCACTTAGTGCCTACCAGACTCTGTTACCCACTGGAGTCAGCTCATACCTTTCCAAACCATGGAGTCTCAGTTTTCTGTGTGGTTGCTGCTATCTATGTGCGAGCACAGATCTCTCTAACTGCTCCTAAGTTTACTGCTTGTGTGTGTCAGCACTAATAGGTCTAAAGAGCTGGTGTGTGCGGTAAAAAGCAATAAAGCCTCCCACCTGGGCTGTTGCTGCTTAAATTTTCATCCAGGGGAAACACACTTTGCTTTTGCAGAGAGTTTTCGTGTGGTAGGGTGCTTCTACAGTAAAAATTAAAGCCATCTATAACAGACATGGCTAGATCACCTCCATGGAACCATGTATACATCGACGGGACTCTTCTTCTCCTTGTTCTGCTCCGTACATGCCAGGTTATCCAAAACGGAATGAAATGAGCCTTAGTGGAAAATTAATTGGATGAAAGAAACCCACCTTGGTTTAGAGAGTGGGAGTTAAGAAAATAATCAGATCGATTTGAGGATGAATTAAAAAAAGTAAGGAGGCAGCGATATATATTTCTGAATTCATATTATTCTATGAATAATATATGCAACGGGATTACAGCTAATGAAAGGATGAGTCAAGAAATAAATGGGTTTAAGTTGCCACTGGGAAATAGCAAGCAGAGTATAAAAGCCCTGCTGTAAATAGGCTGGATAACTTCAAACCATTCCAGATAGTAGAGTGTGGCTTGTAAAAAAAGCTGCTGCTCAGAGGAACCAAGTCTTAAAAGCTAAAAAAAGGAGAGTAAACCAATAAGAGTAGCACTTTTCTTCATCGTCTTGAAAAGCATCTCTCCTAAGACCCATTTGCAAGCGGTTGTGAGCAGAGCTATATTTGACTGATAGCACTGTCGGAGGATAAACTAGACCTTAAATATCTGGGTTTTAAAGATTTCCTTGGACTGAACTGGTGCAGAGACACTGACACTCGCTGGAAACATAACTGGCCCTTCAGGAAGGATTTCTAAAAGTTTAAGCCAGGGTGTTTTCATAGAATCATCAGGGATTGGAAGGGATCTTGAAAGATCATCCAGTGCAATCCCCCTGCCACAGCAGGGTACCCTGACCAAGTCCAGGTGGGTNCCTAGAGCAGGCTGGCCAGAGCCTCATCCAGCCCAGCCTTAAACACCTCCAGGGACGAGACCCCAACCACCTCCCTGAGCAACCTATTCCAGGCTCTCCCCACTCTCCAGGTGAAGAACTTTCTCCTCACATCAAGTCTAAATCTCCCCATCTCCAGCTCTGCTCCATCCCCCTAGTCCTGTCGCTACCTAAGATCCTAAAAATCCTTCACAAAGCACCTAAGGAGAGCTGAAGAGAGGGGAAGGAGTTAAGAAGAGGTTTTGGCACCTTTGCATGAAGCCACACAACTAAGAATATGTGTGACACTGTGAGTGTCCCCAGTGGGAGGACTACAGCCCCCTTATGGTTAATGTTCCTGTTGGTTTGTACCACTACAGGACAGGACTGGATGATCTTTCGAGGTCCTTTCCAATCCCTAATAATTCCATGATTCTCTGATTTAGGCTATTTATTTCAGAGCCAGGAGACCTAAGGTTCTGTAGAAGAAAGCAACATGTATTTTGCATTTGGAAAGAAAGGGAGAAAGAAGCAAATTGAAGAAGACTGAAATGCCAGTCCAAAACCTGCTATTACAGGAGTCACAGCTTTCAACGTTGATCCTAGTCAGCTGCTATGACAATGTCAGCTCAGGTTATTCCCACCTCAAGCATTTGGGAGAGACACCAGTGCTTCCATCCTGGTAGAGCTGAGGTTGTAAAGTCCAGGTACTGCACTCTTTGCCAGTGTCTGCACTTCTGTCGCAGTGTTCTTTCTCTCTCTTCTTGTTCTAAGTTGGCTAAAGACACTACAGGGACTCTTGGGCAGGTTATGAACAGATTACACGGCTCATAATGCGAGTGTCTGATTAAAAATTAAGATGTTGCCCTCAATTGTTGTAAGAAACCCATCCAGAACCTCTGTGACTGTCTCCCCCACTGTTGAATCACTGCGGAGGACTGCTCTGGGTTACAGGGCTTGCTCTGTGCCTCATCCTAGCTCCTGGGGAACATCCAGGCTTCCACCACAGATTCCAAGCTGCAGCATGTGACAAGCATCCTTGGATGAAACACCTCTTCCCTAAACCCTTGCAGCACCAGCATCAAGATGCTTCTATGTCAGTCCTTGAACGAGCTCCTGAAGGGACCTCTATGTGTGAATGTGCCTGCTGGGTGAGGTAACAGGGAGATCAGCATTTGCTGGAGTCTCAGCCTTTCTCAGGTTGGCCTCAGTTTGCAGCTACAAGCACATCATCTCTAGAAGTAAGAGATAGTAGAAATGCCAGCAGCTCCAAAGTTTAATAACTAGTTTCCCCTGAAGAGAAGATAACAAGCAGATTAAAATGGACTGCTGTGGAGGTAGCTGGATTGACTCTCTGTACCCCACTCCTGTGCTCTATAATTCAATTCTACCGAGACCGAGAGATTGTCATTATTGAGGTTCACGAGGGCATGTAATATATAAATCACATCCGTGGCAGCAAAGTGATCATTTCTTTTGATGAATAGAGTGTAGCTACATGTGGGTGAGAAAAGCACCGTGTTTTCCTGTGATTTTTCACAATTGGAACAATTACATCAGCTATTATTGCAGAAGGGCTGCAGGAAGGAAATTCAATGCTCCGCTAACTGTCTGCAGCATAGCTTGTCTTGATCGCTCTATCCCAGAGAGAGCTTTCTCCTCCTCCAGCGTTAAAAGAATAAGTGAAGTCTAGCCGTGTGGCTTTTGCCAAGATTCAGGGCAAAACAACTTATAAAAAGCACTAATCACTCAAAGTCATCAATTCTTTAACTTCACTGCTCTTCAAACATAACCATCCTTAGCTTAGAATTTTAAGAGAAGACTATCCTGAAGAGTAACCTGGCGAGAGGGATCGTCAGCCACTGATTTCACTTATAATCCAGAAGATATCTCGTGAGATTCAACAAGGTCAAATGCAAGGTTCTGAACCTGGGTCGAGGCAATTCCAGGCACAAAGACAGGCTGGGTGCAGAACAGACTGAGAGCAGGTCCTTGAGGTGAAGGACTTGGGGGGGTTGGTTGATGAAAAACTCAACATGAGCCGGTGATGTTCACTTGCAGCCCAGAAAGCCAACTGCACCCTGGGCTGCAGCAAGAGAAGAGTGACCAGGAGGGTGAGGGGATCCTCCCCCTCTATTCTGCTCTCTTGACACCCCATATGCAGTCCTGCATCCAGTTCTGGAGCTCTCAGCACAGGAAGGAGATTGAACTGTTAGAACCTGTCCAGAGGAGGGCCACAAGAATGAGTGGAGGGCTGGACCACCTCTCCTACGGGGAGAGGCTGAGAGAGTTGGGGCTGTGCAGCCTGGAGAAGAGGNTCCCCCCTCCCTGGAAGTGTTCAAGGCCAGATTGGCTGGGGCCTTGAGCACCCTGGTCTAGTGGGGGGTGTCCCTGCTCATGGCAGGGTGATTGGAACTGGATGATCTTGAAGGTCCCTTCCAACCTGAACTATTCTGAGTCTATGACTCTATGGATTTCTGTTGCCCTTCTCCTGAAGGAGGTAGATCAGCAGCACTGCAGGGTTTAGGTATGCTTAATTTATAAAAAGAACCTGTAACTCCAGAGTTGGTTCCTTGTTCTTATTTCTTCTCTCTCTGATTCTACATGGTCTATCTGTGGATCAACAGAGGATTTAAGTGTAAGGGTTACTTTAGACCCTGGTGCAACCACAAGTGTATTATATAGACTCAGCCTCTGTCTGTCCAATGAGAAAAGCAGGGAAGTCTTAAGAAGGAAGGTTGCTCCAATCCAATCCTATTCTCCTTTACTTCTTCTTCTGCCCACTAATCCAGCCGTGGTCCAGGTTAGATGGACCTTCATGGCTGTTCTTGCATCCCCTCAGGGTCTTTGCAATTGCAGTAGCAGGCAATGCCCAGACTTAGAGAAAATGATGCTTGAGACAAGCTCCGCTGTCTTGGTGTACGGTTTGCTTTTCAGTCCCAAGCACAGGGATATCAAAAGAGAGATGCTGGGGAGCTGTGTTTCTCAGCAACACCCCAACCTTCCCACTTACACTCTGCTTTCCATAGATATATTTCTGTGGTATTTTGCAGTAGATGTGAACTCACTCTACCCACATACTGAGCCCACTTGGAGTGAGTCAGTTCTATCAAACAGAGTAGCTCTAATGCTGCTAAGCCTGAGAGGTTAAGAGGGGATTGGTAGCAGATCCAGTTCAATGCCAGCTGAGGGCTTTTGGTAACAGGGAGTGTGTGTCCTCCTGCGCGTTGGTAGACATCCCTGAGAGGAAAAAAATCCAAACAAACCCTTCCCTGGATTCATTTCTGAAATTTCTGTGCTAAATTTTCCCACCCCTTCCTCTCCTCTGTAGCTCAGGCTTGTAAGTTTGTGCGAGCTGATAAAGCTTATGACCGAAGTCATTCCTGGGCACCCTCATATGAAACCCTCTACTGGAGAGCAGTTTTATGTCTCTGATGTCCTTGCTAGTAAAACAGAGCTGGTTACTGCAGCATGGTGACTTCCAGCACAGCAGCTGCTGATAACAAGGTGATTTTAATAAGCATCAGAAAGCGATGAGAGCTGAGCTACCTTGCTGCCACTCTGCAGAGCCTGCTGGTGGGATGGAGCTGTGCATACTGATCTGGGCTCTCTTCCTGAGGGGAGCCATGTAATACACAAAAGACAGGGAGAAGAGGCAACTGTCATGCAGGATGCATGCAAACATGTCATTAATTCCCCTGAGAGCTTTGGAGGTGGAGGAGAACTCTCCCAGGCTAAATGGTATCACATACACAAGCACTGGCTCATACAGCTTGAGCACTACGTGTGCTGTGTTTGCATTATAGCAATTTTTGAAGTTGAGTTTAAACAAACAGTCCGTTCTAGGTACTGTACAGAGATAAAGAGATAAAAAGACATTTTGAGTGGACTGATCTGATCAAAAGACAAACAAAAGGTGTCTCCGCAGAGATCTTTGCATCTGAGCTGTCAGCTGACGAGGTTAATAGTAACTCTTTGACTACACTCTTACTGATCATTAATGTGGCTCAGAAGTTGGTCTTCATTGTAGCTCAAGAAGAATACAGCTTAGCCAGCTCTAAAGGGATGTTTCCTTAGAGAGAGAGAGACCATCAGCTCCACCAGTCATGGCTTTGATGCAGGCTTACTCCCTCACAGGTAGTTACAGCATCATCAGGTCATCAGCTCCAGTGCTGATGGTCCCACTCATCCAGATGTCAGGGGACAAAGCAGCTCCCTGGAATAGGAAGGCCAAGGTAGTCTCCCACACAGTGCTCCTCACTAGTCACAGCCCTACAGATAAAATGATTGATGGGTATTGTGCTACTACTCCTTCACCATCAAATGCAAATGCTTCTCTAGAAGTCCTTGGCTTCCTGCTACCTTCCCTGCCTGATGCTGAAGTGCCTCTGTTACCTCTCTTGCATGCATTCAGCATATGCACACAGTCACAGTGAAGCCATACAGCCCCCATCGATACCATCGCAGTCCTCTCATCTCTGGCACACCATGAACATGGTTCTGGGTTTCTTGCTGCAACAGCAGTTTATAATCCAGATGCTTTATTCCCACAGACAATATAGAGGTTGTGGATGAGCATTCTGAGTAAGAAATTACTGTCACATCAACAGGCTTCTATCAGACTTCACTCAGCTGCCAGATATCAAGATATATGCTAGCAAAATGCAAAAGGTTTTATGACCTAAAGTAGCTGAAGGCATTAGGGGTTGTCCTGGTACATAGTACTATCTAATCTTTGTTCTAGAATTGGTTCAAATCAACCCCTAAGTCAAGTCCCAAGGACTTCACTCATAAAAAGCTCTACCAGCTTACATCTTAACTCATAAAAGCTCTACCTACTTACATCTGGGCATAGCACAGCTCATGGATGTGAATGTTTTCCTTGAGCAGAAGGACTTCATATGGAGATGACTTCACCTCCTGCTCTTTCTTTACACGGACACAATAGGGGCTGTAGATCAGTAAGATCCTGAGCTGACACAGTGCAGAAGGACTGTGGGTTTACTATTGTTTAGGGAGGAAGTTACATTGCTAATGGAAGTCTCTTGACCTGCCTTTGTCTAACAGATTGCATATTTCATTCAGCTCCTGAAAAATATAACTTGTAGGCTGTGTCATCATTTGTTGTGAACATACCTCCGAAAGCAAAAAGAAGCATAATCATACTCTCAGTGTTTATTTCTCCACTTTTATACTGCTTTATTATTAGCTGAGATATCATTGTGTTACCATCTCCAGCTCAGCTGTGCTTAGGTCACTTGTTTTGCTCTCTCATATGCCAAATGAAAATGATTCCTTGGCCTCATGCTTTGTGTTGTCTCCCACTGGAGACAATCCAGCCTAAGGAGTGAGTCTCATGTCTTGTGTTAAAGAAGCTTGGAAACCTAGTGCTGCCCTACAAGAATTTTTATTGATACTTTTTCACAGAATCATAAAATCATTAGGGATCAGAAGGGACGTTGAAAGATCATCTAGTCCAATCCCCCTGTCATGGCAGGATCATCCAGACCAAGTCACACAGGAAGATATCCAAGGGGGCCTTGAACATCTCCGGGGAAGGAGACTCCACAGCCCCCCTGGGCAGCCTGTTCCCATGCTCTGTTACCCTCACTGGGAAGAAGTTCTTGCTGATCTTTATATGTAACCTCCTCTGTTCCAGCTGGCACCCACTAGCCCTTGTCCTATCACCAGATGACCTTGAGAAGAGCCTGACTCCATCCTCCTGACACCCGCCCCTCACATCTTTAGAGACAGGAATGAGGTCAGCCCTCAACCTCCTCTTCTCCAAGCTCAAGAGCCCCAGCTCCCTCAGCCTTTCCTCATAAGGAAGCTGCTCTACTTTCTTCATCATCTTCATTGCTCTACTCTGGACACCCTTCTTGAAGCAAATAGTTTTTAACTGCTAACAAAACTTCTTGTTTCCTGTCAACATTTCAAAACAAGAGAACGACTTGGTTTTCCTGGTGCCATTTTTTGATTTAAAAAACCTGCACTGACATTTAAGAGAAAACGAAAATGTTCTGTTTTGAAAACAGAGTAAAAATAAGAAGCTTTTATTTTGACATTTCCCAGGAGTGAAAATCAAATTTCCTCTTGTTAAAGTATTTTCCAGCAGAAGCACTTTTGTCATCATGCTGATATAGTGTTGGAGTGGGAAAAGGTGCCTGCGAGGTGAGTATATTGGTCCCACAGTGACTGGAAATGTCCATAAGGCTGGCTTAGGGAACGGGGCATTGCTGGCATGTGAATCAGCATGAGTAGACTTTGGGTTCTAGTATATTTCTGCTCTCTACGTGCTGTTCAGTTTAACACTTTACTGACAAGCAATGTGATAACAGCATTCATTGTCAGACCTTCAGATAAGCCAGTCTGGCATTCCTAAAGCTCCCGTCTCCAGCCTGTCTCTGAAGCAGAAGGGGTTATTGTAGCATCCTACAGAGAAGCCCATGACAGCTCACGTAGCTGAACAGCACAGAGGTATTTGCATTGATTATGCAGAATTTGAGGCATTTTCATAGCTCTCTGTGGCTGATACAGAGGAGAGTTTCTTCTGCACCCACTTGGAAGTGTGCCTGGCTGTAAATAAAAGTGTCTCCATCCTCTCTGTGCCCTTACTCTTTCATTTTAGAAGACTATGTGCACACACACAAAGACACGTGCACATATCCCCACCCTGAAGGTTTGGTGATGTAAGAGCAAAGTCCTGTGTGATAGCAAGCAAAAGAGTAAGTGAAGCAGTAAGATCAGTGTAGGGGTATCCAGCTGTGTCTTGCTACTGCCACTTCACAAGGTTGTAACTAGCAGTAGCCATCTTCTGTTGCTCGTGTTGCTTTCAGAGCTGAAAGCCACAGTCAGAGGCTAAGAATACACCAGGCACTGCAGACAACTTCTTAATGACAGAGCTTATAATGTACACAGAGGATAAGAGGAGACAGAGATACAAGCAAAAAAGGATGGTTGGGTGACCATGCAGTAGGGCTGCAGAGATCCACACTTTAAGTGATGGTGTAAAATTAATAGAGCAAGTGTGATGTCGAAGGGAAGAACAATGAAACTGTTGATGTGTAGGGTAAACAATGCCCAGCCAGGAGGTGTATGGAGGGTCTCCTCTGAGTTGCAAATAGATGTACAGTAGAGATCAATATCTATTCTGAAGAAAAGGATGCTGAGGGGAGACCTTATTGCTGTTTACAACTACCTGAAGAGGTTGTAGGAAGATTGACGTTGGTCTCTTCTCCCCAGTAATGAGTGATGGGACAAGAGGAAATGGCCTCAAGTTGCACCAGGGGAAATTTAGGTTAGGTGAGAGGAATAACTTACTTATTGAAAGGGTCATCAGGCATTGGAACAGGGAGGTGGTTGAATCACCATCCCTGGATGAGTTTAGAAGTTGTGTAGATATGAAGATTAGGACATGGCTTAGCAGTGGGCTTGGTAGAGTTAGGTTAATGGTTGGGCTGCATGATCTTGAAGGTCTTTCCTAGCCTAAAGGGTTCTAGGATTCTATGATATAATGAACTTATTGGAGGAGCAAGTGGCTTCCTTATCAATGAATAAGGAATGACTTGGGGATGGACAATGAAGGGTCCAAAGGATAGACACAAGCAGCTCATCTAATGTGACAAAGAAGTCATAGAAGACTATGAACAGAGAGGAACACCTGAGCACAGAATCAGGTTAAGGCATTGATAGTTCCAGTAGTATTCTGAGCTATACAGTGCCTCAGGAAAGCTGGAGAAAATAGTCCTGCAGTGGTGGCACCACTAGAACAGACAGTCAGAGTCTATCTGCACAAACAGTCTAAGAAGACTAGAGTTTAGAGATGGAACAGACTGAAATCCTACACTCTATTGTGTGTTTCTAGAAAACCAGTTCTGAATGGCTTGCTCTAAAATCAAGGCTTTTGAAAGTCATCCCTACTCCTCTAATAAACCCTGCTCTGCTGCTGCAGAACTTAGAAATGAGATGAGGAGTGGGGACCTATTACACAGGTAATGGATTTTTCCCCAATGGTAGTTAGCTTTCCTTGCAGTTCGCAGGGGGAATTGTAGGGCTGCGATGTAGAAGAGGAAAGGTACAGACCAAATGAGGAGAGAAACAGTGGAAACATTCAAATACCAGAAACACAGGCAGAGAACAGATCAAAATATGATGTGGCTACAGGGCTAGAGGGTCTGAAAGAGTCAGCACAGAGGAAAGAGTTCCTTTTCAGAGCACAGAAAACACCCTAGTGAGCTCAAGTGGGACTGTGGGCTCTTGCTTTCACTGCTTGTACAGCTGCTTTTTCCAGCTTGAGTGGGTTGACTCCTCCCTTGTTATTCCCTTGTGCTGACTGTAGAGCACAGCTGAATAGCAAAGAGATTTGCAATTAAGAGAAATGCATCAGGGAGCTAAAAAAGCCCTCTTTTTTTTTTGCTGAATGTGTATTTTGTTGCATGGTTTCTTCTTTTTTTTAATGTGAGGCATTCAATTAGCAATCAATAATTTCCACTGTGGTCCCTTGCTTATACCAAGTCCTGAGGTTTGATCTCTGTGTTTTCTAGCTGGCAAATAAGAAGGCAACGAGCCCGCTTTCCCTTTGCTAAGAAAGCTGTTGCCTGGGTACCTTCATACTTCTGCACCTCTGAAAGGGAATGACCTAAAAAAGAAAAGGGAAGGATCTGTAAGCAAACTCTTTGCTTTCCACCTGAAAAATCGAAACTCTGACTCTGCTCTGTCCATCCTTGCTTCATTTTGCACATCAGGATGGGATAAGAAAGACGGAAGGAGGGGGGTAGCAGATGGGAGGCTGACTGTTGCTCAGTTTGGAAAGCAGTTCCTAACGTTTGGCTCACACCTGTCAGCAGGCTCCGTATACACTTGTTTATCCTCCTCTGTACCGTCTGCTTCGATGTAAAATCAGTTCAAATGATCTATTGCCTTATTTCTATCACTCCTATTATGGTCGTAGCTGAGCATTTCACAGTTGTTAGTGCACTTACACTGACAGTGGCCCTGGTGCGTAGGCACCTAATAGCACCCACTTTACAGATGGGTTAGCTGAAGCTCAGATCAGGCACTTCTCAAAAGTCTTGTTGAAATCAATGGGAAGGAAGCACACCTCCAAGATGTGGGAATTTGGGAGAGCAAACCACATAGAAACATAGAATTAGGGATAGAAAGGGACCTTGAAAGATCATCCAGTCCAATCCCCCTGCCACAGCAGGATCACCCAGACCAAGTGGCACAGGAAGATATCCAGGGGGGTCTGGAACATCTCCAGAGAAGGAGACTCCACAACCCCCCTGGAAAGCCTGGTCCAGTGCTCCATCACCCTCCCTGGGAAGAAGTTCCTGCTGATACTGATATGGAACCTCCTCTGTTCCAGCTGGCACCCACTGCCCCTTGTCCTATCACCAGATGACCTGGAGAAGAGCCTGGCTCCATCCTCCTGGCACCCACCCCTCACAGATTTACAGACATGAATGAGGTCCCCCCTCAGCCTCCTCTTCTCCAAGCTCAAGAGATCCAGCTCCCTCAGCCTTTCCTCATCAGGGAGGTGTTCTACTTCCTTCATCATCTGTGTTGCTCTATGCTGGACACCCTCCAGCAGCTCTGTGTCCTTCTGGAACTGAGGGACCCAGAACTGGACAACAACACTCCAGATTTGACCTCACCAGTGCAGAGTAGAGGGGGAGAAGAACCTCTCATGCTCTGCTAACTACATGCTCAGCTTTGCCCAAGGAATTTACAGCAGAGCGAAGAAACCTTCTTTTGGACCCTTCATGGATCTTCAAGCTACTGGATCACTCATGATTACTTGACATAGAGCCTTTGCAAGACCCAGAAGAACTGTGGTTGCTGGTATCCAGTCTTCTTATACTCTTTGCCAGTACAGCTCCACCTCACAACAATCCATGTCCTCACCAAAGCCCGGAAAAGATGCTGTCCTTGACAGAAGATGTAGTTCAAGGGTCAGCTAAAAGCCCATTGCTCCAATGTAGTAAGAGGAAATCATTCTTCAGAAAGGAGAGGTTGATAAGGACCAAAAAGAGTGATTCTACTGCTGTGGAGACCATTACTCCCATCTCCTCTCTCTGTATTGTGCTCGTCTCTCAGAAAAGATCTTCTTTGCAGCACTTCAGATTTCAAGTCTATGTAGGAGAGGAATAGGGGCTTTTTAAAATGTACTGTACGTACCTATCAGTCACCTACTTATTAATTATAACTAGAAGTATGATTAATCTGTCATGGATAAGGCTGCTAAGTAACCGCAATCATGCTAATGCATTTCTGTCACTTATACAAAAGGCATCATCCTCACCACTTTCTCCATCCATGTGTCCTCGAGCCCATGTACACAGCAGGTGCAGAGCACTGCTACCATCCTTTCTGCATCATGGATATCTGTCTTGCCCCCACAGCGAGGTGATTTATTTCTCAACAGCAGTAGGATTTAATAACGTTAGCAAATAATTCTGGCTTCTAGAATGGATAACAACATCAGCTCTGCAAAGCAGTCCCCAGGGCTCATAACCATGACTGCAGCTCTTTGAGGGGAGGGGTGAGTGTGAAGGCCAAGGTGCTGCTTAAGCCCTGCGATGAGTAGGAGCTAAGAAATGTGTGGGTGTTACCCAAGTGTGAATGTCTAAAGAAAGCCATNGGTCCCTCAGGTCAAGAAGGACACAGAGCTGCTAGAGGGTGTCCAGTGTAGAGTAACCAAGATGATGAAAGAGAGAGAGCAGCTCCCTGATGTGGAAAGGCTGAGGGAGCTGGGTCTCTTGAGCTTGGAGAAGAGGAGGCTGAGGGGGGACCTCATTCATGTCTCTAAATCTGTGAGGGGTAGATGTCAGGAGGATGGAGCCAGGCTCTTCTCCAGGTCATCTGGTGATAGGACAAGGGGCAGTGGGTACCAGCTGGAACAGAGGAGGTTCCCTATCAATATCAGAAGGAACTTCTTTCCAGGGAGGGTCCTGGAGCACTGGACCAGGCTGCCCATAGGGGTTGTGGAGTCTCCTTCTCTGGAGATGTTCCAGACCTGCCTGGCTGTGTTCCTGTGTGACTTGGTCTGGGTGATCCTGCTGTAGCAGGGAGGTTGGACTGGATGATCTTTCGAGGTCCCTTCCAATTCCTAATGAGTCTATGATTCTATTTTATGATCCTATGAGTTGATGTTGCAGAACGTAGTGCTTCTGTGTTCATTTCATCTGAATATGCAGTTGTTCCATATATTTCATAGCTTAGATCTGAGGAAGTTAATTCCCAGCTGTAAGACTCAAAATCCATAATCACACCTGAGACCATTGTGCATGCATCCCATCCAGCAGTCAGTGGGTAGACACTCTAAATCACAGCTAAGCTACACTTAACATGCTTAAAGAAAAGCCTTTCACAGAAGACTTTTAAAGATGATCCCTGCAGGAGGTTAATTTTACCCCATGGTATTAGAGAAACACTCGGGTCACCCTTTGAAAGTACAATTGATACCTGTCTGACCTGCTCAGACTGCATTCCCTGTTGCTGGATGAGTGAGGTATGGTGCTATCACTAATGCAATCATTAAGCTCCTGAACTGCAGCAGCTAAGGGGAAAAAGCCTGGGTTTTGCAGAAATTTTATAGAAATCTGCTAGTGCACTGGTTAGTAAAGACTAAAGTACTAGTTAATAACGATTAAGGTCTAGTTAATAAAGATTACACACTCAGGGATGGGTGACAGAGAGGAATCTAGCAGTACTGTTCGATAATCGCCTGAACAGGAGCCAGCAGGGTGCCCAGATGGCACCAAAGGCCAATGGCATCCTGGCTTGGATCAGCACTAGTGTGGCCAGCAGGAGTAGGAACGTCATTCTCCCCCTGTACTGGGCACTGGAGAGGCCTCCCCTTTAGTCCTAGGGGGCAGTTGTGTGCCCCTCACTTCAAGTAAGAGATTGAGGGTCTAGAAAGTGTCCAGTAGAGAGCAACAAGAGTGGGGAAGGAACTGGAGAGAAAGTCTGATGAGGAGAGGCTGAGCGAGCTGGGGGTGTTTAGCCTGGAGAAGAGGGAGACCTAATTATTCTCTATAACTCCCTGAAGGAAAGTTATAGATGGGTGGGAGTCAGGCTCTTCTCCCGGGCAACCAGTGATAGGATGAGAGAGCAGGGCCTGAAGCTGCAAGGGGAGGGTTAGGTTGGATGTTAGGAAGCCCTTCCTCAGGGAAAGGGTGCTCAGGGCCTGGACCGGACTGCCCAGGGAGGTGGTGAAGTCCCCATCCCTGGAGGTGTTGAAGGACAGCCTGGCTGTGGCCCTTAGTGCCCTGGTCTGGCTGCTGTGGTGATGCCAGGTCCTGGGCTGGGCTGGCTGAGCTCAGAGGGCTTTTCCAGCCTCAATAATTCTGTGGTTCTGCAAGTTTTATATCAGAGTTTTGGTGTGAACTGTGAAAGTAAAGAACTTGGTAGGAAATCAATGTCTGTGAGATGTAATGTGCTTCATGCCTCAGTGACCCAGGGAAACACTACAGTTTTGTTTCTCTCTGAGTAAGCACCTTGCTGCATGCAGGCAGGGTCTCAGCCAGGAGGTTATTGAGCACAGTACCCAAATCACAGTCAGTACATGGTGGGAAAATAAAGGCTGACTGGTAAAACTTGCCTGTGTGGCTTTTACATCCCTTTGCTCAGCTAAGTTCCTTTTTTATCACTCTATAGTCAGCACTGTAGTCCACAATAAAGTGTTGGTGGCTATCTGCACGTATTCTAATGATACACAACATGGTAAGGTCACCATTAAACCTTAAAATCCTGCCCTTAACATAGCAATTTCACTATTGTGCTGCAAAACCCTGCTCCCCTGCCCTTTCTTATTAATAACCATGATCTCCTTTTGTTTGCTTTCATTCTGCACAGCTGTACTCTCCTCTTTCATCCAGAGACAGTCAGATTGTTGTTTGTCTCAATGAACTGCAGGGTTTTTTTTGCTTCCTTCTTTATTTATGAATAGCAAGCTTGGATTTTCCTTATGAAATAGACATTCAAGCAGCCCTGACATTTAGAAGGCAAAGGAATCGCTCCAACTTCTCCTAGTTGTGTTAAAATGAATCACACGCTTTAGGTCCAAACTTCCTGACATAGGCATCCAAATAGATTAATCAGAGTGATATCACTGACGAACTATTTTTACCTTTAAGAGCTGAATGCAACTGTCACCTGTCCAAGTGATATCGAATCCAGTGTGCACACATGCAGGGTAGGAATCACACAATCATAGAATCATCAGGGATTGGAAGGGACCTTGAAAGATCATCCAGTCCAATCCCCCTGCCACAGCAGGATCACCCAGACCAAGTCACACAGGAACACAGCCAGGTGGGTCTGGAAGATCTCCAGAAAAGGAGACTCCACAACCCCTCTGGGCAGCTCTGTGAACCAGTGCTCTCGTACCCTCCCTAGGAAGAAGATCTTCTGATAGTTATATGGAGGCTCCTCACATTATTACATCAAATCCCCCCACTTTTCCCTCAAAACCCCCTATTTCAGGCCCATTTATTCTCAAAAAACCCAAATTAAGGCATTTTTTTCCTCAAAAGCCCTCTTTTGGAGCCACCTTTCCCTCAAATTCCCCATTTTCCCTCAAAAAAATCCGAATTCAAGATTTTTCTTCACATCAGATTCCACATTACCCCACAAGTTCCTTGCTTTTCCCCTCAAAAACCACACTTTAGGTCATTTTTCACTCAAAGTTCCCTTCCAAGTTCATTTTTCATTTAAAATGAAATCCTTTTTTCCCCCAAAAACCCCAATGCAAGACAAATTCTTTAAATCTGTTCCAGCTGGCACCCAGTGCCCCTTTCCTATCACCAGATGACCTTGAGAAGAGCCTGGCTCCATCCTCCTGACACCCACCCCTCACATATTGATAGACATGAATGAGGTTCCCCCTCAGCCTCCTCTTCTCCAAGCTCAAGAGACCCAGCTCCCTCAGCCTNTCCTGGTCCCTGGGGTTGTTCTTGCCCAGATGCCAGACTCTCCCCTGACCCTTGTTGTCCCTCATTCCACTTCTCTCTGCCCGGCTCTCCAATACTAGCGATGTCAGTCATGCACCTCCCGATTCCGCATGTATAACAGCATCTGGAACAGCTGCCATGTGCAAAGCAGATGGAAAGCACTCTGCAAAACCAGGAGACACGTGAGGTTTACTAACAAAAAGTAAACTCACCTGTCAACAAAGGCATGGTGTAGGACGAAGATAGGGTCGTTTGCAGAGCCTTGTACTTGGGACATGGAGCCATTCATGTAGATGTGCAGTGCGTTGTGCAGACCACTTTGAGATATGTTTGCTATTGCAGTCTGAGGGTCAGCAAAGCCTGTGTATTCAAGAAGAAATCATATCCTGATATGACAATGCGTATAATTCTCTTTCCAGTTAAAGTCTGAAGATCAAAGGACTTACTTTCACTTCATTTATGTTCAGCTTTTTAGGGAAGGATTTAGGAAAACAT
Organism: Upupa epops; assembly: GCA_013397515.1. Classification (NCBI taxonomy): domain Eukaryota; kingdom Metazoa; phylum Chordata; class Aves; order Bucerotiformes; family Upupidae; genus Upupa; species Upupa epops. The sequence continues at coordinate 132,873 of VZRI01002599.1, read as the reverse complement.
GTAAAGGGGTGCTAATGTATTTGGAAGGAGTAGCGAAGATGAAATTAGAATAAGCTCAATTAGAAGTCCTGCCACGTAGCTAATGCAGCGTGTCAGCACGTGTGCTGCTTTACAGCCTGAAATGGATTTGTCCATCGCGTCTGGCTGGGAACAGGCAATGTAATCCCTGCAAATCATAGAATCATTAGGGATAGGAAGGGATCTTGAGAGGTCATCCAGTCCAACCCACCTGTTACAGCAGGATCGTCTACATCATAGGATCATAGAGTCATTAGGGATTGGAAGGGACCTCAAAAGATCATCCAGTCCAATCCCCCTGCCACAGCAGGGTCACCCAGACCAAGTCACACAGGAACACAGCCAGGCAGGGCTGGAACGTCTGCAGAGAAGGAGACTCCACAATCTCCCTGGTCAGACACTTCCAGTGCTCTGTTACCCTCCCTGGGAAGAAGTTCCTACTGATATTGATAGGGAACCTCCTCTGTTCCAGCTGGAACCCATTGCCCCTTGTCCTATCACAAGCTGACCTTGAGCAGAGCCTGGATCCATCCTCCTGACACCCACACCTCCCAGATTTAGAGACAGGAATGAGGCCACCCCTCAGCCCCCTCTGATATTTATGTGTGTGGATTTGCCTTGAGAAAAATATATTCACTTTAATTTTTGATCTCTGTGCTTGTAGGTTCCTAACACTTCCATATCCATTCCAAGTACTCTTAAGGGAAGATAATCTTCATGCAGAACCTAGGCAGAAGGCTGGGTGTTTTATGTCAGACTTTAGGATGCTCTTTAAATACTTAGGATGCTCTTTAAATTTTCTTAATGTATTGCAAAAGGAAATGAATGGTAAACATTTTGGCTGTGAACAACTTTGTGGAACCCCTGCACTTGAGCAATTTATATTAACAATCAAAAGCTCTGTGCCTGGGACAGCTTCAGCAACCCACTCTCCAGCTCCCAGCTGATTGGGATGCATTCGGTCAGGCTTAGAGGCAGCAACAAGGTTTAACCATGGGCATGAGAAATGCTGGTATCTGACCTCTTGTTTTGAGAACTCCATGCAGATTATGAACTAGATGTCAGATGTTAGGGTTACTTTGTTGGTTTTAGGTTGGACTGGATGATTTTTAAGGTCTTTTCCAGCCTCATCAGTACTGTGAGACTGTGATAGTGTGAAGTTAACAGGAATAAAACCACAATGTGGAGTGGCTGTATTTTGTTAGCCTGGGTCTTACAGTTACCCCCCAGACTTCTTAAAAGACTTCAGTAGAATCAGCTCTTCAGGATGACTACTATGAAATGGAGTAGAACCATTTAAAATAGATTACATTTAAAGCTTTTTCAGACTACAGGAAACATTTCTAAGGTGACTGCAGTGAAATCACCTTTATAGCAAATGGGAGCCTACAGATCTACAAGCACAGTGAGCTGAAATAAGAGCACTCTGCCTCTACAGGGGAGTTGCACATCTCCCACCTGCCTTGCCCCATGCTGTGCCTTCCTCTCCATGTGTTAACTCCATCTCATCAGTCCTCCTGTGAACTGATTTAACTCACTCGTCTGGCAGTAAACCACCCTGGAGTGTGGGATGTCAGGTTTCCTCCAGGGTACCGAGTTCTGTTATCTCATGTAAGAGTGCCACGAGAGCCAGTGTAGATAACAAAACAGGAGGGAAAGTGAGTGGCTGTTGGATGGAGGGGATTGCTAGAGAAGCAGGACTGTCCTTGATAGCAGTAAGCTGTTAAATCATCAGGTCAGCATAGGAAGCTATAGCATTCAGACATCCTTTTAAAGCTCAGTTTAATTACAGTGCATTAGAAAGCGCCACTGACACCAAAGGAAACACTACTGGTGATTTCAGGGAGAGCAAAGTCACACTTCTCTTGATCACAAACTATTCAGCACCTGCTCACAGCACTGTAAATCAGCAACAGTTATTCAGTGGATTTGAAATAGCTGCACTGGAGCCAGGCCAAATGAAATCCAACAAGGATTTAACCCAAAGTTCATTACGAGGAGGAACTAGTGATGCCACTTAAGATTAAAGCAGCCTGGCGGTTTTCAGGATGATGTACAGGTGGTTCTCAATGAACACGCAGTTTGGTCAGGTGTGTGTCTGTATTCATAGAGTATTTAATGATATTTACAGAGTCCACAGGGGTCTGCATGCACCTAGGCAAGAGCAAGGTTTATGTACTGAAAGCAAGTAGTGTTTCTCTCAAGTGCTTATTTGCCACTTTGACTGAAGTTCTGTAGTGGTTTTAAGCTAGAAAAGCCAAGATTTAAGGTGGTCAAGAGGAAAAAATGCCTTAGTATGAGGGTGGTGGATCGCTGGAACACATTTTCTAGTGAGGTGGCAGAGGCTCTACCCCTAGAGACATTCAAGGTCAGGCTGGATGGGGCTCTGAGCAATCTGTTGTGGTTAGAGCCGTCCCTACTCCCACTGAATACTGTTCCCATAGAATACTTTCTGTGGTTCTATGATTCTATAGCAGGGGGGCTGCAGAGCTCAGGGAGCATTAGCAATGCACATGCCAGTGATTCCAGTGGAGGAAGCATTCCACAGTCCAATCCCTCTGACTATTTTAGTGGCACCCCTAACATAGAATCCTTAGGGATCAGAAGGGACCTCAAAANTTAGGTTGGACTGGATGATCTTTAAAGTCTTTTCCAACCTTCTCATTACTGTGAGACTGTGATACTGTGAACTGGGGTTGTTTAGTGTGGAGAAAAGGAGACTGAGTAGAGACCTTATTGCTGTCTATGACTACCTGAAAGAAGGCTGACAAGCCAGTGACTGAAGAACAGCAGGTTTAGAACAGGTTGCTAATTGCCCCTTGAAGTGGAAGCAATGATTTTAAGTAGGATTTGCTGAATTGTGACACTGACTGGGTTAACCCTTGATTTCAGTGGGCACTTCTGGATACTTGAGAAGAGAAAATCAGTCTAGTTTATAAGCATCAGATGAGACCAGAAACGGATTGGTTGACTGCAACTGAAATAATGCTGATTATTTGTTAAATTTGGGGGGTTTAGTTAAGTTTGCTTTTAGTGTTACACCCAGAGTTGCATCTTAAAGAATAAGAGATGGCTGAAAACCATAGAATTACTTTTATGATTAAATTCCACACTTAAAACTACTGTATTTATGGAAAATTACAAGGTAAGCCAGTGCCTTCCAGGTTTTGCATGAAGTGACAAAATATATTGTTAAAACAATCCTAAAAACTCTCTATCCCTTTGATTATTCATGAATTAACTTAGGACACGTGGTATTAAATCGAGCCATGTCACCGCATCCCACCATCCTCCACAGTTTTATATTGTTACTGCCGTTCTGATAGGAAATAATGGAATAAAATATCAAACGTTTCCAACTGTGATTCCATTTTAATAGGACCTCTTCCTTCCCCTCTTTTTATTCTGAAATGAGGAATTTTCTCCTAGGAAACTTTCCTCAGTATTTTCAGTGTGATGCACGCAGCTAATAAAAGAAATGATTTCTCAGAGTGAAGTTTGCCAACAGAAAACTTTTAATTAAAAAGTTTTAGCCTACAGCAAACATTCCTCACGCAGCTCGAGACTCAACCTCTCGGTAAATTTATGCTGTGCATTGTGAATCTGCTGTCACACTGCAGAGGATCATCGCTAGAGAACTAGAAAGCTAGATATACTATTTCGTTGAGAACACAGTGAAGCTCTACAAGGGGAATTTTAGGAACAAAACTAGGTGGTGACATGGTCTAAAGTAGATAATCACAAACTTTCATTTACTACAGCCCCCTAGGCCAGATTCTGCACCACTTGAAGCTACCTGACTCTAGGGAGATGACAGTAATAATACTGCTTGAGAAAATGTGTGAGATCTAACCCTGAAAAATTGCCTGTGAGATTGAAGGTTACCTTCCAAAGTGTTTCGGAAACTGTAATTGGCCATTTTATCCATGGATCCCGATTCGTACTGAGTCAGCGACAAGCAAAATTCCACTTCAGCTGAGGATGGGAGCCTTGGGGTCCTCGATTTATCGTTGTTCCCGGGATTTCGCAGTATCGGCCCCTCACCTGTGGCGTTGCACAGAGCCTCTTGCCTGTTGTACTCTTCAGAATGGGTGCAAATGACCTGTATAAAACACTTTCTGTTAGCAGAGTGGCAACTGTAAAAAGTAGAAGCAAATCAAAGAGGCAGTTAAATGAATTGTTGAGAGGAGCAAAGAAGCAGAATGGAATGGGTTTGTTGGAAGAATATATATTCATTTTAAAATGTTCTACGTGTGACTTGCATGTAAGCTGGGCGATTTCATAGAAGGGTGCACTGTCAGCAAGTTTGCTGATGACACCAAGCTGGGAGGAGGGGCTGACACCCCAGAGGGCTGGGCTGCCCTTCAGCAGGACCTGGACAGGCTGTTACCTAAGGATACGAGTCTTCTGGTGACCACTCTCAGTCTTGGACAGAGAAGTGGTCACATTGAGCGAGAGAATTTTCTGTAGGATAAACCTGCAGGGAGTTGGCACAATCAGTAATCCATACTTTATATTCAGGACATGGAGTCAGGATGAAGGATAGAGGAAAATAGAATCATAGAATCATTAGGGATCAGAAGGGACCTCGAAAGATCATCCAGTCCAGTCTCCCTGCCACAGCAGGATCACCCAGACCCAGTGGCACAGGAACACAGCCAAGTGGGTCTGGAACGTCTGCAGAGAAGGAGACTCCACAACCCCCCTGGGCAGCCTGTTCCAGTGCTCCAGTACCCTCCCTGGGAAGAAGGTCCTGCTGATATTGATAGGGAACCTCCTCTGTTCCAGCTGGCACCCAATGCCCCTTGTCTTATCACTAGATAATGACGAGCAGCAGATCAGGCTAGAGGACTTGGCAAGTGTGTTTACTGGTAGAGTTGAAGGACTTCTACAAATGAAACGGAGAACCAGTGGCTTAAAACTCCCACAAGTTGTTCTATACCCCTTTCAGGTGAGGCTGAGGTTCTGAGCCAAAACTGCAGTCTGATGTTTTATCTGGAAGACTCAGCAAAGCAGAGATCACTTCATAGCTCCAGTACAGGCAGCTTGAATACAGGGCTCTGTGGTTAGCTGCTAATGAACACAGTTAATGACAATTTTGGGTGGAAAAGAAACATCCTAGGGGAGAAAACACTGAAACCTCCAGAATTCTTTCATCCTGGAGGAGTATTTCTATTTCGTGGGCAGAAGCAAGGAACAAGGTGAAAGTAGTGGTGTCTGTAGTGAGTGCCGTGGAAGAGCATGAGATTGTCTGTTGGTGATGGAGTTGAATGGGGTATTCATCTCACCAGCACTTTTGGAGTATGATTTACCAGTTTGAAACAACACTTCAGCGCGGCCTCTGCAGTCAGTAGGTAAAAGCACCTCCTGAGTGTGATTAAGTTCTCTTAAGCTTGACTTCTGGTGAGGGATGCCTAATTCTCACCATCAACTACTTCCATGAAAGAAAGTTTGTAAAAGAATCAATGCAGCAACTGTCTCTGGACTGCAGTTAGCAAGGAGAGTAAAATTAAGAGTGTTCAACTTAATGCTCTGCTCTGCATTAGGATGGGATAAATCGCACCCTGGAGGCACGGATGTGCCTCTGAAGTGACTAAAGACAGAGCCAACGGCAAGTTGCTTTGCTGTCTAACTAGCTCTTCAATGAGCAGGAGGAGATGAGATGAATCCTTCTCTAAGTGATCTGACTATAGAGTCATGGAAAATGTATGGTAGAGCTGATGTTATGGCCTACTTCTCTCCAGAATCTGCAGTCCTTAAACGATAAGCTTCCTCTGAATATGAATCTCATGAATCAAATATTTGCAGTGAGGGGTTTTTTTAGGAGATAAGAATTGTTATCTGAGAAATTGACCGTTACAGACTGTTCCATTAGCTGAAATCTGCCCCAGTTCATTACAACTGCTAAGGTGCACTTGGAGGTTGAAGGTAGCTGCCCAGCAGAAAGGTTCATGTGCATGTGAGCAGAAGCTCGCTGTCAGGATTACAACTCCAAGAAGTCTCTTTGAAGATTTCCCATTGAGAAGAGAGAGGCACTGACAGGCAGAGACCTGTGTTTATAAACACAGAGTAGCTATGGTTCTGTGTTTATGACTGGTTTGGGTTGCTGAGGGTTTATTCTGCACCTTTAGAGGGGAAATCGGGGGTGTCTTAGGCTGAGGGGTTTACTCTAGTAATGTTTGTTGTTTATAAAGAATACACAGACTTATCTCCTTGGAAGTGTACTAGTGAAGAAGGCAAGTGTGTCGTAGCTCAACCCAAGGGCTGAACCTGCCTCAGAAAATCCATGCCTGTGGACTTTCTGTTTAGTTCTGTTTCCTATAGACCTTACCTAGGTCCATACCTTCTGGCTTCACTGCCTTGTCTATCTTTGCACCCTCTCTCCACTGCCCTGGGGATGCATCCCCGTTATGTGCTGAAGAGGAGTCAGTCACAGGCAGCTTTCAAGACCAGCTTTTCAGACACTCAGACAGGAAATCTGCAAGCGTGAGCTCAANCCACTGCCCTGGGGATGCATCCCCATTATGTGCTGAAGGAACCCCCTGCTACAACAGGATCACCCAGACCAAGTCGCACAGGAACACAGCCAGGCGGGGCTGGAACATCTCCAGAGAAGGAGACTCCACAGTCCCCCTGGGCAGCCTGGTCCAGTGCTCTGTCTAAACAAAGGAACATTAGCCCTTTACTCTGTCTATCCATTTCAGAGGGATTTAATGCAACTGTTAATGTTCTGAAGCTTAGAAATGGTTAAGGCATTACTTCTAATTGTTGTATTTATTGATGGCTCAGTGTCTGTCTGACTAACCAAACGCTGTGTAAACAGAATCCAGGTGCTGTGAGGCATCCGGTAACATCATGGTCAAGAAATGCCAAGCCAAGGGGCAGGAATGAAAATGCTTATGTTTGACCTTCTGGTATTTGTTTTGAACTAAAACTTGAAATCTGCCCAGAAAATAAGCCAGGATGCTTATTATAGGGCAGGGTCTCTTCTGAAGCTAGAATTTGCTGTTTAATCAATCATTACAAGGGGTAACAGAACAGAGATCACTGAAATGGCTCTTTCTGGATGTAATCTGCATAAAGCACAGGCAAAAATGGGTCACAGCATTGCCTTTTCATTCAGCAGGACCTCCTACTCAGACCAGGCTGTTTTCCCACACGATTATTTCCATTCTCTTTCAGAATAGTCCTGAACAAATTTCTCAGTTCACCCTGGACAAAGCTTTGTACTCAAACTGTACCCAGCACCTGCTCTCCTGCATGCATCAGTCACCAGCTCCAGGGAACCTGCTCGGAAGATGCTCTGAGGAAAAGCTTATGTAAGTAGTCAGCAAAGCAAAAGCCAGTAGATGGCAGTCCAGAATACGCAGCATCGTCCCTGAGCCTTGTAGCACCCTGCAGTAGGATTTCAACCCCCTCTCTCGTTGCTCTGAAGTTGAGATCTTTAGCACATCTCTTTGTTTCTTAGAAAACAGGCAGTGTGGAAACGCTGCTGCTGTCTCACACCTTGGTGCGAATGGGAAACCCTTTTTAGTTTGCAACTGCTTGCACAGACCAGCCCCTGCTCCTAAATACAGTGAGCTGCATTGTCACAGCATCACAGGATTATTGAGGCTGGAAAACATCTCTGAGAACATCCAGCCCAGCCCATGACTTAATGTCACCACAATAAGCTAGATGAGGGAACTAAGAGCCACGTTTAGTCTTTGCTTAAACCTCCCCAGGGATGGGGACTCCACCACCTCCCTGGGCAGTCCAGTCCAGGCTCTGAGCACCCTTTCCCTGAGGAAGGGCTTCCTAACATCCAACCTAACCCTCTCCTGTCACTTTCAGGCCCTGCTCTCTCATCCTATCACTAGTTGCCTGGAAGAAGAGCCTGACCTCCACCTTTCTACAACTTCCCTTCAGGTCGTTATAGAGAGGGATAAGGTCCCCCCTGAGTTTTCTCTTCTCCAGGCTAAACAACCCCAGCTCCCTCAGCCTCTCTTCATAAGACTTTCCCTTCCTCATCCTCTTTGCTCTCCTCTGACCCGGATGGGACTCTTCAGCACTGTTCAGTCCTTTGCTATTTTTAATCACAGAGCTATGTGGAGTTTTGGTGACAAATTCCTTGTGGTGACATTGCACTTCTTAGCTCTGTGCAGGCAGGAACGTGCAGAACATGTAACCCACAGCTGAGCACCTGGGAAAAGGTGATCACTGATTTTCTACACTATCGGAACAGCTGTTCTCTTACAAAGTCATCTGAAGTTCCTTATGCCGGGGAGAGATGGTCTCTCAAAGGGTTAATGTGCACCTTTATTGCTGATTCCTTGCTCTGCCTCTCCTCAGAGCCCAGCCAGCAGAAGTCAGCCCACATCCAGGAGCTACCTCAGCATGTTTTCACGCAGCTAGTGTAGCTCCAGGTTAATATAGCCCAAAGAACAGATGCCAGAGCAACCACATGCCTTGCTGTCTGTGGCACCCACCCCAGCTCTCTCAAGGGTGTGATGTGGGTACTTCATGACACATCCCATGTCTCTGTCCTGTGTGCAAACTAGACTCCTGAACCGGAGCCTTGAGTGCCATTGTGTGGCCAAAGGTGATTTTGCACTGGTCCGTTGTCTTTCTCCACTTGTTCTCACATCCTTGCTTGGGAATGGAATTAAAGTGCAGCCCTCACACTTAGCCTTTCTAATCAGGTTTAATTTTGACTTCTTTGGCTGCAAGCTCCTAGCATAATTGAATTCTAAGGTGGTGGCACCCAGAAGCCATTTACTCACCAACCCGGGGAGAGGCAAGGAAAACCCTAAACAAGAACAGAGCAAACTGTACTTTGGGAGCTCGTTTTTATAGGCAGAACTGTAAGAGGTGCTGTATCTCTAGCAGACCAAAATGTTTTCAAGAGCCTGTGTATATTCTGGTTCTCCATGGATTTCTGAATATTATTGGGAATGGAAAAGGAAAGCAGAGGACTGTGAGAAGAAGAAAATTCAGGAAGCAAAGCTTCAAAGAATTTCAGAGTGCGATCTTTGTGCAAGGATAAGGTCATTAATTATCTTTCTGACCTGTACAGTGCGTGTGTTCCCTGGAGGAGCTGTGAAACTCAAGCTAGAAGATGAGACAAACATGAAGTGACGGCACTGGAACCAACCCAGGGCCTTCAAGGTATTTTCTCAGCCTTCAATTAAAGCTGGTGAAGTTTTGTCTCTGCTGTTAGGAAGCCCAGAACTGGGGTGGGAAACTTACACCCATCCAGCACCTCAAAATGATGCTGGGGTGGAATAGGAAGCTCTTTATCAATATCCATCAACACCTTGTGCTTTGACTGACTGTGAGTGCCCGGCTGTCTCCAAGCTGTGCCGTTCGTGTTACACGTCTGCTGCAGTGTCACAAAGACACGTGTCTCTACCAGTAGGTTTATTTTTCTGAAGAATTATGAACAAATCTCAAATTTGAATGAAATTCCTTAGCTATGAATGTGTACACCTCTGCAGATGTTTGTTTGCACTCTACCTGACTCCTGAGCAAGCACAGCTAGAGAACAGCCAAGCAACCACAGGCCAGCTCGTGATTCCATTGTTGAAAAGGAATTACTTTGGGTTTGCAGGGACGTGAAAAAGGCTGAGGATACACAAGTGGTTGTTCTTCCTGTGCTCAGATGGTGGTTCCCTCAGGCTGTGGTTCTACGGAGGTGTGGCATTTGGAGATTCATCTCTGTGACAGGAAATGCTCCACATTTATACCTCCCTGATGAGGAAAGGCTGAGGGAGCTGGGTCTCTTGAGCTTGGAGGAGGCTGAGGGGTGACCTCGTTCATGTCTACAGATACTTGAGGGGTGGGTGTCAGGGGGATGGAGCCAGGCTCTTCTCAAGGGCATCTGCTGCTAGGACAAGGGGCAATGGGTGCCAGCTGGAACAGAGGAGGTTCCCTATCAATATCAGGAGGAACTTCTTCCCAGTGCAAGTAATGGAGCACTGGACCAGGCTTTCCAGGGGGGTTGTGGAGTCTCCTTCTCTGGAGACGTTCCAGACCCACCTGGCTGTGTTCCTGTGCCACTTGGTCTAGGTGATCCTGCTGTGGCAGGGGGATTGGACTGGATGATCTTTTGAGGTCACTTTCTAACCCTAATGACTCTATGATTCTCTGACTGCATCATTAGGAGACAAATCTTCATAAACTCTTATTTCACAGTTCCTTACTCCATTCAGGCTGTTGTTTTTTAATTTAGCAGCCTGTAGCTGACACCAAAACCTATTAAGTTCCAGTAAAAAATGAAGTCATTTTGTTTATGAGATGCTTGGGTGTCCACGAGCAGATGGATGTAAGATTTGTAAGAAGCGTTGGCTTCTGGTGGTGTGTAGTTTTGAAATATTCTCTTGGGGTTTAAGGATGAGCATAAAATAACGCCTTCAATGATCCCTATTCAGCTAGCAAGACAGTTCCCTGATAAACTGTGTTTAGAATGAAACGACTGTATCTGAATAGCTAAGTTTTGTGTTTCTCATGAAGCCGTATTTTCGGTTAATGGATCTGAAGTGCTGTCATTATTAGCTCAGCAGCATTCTATCCATTTTTCTATTTGTTCCCTTTTGTAGTAGCTTTGTGTTTGTGTAAGTGGTTCTGCAGGGTGCTACAGAACGGTGTGCTAAGGGAAATGCTCAGCGTTTGCAACAAGGAATTGACTGCAGGCTTACACCAGCACATCGGAGAGCAGGCAGCAATCCGCCTTATGCAATTACTTCTCTCAAGTCACTCTTCTTGTGGGATAGGTAAAATAACAAGGGGCTTAATTTGGTGCTAATAGCCTCCTTGTTGCAACAGCTAAACTAACACAGAATGTATCTTACCCTGCTTTATTTTCTTCATCGTCTGTCTAGGGCACAGTGGGGATCCCCAAAATCTAATGTTAACTACCTGCAGAAAGATTTGGCTTTCTTTGAAGTAGGCTTTTTCTGCATCTGTGTAATAGAATCATAGAATCATTAGGGATCAGAAGGGATCTCAAAAGTTCATCCAGTCCAATCCTCCTGACACAGCAGGATCACCCAGACCAAGTCACAGACAGAACACTACAGATTGGAAGCGACCTGGAAAGATCATCCAGTCAATCCATCCTATGCTCTTGTAGCTCCACTGACTTCAGCTAATTCTCCAAACTAGCTCTGTCAAAGATGAGAGCAGAATTCCACCTACTACTATCTAAGAGAATCGTAATAATTATGTTATTAACAAATCTCTTATGTTACTAACAATTCCATTCTCTTATGTTATTAATAAATCCATTCTCTTATGCTATTAACAAATCCATTCTCGTGAATGCTTATAGAAATAGGGACTAAGACCAACATGCTCTGACAATCACATGGAAGAGCTCTAATTCCCATTTCCTTCAAGGCAACTTGGAATTACACCATTTGATAAGGCATTAATAGGTGTCATGCAGCACTAATTCTGCACGCAACACTTGAGTCATCACAAACAAGCAACTGAAAACATGAGAAAATCCTTCCCACCTACCCTAAAACATGAGCCGGGCAAACAGATAAAACCACTAAAGATTCCTGACAGTCTTGCTGGTAAAAGCAGAGGCACAAGTGTCACTTAGAGGATAAACAGGAGGAAAATGCGCTCCGATAATTCACTCAGCTAAGCGGTAAGAGCAGCGCGCTGAAGAGAAAGTAAAGCACAAGCAAGAATTTCAGCCTGTAGTCCCGGGGATCCATGTTGCCATGGCAACTTCTCAATGGAATAAAGTATTTTCTCCTTTCTTTAGGGATTAAAAAAAGAAAGATGCTGGTGTGCAAATAGGCACTTTATGTTATTTTTAATAAATCCACAACTATTTATTCCCCGGTGTGGCAGCACTGCTTTCCTGTGCTTTGGAAAGAGACGTGAAGTCCTAGAAAGGACACCCATTAGAGATGGGTTCCCCAAAAGGTTTCTCTTGCCCTCTTTTTGTTTGAAATGCTTATTAAATCCTAAATTCATTCACATTTTGGATCTTCCCTGCTTGTTTTTTTTTCCTCTTTTGCTGTTTAGCTACAGAGCTTGGATGATCAGCACATTCTGCAGCAGATCGGTGACTGTTCTCTGGTTCAAGCCAAGGCTATTTTTATTCCCATTTGATTTTCTGCGCTAAGATTCCGAGCTCTTAGTTGGTGCTGAGGAAATATATTGACTGTTATTCCATCATAAGCAATGGGTTCCATTTGAATTCAAGACAAAGAAAGAAAGAGCAGTTTTCCTTGTATCTTCACCCCAAACCAATCCCCTCTGAACGTAAAGTTCTTTTAGTTCTATTTTGGAAAGAGTAGCAGGAAAATACAAGTGATAAATAGCCATCTTCAGAAATCACTTAGAAAGCTGCAGCAAGGCACACAGCTGCTCTTATATACATACACTGACACGACTGAATGTGTTATCAACGTTTTTTATTGCTAAACCTATTAAAGTTGAACAAAAGTTTCCCTTCAAGCAACGAATTTTGTGCTCAAGTTGCATTAAATGCTAATGGCATCCTGGCTTGTATCAGGAATAGTGTGGTCAGAAGGACTAGGGATGTCGTTCTCCCCCTGTGTGGGGCACTGCTGAGGCATGCTATCTAGTACTGGGGGCAGTTCTGGGTCCCTCGCTTCAAGAAGAAGATTGAAGTACTGGAGCAGGTCCAGAGGAGAGCAACAAGGATGGTGAAGGGACTAGAGGAAAAGTCTGATGAGGAGAGGCTGAGGGAGCTGACGTTGTTTAGCCTGGAGAAGAGGGGACTCAGGGAAGACCTTATCACTCCCTATAACTACCTGAAGAGAAGTTACAGACAGATGGGGGATGGACTCTTCTCCCAGGCAACTAGTGATGGGATGAGAGAGCAGGGTCTGAATCTGCACTAGGAGAGGGTTAGGTTGGATGTTAGGAAGCCCTTCCTCCTGGAAAGGGTGCTCAGAGCCTGGACTGGACTGCCCAGGGAGGTGGTGGAGTCCCTGTCCCTGGAGGTGTTGAAGGACAGACTAGATGTGGCCCTTAGAGCCCTAAAGTGATGATGTCAGGTCACAGGCTGGGACAGATGATCTTAGAGGTCTTTTCCAACCTCAGTGATTCTGTGATTGTGTGATATTTAAGTAAAAATTGTGGGGTTTTTTTTATTTTCAGAATATAGTTGTGGGACCTGACTTTAGATGAAAAACTACAAACCTGACTTTTTCTTAAGTAGATTAATTACTACTCATAACATTTTGGGGTAGTTATTACCAGGATGGGAAAATCCTAAAGATATGATTAATAATGCCTTAAATAAATCTATTTATTTATTACATTTATTTTATTCAGGGTAATAAAGTCATCTAAGATCATCAAGCCCACCCGTGACCTAACATCACCACAATAAACTAGACTAGGGCACTAAGTGCCACTTTCTGTCTGTCCTTAAACTTATTTAACTATTAACTTAGCTAAACAGAACTACCTGACCGCTCCAGCTCTTCTAGGAAATTCTGCCAGCAACTTGCTGATTCCTTTCTACTATCTGTCTTCTACTACTTTGATTATCTTATATATTGATAAATACATTGATAGCTCTGCTTGACACAGATAAACAATAGTAGTCTTGTGCCTTTTCATCCAGTTGATAAATTCCCTGTAACTCCTCAGCTCAGTGCAGAACAGCACAAGATCCACTTCATTCCAGTAAGACAATCTGGCTATGCAATCTAATCGAGTTCATCCAGATGCATGCTGTTAGAAATTAGTGGAATCATAGAAAATGAGATGAAAATAGTCTATCATTATTATTATTATTATTATATGTTTATTTTATGGCTACACCTGCACTGATGAATTAAACTTGGCCAGGAAATTTCCTGGGCACTGAGCCCAAATGGCTTTAAATAATCCATATCTATGCCAGTAAAATCATCTTCGCCTCCCAAACAGGGTGGTTGCATGGAATCACAGGCAGACATAAATATTCTCTTGGAAATTGACCCTGAAGAGCAACCTGCCTGGGGGGAGAACTACAAAAGAGATGCCAATTGAAGTTCTAAAATAGATCTGTTAGAGTGTATGAGGATGTTTGCAGTTACAGGTATCCACACAGCCTACATTGTTCAGAGAACACAAATCGAGATGAACAGCAGTGTAACCAGCCCAGTTGGTTACTGCTCTGTAACGCCAAAAGATCAGAGAGCTGCTGGAGCTTCTCTCTCTTTCACTTTCTATTAAATCACTAAAAACTGCCCAACCTTCGTTTGGGCTGTTGCTACAGAAATAAATAGAACAAAGATAGATTTGTATCAACATAATCATAGACTTCGGTGCCAGAAGGGACTGCTGCTATTGTTGTGATGGAGTGTGAGTACAGGAGCCAATAGGCCTTTGTCACAGCGTTTTAGGCAATGTGGCAGCAATGAGCAAGAGACAAATAGGGCTAGAAGCTCTCAGTGTTAGAACAGCACAGGATAGTTCAGCTATATGAGATCGCATCATAGAATCATTAGGGATTGGAAGGGACCTCAAAAGGTCATCCAGTCCAATCCCCCTGCCACAGCAGGATCACCTAGATCAAGTCACACAGGTACATGTCCAGACGGGTTTTGAATGTGTCCACAGAAGGAGACTCCACAACCCCCCTGGGCAGCCTGTTCCAATGCTCTGTTACCCTGTCTGGGAAGAAGTTCCTTCTGATATTGATAGGGAACCCCCTCTGTTCCAGCTGGCACCCATCGCCTAGATAAATATGTACATTTACCTCAGTTTAATTTGCAGTCCTTTCAATTATCAGGACTACCTGTAGAGTTTACTTCTTAGTTCCTCTGAAGGGCAGAGATTACTAATATTAGTTTTAACTACTGATGTGAATTACACAGCAGGTTCTTCTAAAGATTTGTTTTGTTTGATCAGGGTTTCTTTTTTCTTTAAAGCAGACAATCTTAATTGGATAATATTTAGCTCTTGGATGGAAGAAGGCACTAAGAGATGGATAGAAGCTCTGAAAACACTTTGCTTCTGTTTCCATCAGTCACCAACAGTCTTGCAATGGCTCTGTGTTCATAAATTCTGCTTTTTCTCATCAGACTGCTTAGCTAAACCCACTTTTACCTTGATAAAGCCCATGTCTGGGCACAGAGGCATAAATTTCTCCCTTCCACCTTATGCTCCTAATTAAGAAACCCAAATTCTACAATCAGAGTAATGAAGATGATGGAAGTAGAACCCCTCCCTTATGAGGAAAAGCTGAGGGAGCTGGGTCTCTTGAGCTTGGAGAAGAGGAGGTTGAGGGGGGACCTCATTCATGTCTATAAATCTGTGAGGGGTGGGTGTCAGGAGGATGGAGCCAGGCTACACTAAAGGTCTTCTGGTGATAGGACAAGGGGCAGTGGGTGCCAGCTGGAACAGAGGAGGGTCCATATCAATATCAGTAGGAACTTCTTCCCAGGGAGGGTACCAGAGCACTGGCACAGGCTGCCCAGGGGGGTTGTGGAGTCTCCTTCTCTGGAGACGTTCCAGACCCACCTGGATGTGTTCCTGTGTGACTTGGTCTAGGTGATCCTGCTGTGGCAGGGGGATTGGACTAGATGATCTTTTGAGGGCCCTTCCAATCCCTGATGATACTATGATTCTATGAAATGGAAATTATATCTACATAAGTCCTGGTTTACTCTCTGGGGTAGTGTTTACGTTCTCTCCAGGGATGTCTAAGAGAATGCAACATAGATAAACTCCTACCTTTTACATCTCATTTTAGAATAATTCTGTCATGCCCAGCCTTTCCCTTCCCCTTGAAGAGTCCTTACCTGCCACGAGGAGAAAAATGATGCTGGGCTGAGCAGATTAGGATTGGTGGGATGTCTGCCACCCATGTATTCATCAGTGCAGATGGCACAGTCCTCTGCATCTCTCCAGTCCCAGTAAGGGATGGTGAAGTTCTCATCGCCGGTTAACTTCTGGATCTCAAGTTCCCACATCAGCAGAAACACCCGGTGCCAAGGTAGAAAACCAGGGGCCTCGTGGGCAAAATCAATGTCCCGCCAGATATTGGACCCACCTAAGAGTGTGTCTCGAGAGGCGTAATAATGCATCCACACAAAGAGATCATACACGTTGATGTCTCTGAACATGGGGTTGGTGCCATTGTTCATCTGAGTGTATGTGCCAGTAGCAATTACATAGTCCTGGACAGGGGTGTTCTTTGCCAAGTTAAGATAGGCAAGAAACTTGTCCTTTTCACTGGTGGAAAGCTGAAAGATATTTCTTCTTACATTCAGTCTTCTTTCAGTGCAATTAGGTCCTGAGAAACCAAACTTGCATCCCCCACAGTTGAATCCCATGAAGTTGCCTTCACATCTACACGTCCGATTGTAAAACACAGAGGGCCAGTCTTCTCTGTCATCCACTCCTGAGAAAGGGAATTGTGGTCCCAGAGGAGCCTGAGAGAGAAGGATGTTCTGGCAGGACCCTCTGTTGGAAAGTTCCCCACAAGGAGACCAGTCTCCATCCCAGAGGGGACAGCACTCTTTCTTCTGCAGGCTCTGTGTGTTTGCACAGGCTCTGGGGAACTGCCCGGTGCATGGCCGAAGGATGACTAGCAGAAAACCCATGGCAAACAACGACATCCTCACAGAACAGCAGGAGAGCATTGGTGTTACGGTTCAGTGCATGGAGTGCTCTTTCTGACCCCTCCAAAGTCCTGGATGTGAAAGACTTTCCCCCCCCTTCACCAGGAATTCTTCTCTGCTGACTTCTGCTACGGTGCACCCTCCAATGCCCTTCCCCATTCCTGTCCTGATGCATTTACACACAAAATACACGGCAGGGTTAATCTGATGATCACATGCTGTGTCTGAAAGCCAAGTGACTTTCTTCCCCACCCCCGACAGATTTCCAAATACAGTCATTTATTATAAACTTTCATCTTCTGCCTAGCACATGATCGCTTTGCTCTAGCAGTGGGAAAGGAAGTACAATTCCAATTTGGACACAGAAACTATTGTTCACACTCCTTGTTTGATTATTTGCCTGAGAGTGAAAGGTTGCTAAGAAAAAGATGAATCCCATCCAGTAAATAATCACAGCAAAGTGAAAAGGAGGGAAGAAATGATGGGGAGGGGGGGTATGCTATCAATTTTGTTAAGGGAGAGCAACTGGGGTTGGAGGGTGTGAACACAAGGCAGGACAAATGCATTGACTTGGCATTATTTTATATTTCAGTGTCAACTGCCTTTCCCAGACCAGCACAGAGAGAAGTGATGAATTTCACAGGGGAAGTGATGAATTGAAAGAAAAAAACCCCAGTCTTTTGTTTCTCTAGAATCCATAGATCTCCGACATGCTGAAATCAGCACCCAGATCTCCAGAGTTTAGTGGGGAATGTATGTGATCTGGCTAATGATCTATAGCAAGGACTTTCAGCAGCTTCCTCTGGACTGGAAAAAAACCCCTTGAATCCTGTTGGGGTGTCCCTGCCCATGGCAGGGGGGTTGTAACTGGATGATCCTGTGGTCCCTTCCAACCCTGATTGATTCTGTAACTTCTTCCCAGGGAGGGTGATGGGGCACTGGAGGGGGCTTCCCAGGGGGGTTGTGGGGTCTCCTTCGTCCTGGGAGGTGTTTGAAACCCACCTGGACTTGGTCTGGGTGATCCTGCTGTGGCAGGGGGATTGGACTGGATGATCTTTCCAGGTGGCTTCCGATCCCTGTTGATTCTATGATTCTATGTTTTTCTCCCATCAAGCAGTTTGCAAACCCTGCCTTTGTGTTCTTTACTCAACACTGGGCAGCCTCCAGAGCACCTACTTATACATCACCCTGATCAGAGAGAACAGAGCTGTGTTGGTAGTATCAAGATTCTTTGAAGAAGTCCCTTGAAGCAAAGGGACAGCAGTTGATTTACAGCGGGCAGAATGGACATGAAGCAGCTGTTTTATTTAGCTGCCTCTGTTATTAGGAAGAATGTTTTCATTGATTATTTATTTGATAACAGCATCATAAATGATTTCCTTATACTTAAGGAGGAACCCAGCAGGGCAAGAGCAACATGGAGGCAAAAGAACTTTGCTGGGAAACAATGCCTTTTGCTTATAGCAGCAAATCATCACATGACCGTGCTGAGGAGCACGAGGTTCTTTAATCCTGTTGGCTTCTACGCCTCAGGTATTCCAGGAGATTATCCCTGGAGTCCTGCTGCCAAGGAGCCTGTGATGGGGAAACTTGGAACAAAAAGAGCAAGGAAAAGGAGTTACTTTTCTGAAATGTTTTAGTAACCAGAGGCTGATGCTTAGTATCGTTCGACTGATTCCCCTGCTTTCCATGTTAGGCTTGTAAAACAGATTTCATCACAGAAATCACTACTTGTTTGCTTTATTCTATTTTCTCTGTGCCTAGGTGTTTGGGAAACCTCTGTAATTTGTTTCAGTCACTGTTCCTTCTGTGGAGGTTACTGCAAAACTCTTATATGTGAGAAGACATCGACCTCCGAGGATTTTCATTTGCACAAAAATCCTACAGGGATTGGGAAAAACTTGAAGAAGAATCACAGAGCAAATTTAGGGTTACTTGGTTGGTTTTAGGTTGGACTGGATGATCTTTAAGGTCTTTTCCAGCCTCATCATTACTGTGATACTGTGAAACTGAGTGAGTATTCCTCAAATGTGTATTTAACCAGGTAGTCATGCAGATAAATACAGTCAGAATCTCGCTTTTACATTCAGGGGCGTTGGACTGGATGATCTTTTGAGGTCCCTTCCCATCCCTAATGATTCTATGATTCAAATGAGTTGTTATGATCGATATTATAAAACAAGAATTCGAGCCTGGATGTTGTCATATGACAAGGGTCAGAAACAGCCCGTTAACAGAGGAATGCCGTGTGAAATGACATGAATGAGAAACTCTGAATGAGAATTGTGACTGAGGAGTAGTAGCACATGCCCCTTTTGACTCACTGCTGCACAGTCCTGGTTTGAATAACTGCCCCTGATTCACACAGTAGTTAGGAAATCAAACTTTCCATGTATCAGCAGCCATAAACATCAAACACGTAAGCAAATACAGTTAAAGGGTTGGTCTCAGTCTAGTAGAGTCGTACAGTAATGACTGTTTACATCTAATTGTGTTTTCACTGCAAGGTGCTTAAGTGCTTTATAGTAATGTCAATAATCTGGATGTTAGGAAGCCCTTCCTCACGGAAACGGTGATCAGAGCCTGGAATTGACCACCTAGGGAGGTGGTGGAGTCCCCATCCCTGGAGGTGTTGAAGGACAGCCTGGCTGTGGCCCTGAGTGCCCTGGTCTGGCTAATGTGGTGATATCAAGTCATGGTCTAAGAGGACTTCTCCAGTAAATTACATTCTGTGATTCTGTGAAAACACAGACTAAATATTACCGTAAATGTCTAGAAGTAAGATAGAAAGTCATTGATCTGCAGTCGAAAGCAAGGGAGAAGAGGTGCTGAAGCAGTCAGAGCAAGGAAAGTACAGAGAGAGTAGCAAAAGACAAAAGGCAGCTTTCCCCCATTATAGACTGAAGAGGATGTGGAAGCAGTTACTAACCTATTGATCTACAAGACTTGGGTGTTTGTGCTGCAGGTGACACAAAACTTATCTGATGTCTCTCAGTCCTGATGACAGGACAGCACCTAGGGATGTTGCTGAAGCAGTATTTTCAGCAGAGTTGTTAGACTCTGCTTAGACATCATCTCTGCTTTCAGGTGATTCTGGTTTTGGGAGCATGCTGGGCAGACTGGAAATTGTGATAAGTGGGTCTGAATGCTCTCCTATCAGCTTTCAGAGGCAGAAATTTTTCACTACTGTGTGGCTGATGCTTTAGTTTAGTCTTGATAGCAGGCTAGAGCCCAGGTTTAACTGGGTGGATAATAGCATGCTGGTTCAAGAAATCCCTGTCTAATCTAAAAGCTCCCTGTAGCTGAATGTGCAGAACGTTCTTTAGCAAACTGCAAGGGAACTGTTAATATTTTGTGCTGGGTTAATGTTCCACTTAATGTCCAAGGGGGACCGGACTGCTGAGGGGCCAGACAAGCACGTCTAACTCATGGAAAACCAGTGGTGGAAGCAGCTAGGGGAGAGGCAAGGCCAGACTTTGCTCCCTTGAAGACCCCTTCGACTGGCTCACCCATGTTGCACAGCTGCAGCTTTAGCCCCTGTAGCCACTATCCCACAGCTGTCTCACAGTCTCACAGTCTCACAGTACTGATGAGGCTGGAAAAGACCTTAAAGATCATCCAGTCCAACCTAAATCCAACCAAGTAAACTTAAACATCTGACATCTAGGTCTGACATCTAGATCAAAGTCTCAATGTACTAAAGAGCTTTACTCTTCCACTTGAAAACACATAATCTTCCTCCTTCTTTCCAGTGTCCTCTGATAGACTTCCCTCTCTGTAGGCTGACTGGGAGGGAATCTTCCTGCTGGGCCGCCTACCCTGCCTGGCTTCTCTTCAGAAACAGTGGTGTCTAATAGATGCCTCTAGGCTCTTCTCACCCACTTGTCCCACTCCATTTATCCAACTCTGCAGAGACACAGGAGAATAATAACAGCTCCTAGTAGCTGCCTGTTGGTTTTGTGTGCGAGCACACTTTGGAAAACAGATAATCAAACAGTGTATTAAAACCATGAGAGTGACATTTCACTCCGAGCGGGTCTCAGCAGTTCCCAGCGGTAAAGCAAACACAGCTTTGCAGTGTCGAACTCTAAAAGGAGTGAGAGAATCAGTTGGGACAGGTACACATATATAAACCAGCTGGGGTCCTCTGAGGCTGAGCTCACCTTATAGAACCTCTTCTGAGCAAAGAGGAACTGAGATTCCATGAAACCTTGCCTTTGCTTTCCGATAGAAGGGGGACCTGTGAATCAGATAAGCAAAGCCTGTGCACATTTTACTCTCAGGTTTAAGCACATACTGCTTTTGAATCCTAAAGGGTTTCTGTGGCAGGGGGATTGGACTAGATGAGCTTTCGAGGTCCCTTCTGATCCCTAACAATTCTATGATTCTTTTAACATACTAGAAATAAAAGCATCCCTTGAATGCTTGGAAATGGGGAGGAGACTGCTACCATTGCTCTCAAATGGATTTGCTGAGGTAAATCAAAACCTGGAAGGAGGAAATAACACAGCTGACTTTTTCATATACATGGAATATATTTCGTAAAGATACCAAAAATGTGATGAAATATCTATAGTTGAAGCAGAAAATCATGTATGGAAGAAATGAATCTCATATCTTGCATTCAGACTTTCTCCTTTCAATGCTTTTCTTGAGTACTTTCATTTTCATAGAATCATAGAGTCATTAGGGATGGGAAGGGACCTCAGAAGATCATCCAGTCCAACACCCTGCCACAGCAGGATC
>VZRI01002599.1:65725-101700 GCA_013397515.1 Upupa epops | reverse complement strand
TCCTCACAGAAAGGGTGCTCAGAGCCTGGACTGGACTGCCGAAGGAGGTGGTGAAGGACAGCCTGTCTGTGGCCCGTAGTGCCCTGGTCTGGCTGCTGTGGTGATGCCAGGTCCTGGGCTGGGCTGGAGGAGCTCAGAGGGCTTTTCCAGCCTCAATCATTCAGTGAATTGAGAAAAAAAAAGAGTTGCTTTGTTTTCAATTATCTGTTGAAATATCTCAAAACTTATTCATCTCAGAACAAACATACACACGAGGAAAAAAACATGGCTAAGTATTTTGTAAATTGTTAGCTCTCTAATTAAAAGAGGTTTAGTCTGAGATTTTATTGCAATGCTTATTTTTAATATATAAAGACATTGTGTGGAATCATGAAAAGCAAAGGTGAAACTGGGACAGTTTAGCCTGCAGAAAAGAGGGCTTAGAGGAGACCTTAGAGCTAACTACCTGAACAGAGGTTGTAGAGAGGGCAAGGTTGATCTCTTCTCCCCAAGAACAAGCTGCAGACAAAAGGAAAGGTCCTCAAGTTACAATCAGGAGAAGTTTAGTTTGGAAATGAGGAATAGCATTGCAAGTGTCTGCTCAGGATAGTACTGGAGTCCCTGTCTCTGGATGTTGATGAAGAACATGTAGTTATGCTTAGGCACAAGGTTTAGTTGTGGCTGGGCAGTGCTGGGTCAACGGTTGTAATTGATGAGTCTTAAGGCCTTTCCCAAGCTCAGTGATTCTGTGTTTCTAGGATAAAGACTGGTTCACAGTAAAGCCTGAAATGATATTCACTGAACTTATTTGTCCGTGTGACTCTTAAACGGCAGTGTGAGCACTGTGTCATCATTTGTGAACTCACATTTGCCTCCGCTAGGCGATGCCCTCGATGCTTTTAGTTCGTGCTCCACAGAGGGAACCCTTGGGCAGGCTGAATCTGCACACAGCTAGGGTTATGTGTGAGGCATAGCTCATCGAAACCTGCGTGTTCAGAGCCCTGCTAAACAGAATTAACACACTGGGAACCAGGCTGCTATTCTTATTTTGACAATGTTCTTTCTTTTATCCCACTAATCTGATTTATACATATTCTTTTTCATACAATAATCCCTGAAACTATGCTTGAAAAGCCCACATGGCTGACACGGGCACCAAGGGCAGACAGAATTCACAAGAAACAGACAAACCTCAGCATAATAATTTCATTAGATCACTCTTATAGACCTTCCCAGCTATTCTGACACTTCAATTACAGAGTGACACTTCCAGTCTTAGACTACGGTGGCCTGTGTAATAGATCATTTCACCTAATGCAGGTTATGAGTCTGGCTACTGTACAGGAGTCATTTCACAGTCCTTCTCCTCTAGAAAGGCAGAAAATCAACAACAGATTAACTATTACAACTAAAAACCTGGACATTTAGGCAATGTTTAATTCCTTTCAGTAAATGTGTGTGCAAATGTGTAGAGTCTACCACCTTCTGCCCCTTTCCAGTATTCCTGCAAGCTTCTATCTGCAATAGAGGTACAGGCTGAAAAGCCTAGGGGTGAGAAGTAGGTGGCAAGTTCTGTGGCTATTGTACACAAAAAGTGAGTTTCTGAAAGCTGCCTGTAAAGGATAGAAGACCCAGTTAGTGCTGAGTACCTTGTAGAGGAGGGATTGAGAAGCAAATGTGAGTCAGGAATGAAGAATGTGTGATTTGTTTTCAGTAGAACACATTCTTAAGATAATTAGAGAAAGGCAGTCTGAAAACAGCAAGGAAAGCAGAAGGGATAGGACAGTTTGCTCTAAACAGTGACTTCAGAATGTTAAAGTGAAAATGAACGAGTCACAGTAATTATAGGAGTAACTTCAGTCCTAGCATGGCACCTCTGTGCTCTGCCCTTTGCTTTGGCACGCACGGAAATTCACAGTAATGCTAATAAAGGCTGCAGGCAGTTAACTGTGACCCATTCTGTGCATCTTACCTCTTCAAATCTACCTGCAGAGCTCCAGTCATTTGTCCTGAAGCCTTTACATTGTGAGGAGTCATTGTTGTCCAAGTAAAAGTGCAACCTTTCATCTTCACCCCGTGGTGTCTTTCATTACAGACTTAGCACTGACAGGGTTGCCCACAGCCATGCTTGTACAACCTCTCTGAAGAGCTGTTTGCAAAACCAGATGTTCTGAGGGGAGGTCAAGCTCATTTCCATGGTCAGAGCCTTCCAGGGTGGTGGCTTAGACATCAGAAATGTTCTGCTTTCACTCATTCCTTGTTTCAGCCCCATCTTGCTACATTCCCTTTGCTGATTTCAGCTTTCAAGGCATTTGACTAAGTCAGATCTATGAATGCAGCAATTAACATTGATTTATGTGCATTCTCCTTTGCAAAGAAAAAATCATTTCACAGATGTCTCAGGACATGGAATTTTTAGATCATTTTTTTAACCTCAGCCTACCAAGCAGTACTTTATCAGCTGTGAAACTCTATCAGGCTGGAATGGAGTTACCTATTATTTTACTCAAAACCAGAAGCAACCCTCTCCAGACAGGATTGTTTCATTCTGTTTCCTTACGTGTTGGGTATAGTGTTATTGTGTGACACGAAGTGATCACAGTGAGGGTGACAGAGCATTAGAACAGGCTCCCCAGGGTGGTTGTGGAGTCTCCTTCTCCAGAGACGTTCAGACCTGCCTGGCTGTGTTCCTGTGCCACTTGGTCTGGGTGATCCTGCTGTGGCAGGGGGATTGGACTGGATGATCTTTTGAGGTCCCTTCTGATCCCTAAACATTCTATGATTCTATGATTAACCAGCAGCTGAAATCTAGACAGTCATCACTGCTGTGCTAGAGTGTGCCCAGAGGAGAACAACAAAGAGGGCGAAGGCTATAGAGACCAAGTCCTGTGAGGTCTGAGATTGTTTAGCCTGGAAAAAAGGAGGCTGAGAAGAGACCTTATTGTTGTCTACATCTACCTGAAAGGAGGGTATAGTGAGGTTAGGGTTGGTCTCTTCTTCCAGGTAACAAGTGATAGGACAAGAGGAATGGGCAATTTTTTCATTGAAAGGTTTTGTGAACATTGGAACAAGATGCCCAGGACAGTGTCAGCACCAGCATCCCCAGAGTTGTTTAAAAGCTGTGCAGATGTGATGCTTAGGGACGTGGTTTAATGGTGTCTTGGTAGTGCTAGGTTAAAAGCTTGACTTGATGATCTTCAATGTCTTTTTTAACCTAAACAATTTTATGATTTCAATTTCTGAGTAGATGATTCTTCTTTGCTTTTATTTTATAAAATCTGAGAGGAAAAACTTTCTATAGCCTCTGGCCATCAGCTTTATTTTTTGTTTTGCTTTCACTTGTTTTTCTTATTGAAAGGTTTATCTTTTCTATTGATGAACTCATAAATTCTGCACATAAAGGAACCCATTCTGAAATTAGCTCCATATGGACAGACCATATGGGCACACTGAGTCCCACTGAAATCAGCTAGTTAGCATTTCTTATTCGCGCTGTAGTAACATGCATGTGTCCCTAACCATGGACCCTCTCTTGCCCAGCACTGTACAGACACAAAGGGAAGCTTAATCTTAGTGCTAGCAGATGGACCATCACAGTGCAGTTAGGAGGAACACTGCAAACAGCCATAGAAGCTAAGAATCATAGAATGCATTGCTTTGGAAGGGATCATTAAAGGTCATCTAGTCCAACTTTCCTGCAGTGAGCAGGCACATCCTCAACTAGCTGAGGTTGCTCAGAACCTCATCCATCTTGACCTTGACTATCCCAAGGGATGGAGCCTTCATTATCAATATGGGCAACTTCTTCTAGTGTTTCACCACCCTCGTAAAAGACTTCTTCCTTATATCCCTCTTTCAGTTTAAAACCATTTACCCCTTGTCCCTTGTCCTGCCTCATTAAATGTCCCTACCAATCTTTCTTGTGGGCTCCCTGTAAGTACTGAAAAGTTGCAGTAAGTTCACAGAATCACAGAATTGCCAGAGGTGGAAGGGACCTCAAGAGATGATCAAGTTCAATTGCCTTGCTAAAGCAGGATGGTCTAAAGCACAGTACAGAGGACTACCTCCAGGCAGGATTTTAATATCTCCAGAAAAGGAGACTCTTTGACCTTCCTGAGCAGCTTGTTCCAGTGCTTTATCACCTGCAAACTAAAGAGTTTTTCCCCCATATCTAAATGAAACCTACAGTGTTCTAACTTGTGCCAGTTGGCTTTTGTCCTGCCACGAGGCACAACTGAAAGCAATCTGGCTCCATCCCCTCTATAGTCACCCTTCAAATATTTATAGAGATGAATAAGGTTTCCTCTTCTCCTCTTCAGGCTAAACCATCCCAGCTCTCTCTACCTTTCTTCCTAAAAGAGATGCTCCAGGTCCTCAGTCCTCTACACTGGACTCTCCAGTAGTTCCTGGTCTCTCTTGAACTGGGGAGCCCAGGACTATTCACAATCCTGCAGACATTAACTCAGCAGGGCAGAGCAGAGGAGAACAAACTTCTCTCATCCTAGTGGCCATACTTCATGTGATGCAGCCCAGGATGCAATCGGCCTTCTGGGCTATGAAGGCAAAATGTTGATTCACATCAAGTCTTTCGTCAACCAGTATCCCCAGGTCCTTCTTGCCCAGCCCCAGGTGTAAAACTTTACACTGGGCCTTGTTAAACCTCATGAAGTCCATAGTAGTTCACTTCTCCAACATATCCAGGTCCTTCTGTATGACATGACATAGCTCTGGTTTATTGACCACACCTCGCAGCCTGATGTCATCTATGAACTTGCTGAGGGTGCACTCAATCCACTTGTCTATATAATTTATGCAGATGAAGAGCTCTGTTCCCTGTACAGTCCGCTGAGGGATACCACTTGACACCCGCCTTCATCTGTACTACTTTGAAGCACTACTTTCTGGAGGTGACTATACAACCGATTTCTCATCCACCAAATGTTCCACCTGTCTAATCCATATGTCTCCAGCTTAAAGAGAAGGATGTTGTGGGGGATTGTGGCAAAGGCCTTGCAGAAATCCAGATAGATGCTATCCATAGCTCTTCTCTTGCCTGCTGATGTAGTGTCTTCCTCACAGGAAGCCACTAGGTTGGTCAGGCAGGACTTGCCCTTCCTGAAGCCATGCTGGCTGTCTCAAATCACCTCCCTGTCCTCTATGTGCCTCAACACATCTTCTGGGAAGATGTGTTCCATGATCTTTCCAGGTACAGAAGTGATGCTGACAGGTCAGTAGTCCCAAGGGTCCCCCTTTCCACCCTTTCAAAAACGATGTTGGAGCAGGCTATGAAGTGGTACATACCGATATTACTCTGTCAGGTTTAGCAGAACCAGCTTATTTCTGTGAGTCCATTTAATGCACAGAGGTCATTTTAATTTCCTGTCTCTGTATAAATCACGAGTGATCTCTCCTGTTAACTATGAAGTTGAACATACATGTGTTAAGATTGTAATGCTCTTGTGAAATACAGTGTGAAGTGAATCACAGAATCATTAGTGATCAGAAAGAACCTCGAATGATCATCTAGTCCAATCTCCCTGCCACAGCAGGATCACCCAGACCAAGTCACACAGGAACACAGCCAGGCGGGTCTTGAATGTGTCTAGAGAAAGAGACTCCACAACACCCTGGGCTGCCTGTTCCAGTGCTCTGGTACCCTCACTGAGATGAAGTTCCTGCTGATATTGATAGGGAACCTCGTCTGTTCCAGCTGGCACCCAATGCCACTTGTCCTATCACCAGATGACCTTGAGAAGAGCCTGGCTCCATCCTCCTGACACCCACCCCTCACAGATTTAGAGACATTAATATGTAGTGCATTAACAATCTCATTCTTTATTGAAATTGGACTTAATAACTTTCTTGTTACTATGCAGTATATGCATCCACGTGGAAAGGCAGTGTAAAACACCCATTTCAGTACAAAATTATGCCTATTATTCCTTTAGAGACACTCTTATTTTAGAAAAAACTCTTGCCATGACATCAGAATCAAACCAAGGTTTCCTTCTACAGAAGCTACCCTTTCACAGCAAATATTAGCAATGTAACAGGTGGAAAGATGATGTCACAAAAGGTAAGGATGTGCTGTCTGCTTTGTTACAGGAATATTACTGAGGTGTTTTTTTAAGAAGGAAAAAGGGAGGGAAAGGGAAGTGCATGTAGACACTCTGTTAGCACCAAAGCTGCCTGAGATTTCATGGTACGATTGCACAAGGTTTCACAACCGTGCCCCCTTCCAAATAGGTCACAATTACATTACAAGCTCCTTGGATGAAAAACAACATTAGGTAAAAATCTGGAAACTTAAAAATAAGTTGTAAAACAGTAAGAGTTCTCCTAATGGCCCATTAAGCTATTTGTCTAGGACTGAGATGAATACACCGTTATTTAATGTCTTTAAATGCAGGTTGGAAGGCTTTCAGGGAGAGATGCTCTTGCTTAATCCAAAGTTATGGGCTTTACTTACCGAATTTCCAGGTGAGAGTTTCTGACCTGTACTAAACAGTCAGGGTAGATGATCATAATGGTCCCTCCTGGCCTTAAAACGTATGAATTTATTAAGTAACCCACTGTAACATTGTGATGCAGAGGCAATTTACATCAAGATCTGAAGATCACTTAAATTAATTGTTTCATTAAAATCCATTTGGATGCTTTTACATCTTGATGCATGGTGCTTCCGCTTGCCTCACAGATTTTATTAGATCCTCAACCCTGAAGAACCTATTAGGATTGTCTTGCCTGACTTGTGCATTATGCTGGCCATAACAGAGTGTTCCTGGGGAGCTCATATGGTGAGGAGCCTTGACATCATGTCTAGTGCTCGTGGGCGGTTCTTCGGAGACCTCTGGGAGGTGCTTCCCAGCGACTCCACTCATTACTCTTGTTGGCATCATGAGGAATGAGTTCAGCGCTGTGTGGGAGCATATTTCAGATCTTTCGTACACCTACAGCCTTATGCCAAAAATAAGATGCAGTCATTTGTTTCCTAGGTGATAACTGCACTGAGCGTGCGTGGTCCGCGCTGTCTTTAAAATGGTGAAGTGTGTTATCAGCCTTTCTTGTAGTGCTTTTGAGGCAACCTATCAAACAGCTTTTACTGCAGAACAAATGGCTTGTTGATTATGTACACGTGGGGGGAAAAATGCATTGAGGTTTGCATCTCGGTACTCATTCTGGGAAGAAGTGGTTTTATTCCATTTACTTTTTCTGTAGGAAGTGAAGAAGAAGCGAGGTTACGAAATTCTAGAAGGCCTTTTAGATGTTCTTGCTGGATTGCCTGAGCCTGGACCTGTAGGAAGATACAGAAATTCAAGTTATAACTTGTTTTCTCAAGCAGACATAGACAGCTGGTCAAAGTAGAACGCTCTTCAAGTGTGTCTCCCATCTCTGGAGAGCCCCAATGTCAAAAATTCATCAAAACATTTGCTTTACACTACTGTCCTTTGCAGGAGACAGTAAAGGGTAACACACAAAGTATAAATGGACTTCTACTATCCTGCTAGAGCCTTTGTAGTTCACTCTGCTGTTTCTGATATTTCATTTGACTGCAGGTTTTGAAATTAAGAGAAACGTAAATAAAACTAGAACCATAGAATCATTAGGGATAGGAAAATCATCCAGTCCAATCCCCTTGCCACAGCAGGATCACCCAGACCAAGTCGCACAAGAACACAGCCAGGTGGGTCTGGAACATCTCCAGAGAAGGAGACTCCACAACCCCCCTGAGCAGCCTGTTCCAGTGCTTCGTGGGTTTTCTTCTGAGTAATCCTGAGCATCATGGGCAAACTCATGGGATTTCAATAGATACGGATTTTTATAGTTTAAATTACAGAAGATAAAGTTTGCTGATTTATTGTATTGATGTTTGCATCATGATAATTAGAGTCAACTTTTCCTGTCTTAACTGGTCTCCAGGCTAGGATGAAGGCTGGGAGAGTTTTGTGTTAAACCATTGGCTGTAAGTGAAGTCAAATTCCATGTTTCAGGTGCTGAGGATGTGCTAACAGCTTCTTCCTTTTGACCTCCATGGGGACTGTTACCTACTCTTGCCACATGTGATGCACAAGTGTGTGTGTGTGTGTGTGTGAGTGTGTGTGTGTGTGTGTGAGTGTAGTTTCTTTGCCAGTCCATTTGACGTTTTGCATTTTAAACTTTCTTTGTAAACTGATTCCCCCAGAAAAAACCAACAGACTGGAAGACTGACTGCTCAGCTTCTCCCCTAGAAAAACTAGAAGATTGACGGGAAATTGAGGAAAATGCAAGCTCTAAAAAATGTGGATCTAACTACTTCTCATTTTGTTTTTCTACTTGAATCAAAATCCTGATTATTTTAACTGGTTCAGGAGAAGGTCACCCAGCAAGATGACAATCTGCAGAGCTTTCAGATAGTAGCAAACCCATAAAACTTAATTTACATAGACAGTTGTGATATTAAAACCCTGGAGGACTGCAGTTTCCAAGACTGCAACAGAGCAAAGTTCTGTGTCTTAGAGGGCATCATTTTTTGAAGAGACAACACAGTTTGTTAAATTGCATTTGGATATTGGATCTTGGCATGAACACGGCTGTAGAAAAAACATCAAATCTGCTTTACGAAAGGCCAAATTGAGATGTGAGGAATGCTGCCTATCACATCAATGGATCTCATTGCATGCTTAGTAGGTACTGTGCTGGATGGGAATGGCAAAGCCTTCGGTATTTTGATGGCTAAACCAATTGTGGGGATTTTTCCTGATGTATTAAAACTCTCTTATCTGTTCTGAATGAAAAATAAGTATCTTTGAATAATTTTCTCCTGGCTACAGGAATAATTTGTTTCCAGTCAACACGAGCAACAGACTTGTTATTTTTTGAAACTTCTTTTAATGTGACTATGCACACTCTCTAAATCTTCTGGAAATTAGCAAATCATTACCAAAATGACTGTGTGCCCTGCAGTTCTTTTACAGTCTTCCTCCACACTTAACTCCTGCTGTTTATATTAATTCCTTGACTCAAATTATTAAGGATATTCCTGAAGAATTCACAGGTGTCCTCGAGCTGCTGAAAGAATTATGTCAATAAGGTTATTCTCAAAGACAGTCTGTTAATGCTTATTGAAATCTAGTCTTGTACAATTCGTTCCCTCACTGTGTCAGCAAAGCTCTCACATCCTTGGTTTCAACAATGTTAAACTCCACGTAAGCGACAGCTTTATTTATAAACAAAACAACAATCTCAAGAGATCAGAAGTATTTCTAAGAAGTCTAACGTATTACAGGTCTTCATTGGCAAAATACTTCATAAGGGAATTGTCTGCTCGAACATGGTTGTAAGGAAGTAATTGATCATATTATGAGAGCTTCATTTCTCCTTCCATTGTGGTTAAACACCAGTGAAGCAGCATTTTGGGGTCAGTTCGTATATGACCTTCAATTTGCTAAGAAAGAATTGTGGGGTTGTTTCCCTTTTTGGTACAGCAGAAGGTTTTGTCTCTACTTCAAAACAATACCTCTGTGCCTTTCCTGAAGTGCCAAGTGCCATATGCACAGCTGTTAGTGCAGCTTTGGCATTACATGTAGACGTTGGTCTTATCCTGTATCATATCTTCCAGGCACTAGAGATTAAGTGATTTCTCATACCTGGTGGTTTATTTCATGTTGGTTTTATTGATGCTTTTTATTGAGTGGATACTGACTCAGGACTAATCAAGAGATCATCCACCTATATAAGCATTTTGCTGTCTTAGTGCAAATTTTGTATATTATGTGGCAGATTGTGACTACTCTCTTCCTAACTTTATTTATAACAATGATCTCCACCTTCGAGACGAGCCTTATGGAAGTGTGCAAGACAAACATTTGACCTTGAAACACGGAGAGGTTATCACAGCTTTCTAACACCAATGTACTGGTACTCTCAGCTGGAAAAA
Source organism: Upupa epops (assembly GCA_013397515.1). Taxonomy (NCBI): domain Eukaryota; kingdom Metazoa; phylum Chordata; class Aves; order Bucerotiformes; family Upupidae; genus Upupa; species Upupa epops. The sequence goes on along the minus strand of VZRI01002599.1, from coordinate 91,805 downwards.
GAGAGAGATTTTTTCCTGACCAGAACTCTCTTTGAGGAGGAAGGATTTCTTTGTTCCCTTACTCATTCGTTATTCTTTCCTCTACTGCCCTCAGAGATGATCCAAGTGCTCATCCACCAGGCCTTCTTCAGAGACAGAATTCAAAACATGTAAGTTTTAAAATGCAATTTTTTTAAAGTCTGAAATTATCTCTCAGAACTTCTCGAGGCCACAGTGGGATTTCTCACATGGTTTCTTTTGGTCAGATTTTGCATTGGGAACCTCAGTGGGACTGCATTGCGATAAACATTTCTGTCAGCTCACTGCTGTGGGAGTAGCTGCGTTAGAAATATGTACAATAGGGTAGGTTTGACAAATGAATAGTGCAGAGTGTTCTCGAGCACACCATGTCGCTGAGTTGCTTTAATACACAGCTTAATGCTTAAACCAAAAGAAAGCTGAACACTTAAACTTCACATTCAGCTTGTGGCCAGAGAAACTGGCTCTCTGAAAAGCTTATACCTGTGTCTTGACAATCATTGAACCAGACAGAATCACAGAACCACAGAATAACTGTGGTTGGAAAGGACCTGCTAGATCACCCAGTCCAACTATTCCCATCACAACAAAAAACCTCAATCCCTAAGAGGATGACAAACACAAACTAACCTCCTCCCTGCTGCCACTCGAGCAGTGCAAGAAGCACCATGGCTACACGGTGCATCAACAGCTCCAGGCATGGGGACTCCACCACCTCCCTGGGAAGGCCCTGCCAGTGCCCAACCATTCTGGCTGCAAAGTATCTCTGCCTCAGATCCAATCTAACCCTCCCCTGCCTCAACTGCAGAGCAGTGCCCCTGCGTCTGTCAGCAGGCACCATGGAGAAGAGCCCTAAACTCACCCCTCCACAACCTCCCTTCAGGGAGTTGCAGAGGGCAATGCCAGGCTTATAAGTGCTGTTTTTCCTTTTCAGTGAAAACAAGTCATGAGCTCATCCTAGCGATCTGCAAGAAGCTCCTCTATTAGTTGGTCTCATTTCCTTAAACAAAGCAATGTTAAGTAAACTCACTTGAAGCTTTCTTAGGGACAACCTATGGATTGTATTGCTCAAGTACCAATCCCTCTCCACTGGTTATGAAGGGAATATAGAAGGCCAAAGGTGCAGTATACAGCCTACAGTAGTGTGTCTGATAAGGAGAGTTTCACTGTGCACCCACTCTCAATTCCTAAGCCATCCATGCTTGTATTTTACAGGAAATTGCTTTGCTCCATCAGCAGTGGAACTATTGAACCAGCACACTACGGTGCCACAATGCTTTTGGCAGTGAAAGAAGAAGCCGTAAGAGATCTTGGGGAAGCCCTAAGTATAAATGTTTAACTGTGGTTTTGTCTTAATATATGAAGTGTCATGTAACATCCATCAAGAAAGCTGCTTTTCTTGGAGTTGCATTTCTAGTGACTGTTGGTTGTCAAAGTGAAAGAATAAATCCATGGTATTGTATAATGAAAGATCAGCTGTTTCGAAGAGGATGCAGTTTGTCAGAGCAAACTTGTTGAGTGTTTGTGTAGATAGGTTTACCTAAGGGAAAAAGAGAGCACTATGTAAATGAAATGAGCTGCGTTTGGTATTTAACTATAGTTCAAACTAATTTATCTACTAATTTTCTTCATCAACCTCTTCCATCTCTGAAATGAAAAAAGACACATTGCACAAACTGAAGGGCTTGCTCAGTGCTCGAAGTAATGCAAATAAAGAAATCGAGGTGCATCTTCTCCCTCAAAGGGCCACAGAAAAACTTCATTTAACAGAAACGGAAGTTTATGAACAACGTCTATTCTCACAGAATTTCCAGTCATCTGGAAAATACAAAGACTTCTTTTGTCCACTCGGTGTTCCTATGGTTACTACAGTAATTGTTTACCTAGGAAAGGAGTACTGAATTTAATGCTATAGACCAAACATAGCACCATGCTGCCCTTAGTTCTCTTTTTAGCTCTTCCTGTTGTCTTACAAGAAAGGGAGATACTGACATTATTTCGTCTCTGTGACCCCTGCTACTTTAACAGGTTCTTCTTTCCAGCTGACATTTCACACAGAAAGAGCTACAAGCAAGGAGACAGAGCTCATACCAAGTCACCTTCTGTGGTAGGCTGCCTGCCAACCATCCACGTGCTGACCTTAGTCTGTTACTGCCGGAGCAAGGTTGTTCTGTGCTACGTGTTTCCCAGTCTTTTGCCAACGTCCTTTGTACATAGAGGGACCAGGAATCAGATCACAGTGTCAGCAGGAGGAATTAACTGGCCAAGTACAGCTACAGATAACAGTGTTTCAGCTGAAATACACCAGTAAATTGACTGGTACTGCAGGGACTTATTGCCACTTTTACGTGGAGGACAGAGTATTGTTCCCAAACAGGGTGGTCCTGAGGGTGGCTCCTCAGCCAAAGGGCAGTTCTCCACAATGGGAATGAAATGAATTTTTAGGAATGTTTTATTCCTCTGATGTTAATGTATCTCATTAAGGCAAAGTCTGGACCCTGAAATTAGTAAAGTTCCCACGGAAGCATCTGTTTCAGAACTAGAACATTCTCTGTGTTATATTCACATGAATCAATCACAGTGGAGCAGAACATACCTTATTTTCTGCAGGTTTGGAGACTTCACTACATAAATATCCTCGTCCCTCACACCTCCCCACAAATGCCTATCTGGGGAGCAGGTGCAAGCAGGGGTAAGTTCAATTCCTAAAAGGGATGCATGAGTTGAGTTTAACTCAGTTAATACTCTACTCTCACTGCAGAGAGAAGATAGAGTATCACACAGCAGCATAATTGGAGGTTTCATTCTTTCAGCCTTCATTAGAAACACTCCCCCACTCAGATCTGAACACGCTAAGTAGAAATAGAAGCACCAGTGTCAGATTTTGAATGATATGAGAGCGATAAACCCCTTTCCCAAGCACCGAATAAACAGTTTTAGGAAGGTTTGGAATGTCCTGAAAAGCTTGGTGTTGCCAAATATTCTAATTTTGTTGATGTAAAATCATGTGGATCGCAGCAAATTTCAATAGGGGGTCTGTCTATATCCCTAGATCTCCTTTCAATGTGTGTCATGTCGATTGCATTTAACTAAGATCCTCACACATCAGTTTTGAATACCTTGTGAATTATGCAGATGCTCTTTTTTTATGGAAAACAGTGATGGGAGCTGCATAGGAGAAAGTAGCTGGACATTAAATACAGGAATAATGAAAGATACTGGAAATAACAGAGGAAACAAAAAGAAATTATAGAATCATTAGGGATTGGAAGGGACCTTGAAAGATCATCCAATCCTATCCCCCTGCCACAGCAGGATCACCTAGACCAAGTTGTACAGGAACACATCCAGGAGGGTCTGGAACATCTCCAGAGAAGGAGACTCCACAACCCCCCTGGGCAGCCTGTTCCAATGCTCCAGTACTCTCACTGGGAAGAAGTTCCTTCTGATATTGATATGGAACCTCCTCTGTTCCAGCTGGCTCCCATTGCCCCTTGTCCTAGCACCAGATGAACTTGAGAAGAGCCTGGCTCCATCCTCCTGACACCCACCCCTCACATTTTTATAGACATGAATGAGGTCCCCCCTCAGCCTCCTCTTCTCCAAACTCAAGACACCCAGCTCTCTCAACCTTTCCTCAGAAGGCAGCTGTTCTACTTCCCTCATCATCTTCATTGCTCTATGCTGAACACCCTCCAGTAGTGTGTCCTGAATCACATAAATGTCGTTAGGAAATTTATAAATTTGAAAATGTTTGTAACAATTGAAATAGCAGCATCGTGACCTTGAATAATAAAACCAAGAAATAATTCATAAGGTAAAATGGAAGTAACATTTTGGCAGTGGAGTTACTGACTCTGAATACTCTTACTAATAGGGATGAGTTGTAATGCTTCAGTTCTACTTACACTTTTAGGCAAGTACAACCACTTTGGACAAGAAAATCGATCTCTGGAAGGGGCAAAGAAGAAATTCCAGAACTATTGCCTAGAGTTTATCCAACCATTCTGTGTTAGTTTTCTATTCAGGTGCCCTGAAACAATTTGGTGTGGACAGATCTGAGGCATCTCTATTCTGCAACCTTTTAGCCAAATCCGAAGCACCCTATTGCTAACACAGACCTCTACAGATATTCAGGTTCCTGTCCCCCTTTTATACTCCTCTTGCCAGTGTCTTCTTCAGAGTTCTGTTTTGTCTTCCTGTCTCATCTCTTGATGATCTCTTGATCTTTAAAGTCCCTCCCTGAACCATTCTATGAATCTATGAATCTACGAATCTATGAATCTATGAAGGGTTGAACATTTCAGTCCCTCCTTTACACTTAGGCACAACCAAGAGCCAAAAATTAGTCATAGATTCCTTCAAAGCACCCTGGTATAGTATCAATATCCCTGTGGGCAATAGGCATCTATGAACAGAAGTGAGCAGATCCTAACGGTCTCTTTGCCATCCTAAATAAAATGTGTCAGACAGACCAAATTAATTGCACCCTTTGAAAGACAATTTTCCTGTACTCTCTCTGAAGAAAACATGAAAAGTATATAAACCCTCTACAAAACAGACATCTAAAAGTAGGCCCTTGTGTTCCTCAAGGTTCAAAGCACAAGAACAACCAAGGATTCTCATTTCTTAAAGCCTAGCAGGCTACTATTTTAATTTAAAAATTGCATAGAGCATGTTTTCACCCTTTTAGTCTTCTTAGTAGACTTGTTTTTATGATACTTGCTTGGGAAGCAAGAAAAATAATCTTGATTTTAACTAGGTGATGAACTACCAGCGTGCTAGATTTTCCTCCTCTTGTTCCATCTCCTTCTTCTTGTCCAGTAAATATTCTTTTTGTATTTTGCTTTATTTTTTGAGCTTCTCATACAGATTTCTTTGTAAGAAAGCAAACATTAGGTTATTATGGCAAATACAATCATAGAATCATTAGGGATTGGAAGTGACCTCAAAAGATCACCCAGTCCAATCCCTCTGCCACAGCAGGATCACCTAGACCAAGTTGCACATGAACACAGCCAGGTGGGTTTTGAACATCTCTAGAGAAGGAGACTCTACAACCCCCTGGGCAGCCTGTTCTAATGCTGGCTTACCCTCACTGGGAAGAAGTTCCTTCTGATATTGATATGGAACTTCCTCTGTTCCAGCTGGCACCCATTGCCCCTTGTCCTATCACCAGATGCCCTTGAGAAGAGCCTGACTCCATCCTCACAATATCATCTTCTTGCCCACATTCTGGTTATGCTGTCTGTGACCCACAGATTTCATTCATTCTGGAACTGAGCACAATCCAAATTAATCTTCCCTCAGCCTCATTATTTCCAATCTTAAAATGTTATAGTGGTGAGCATGCTCCTCGCAAATACTGATTATACCTGAATACTTATTCGTACTCTTGCATGCACCCCTGCAATTTTCTGCAAACATGAGCTGCTCAGCATGCAGACATTCAGAACATGTCCAGCCTTGCCCGTTGTGTTAGTATCTGTAGGTGCTACTGGCACAGAAGCAATAAATTTTACCAGTAGTGGGCTTATGTACTGTAGTCATTACTTCTCCTTACAGAGCTACTGGGTTTGTTTTTTCGGTTGGGATTGTTTTGCTTGGGAGTTTTTGTTTACTGATGCTGTTGCAAACAGGTGCAGGAATGTTTTATTTACATTTAAAATCGTGTCACAACACAAGGGGTGATTTCTTGGTAAGAAAAATTAATCTATTATCAGTGGAGAAGACAGAGACTAATTTTATGGGTTCTATAAAGTAGTTGTGAGTCAAGGGGAGAAAGGGAGAGGAAGAGAGCAATGAATATCTGTATTTATAGAGACCCTGTTTAAATGGTCAGTGAGTTTCAATAGGAATGTAAGTGCCATGGCCACCCCTCATTCATTCTGTTTGCTTCCTTTAATCTTCAGTCTAGTTGCTCTAAACATCTGGGCTCTGATTCACACAGAGTCCTTGGGGATGTGTGTAGGTGCTGCTTTGAATCCACTGTGGTTGCATCCACACAATTCTCTGCATCCTGCTTGTGTGTGGATCATCTCCCTCATGAGCTGTGGGTCATTCACCATTCCATCAGCCATCTGGATATCTCTGTTGCCAATGAGATGTGGCTGCTTTCTGACTCCCTCATCACACATACAGTCCCTAGGGAAGGCAGAAGTCTGTTGTGACATCTCAGCAAAGAAATGGCACCTCCTTTTTTTCTCTGTCTCCAGTCTTCAGACCTTGTAGTAATTTCATAATCCATGGTTAGTGGAAAAGACAATGTGTGAGGGGAGCGTGGGTGTGAGGATGAAGAGGAAGGATCACAGAATCCTTTAGATTGGAAAAAAACTTTAAGGTCACTGAGTCCAACCATCAAACTCTACCAGTTCTACTGCTAAGCCAGAAAAAAACTCACTGTATCTACATAACTTTATAACATCCAGCGATGGCAACAGGATGGTCCTGTCACTCCACCAGGGCAATAACAGGAACGAAGATGTCGGTAACTAGTTGTCTCTCCTCTCTTATACAACCTACCTCCATGCTTTCAAGCACCATCATAGAGATTCTTAGAGCTGAGTAGAAATAACAGTTAAAGCCACACACTCACAGTGCCTTCTGTAAGGACTGGCCTCTGCCAGTGCTTCAGTGACTGCAGGAGCCAGAAGAGCTGTGGAATGATGTGAAGCAGGTGCCAGGCGATGGGCTCCCAGCCAGTCCCAGGATGGGACTGAAGGAGAGTGTGAAGGAGAAAGAGACTAGCCTCCACATCTTGTAAGGACATATGGGACACCTATCCTTCATCCTTTGAGATGAAAGGAGCAAACTCGAAGAGACACAGTGTTAAGCAGGGCACAGAGGATTAGGACCACAGATGGAGCTGTAGCTGTCTCTCTCCCTCTGTTCCCCAAAAACTTCATCAAAGTTACCTCAGATGTAAGGGGAGCCAAGGAGAATGTGATGCAGGTTGGATGTGGCAATGCAGTCACAATGGGGAAGCCGCATCAAGTAGCAGCCAGGATTTGGGTCATTCAGTAGTTGTTTAAAAAAAAAAGAAGATAATATTTTAAGCAGTAACCTAAAGCGGGGGGAACCAGCAGGGAGTGACAAGCTCTGGAGCAGCAGCAGAGAAGGGCTGTTAATTCTCGAAAATGGATGCACAAGCTAATCCTCCCCTGCAAATACAGCCCGGTAAATGGCTGGACCCAGCAGCTTTTTAAATGCCAGATCAGCTCTTACTTAAATGGCATTTTGCTGTATTATTTATTTATTTTATTTTTCTTTATGTATTTATTTACTAATAATACCTTTGAGTAAAGAAATAATCCCTGTTTGGCTCTGTTTTGTGATGGCTCCTTGCAGTTTGTTGCTGCTGCTGCAGTAGAAGTGCAGTGAGGTGTGCAGTTTGTCAGGTCTCAGACTACCCAGGACCCTCCTCACCCTCACATCCTTACCCGCACTCTCACACAGCCTTGCACCCCATGTGCAGCCCTGTTTTGTCCAGCCTGGTGTCAAGGATCCCTGCCCACTCTTACCAAAAAAGTGGGGCAGTGGAATGTGAACAGGGAAGAAGGTTCAGGACAGCGCGTAAGTCCTAGCAGGGTCAGGAAAGGGGGAAAGAGGGAGACATGAAGCTTTGGGATGCAGAGATGACCGACGACAAGGTAAAGCCTCCACTGGCCTTGGAAGGGGGGAGGGCAGGTTAACTGAGGAAAGGTGGGCGTTTGGGCAGCAGGTGGGAGACAGGTGCTGTGGGATTTGTGAGGGGTGGGCAAGCAGAAGGGCCGGAGAGTAACAAGCTTGTGGGCAAACAAGAACCCTGTCCGTGGCTCTGCAAAAGCAGTCCAAGGATCCTGGCTGCGGACCCAGGGGCTGGCTTGGAACTGCACTCCTGTGGGTCCAGGGAGTCGCGGGGGCAGAGGGGAGGAAGGTGGTCAGGAATAGGCGGTGGCTGCCGGAGATACCTGCCGTGGGGAGGAGCGGAGATCGGCGCAGGCAGGCGGCAGCCCGAGGGAGAGAGGAGCAGCAGTCACATTCCTTGGCAGGGGCATTGCTCCTTCTTTCGTCGTGATGGCCGCTGTCGCCCAACAAAGGCTGAAGAGGGCAACCTGTCCTTCCAGTGACAAACGGTCCCTCCTTTCTGCTGGATTTCGCTGTCTCTGTGTATGTGTGTAGGGAAGGATGGTCGCTGCTCTCGCATCCCCTTCTCTCCCTTTTGCCAGGGAACAGCAGGCAGAGAGCAGGGCTGGCAGGCTGCTTGCTTTCCTACAGGGATCTATGCCACTTGGTGGCACTAAAAAGTTGTGCTGAAGCCCAGTGCTCACAGGGTGCAAAGGTCCTCATTGCCCCCCAGCCCCAGAACCGCAGGTGCGGAACGGAGCGCCCGGGATCCCCTGCAGCTCGGGCCCCGGGGTTACGGGAAAACTTCGGCGAAGCCAGTGGGCAAAAGTCGTCCAGGACCGCAGGGGTAAAGTCTTCCCCGCCACTCGATTTTAAACAGACCCTGCCGAAGCAGCTACCTCGCCTTTCACTCCCCTCTTTTTCTTTGGATGATGCTGATCGCCGCTTTCTTAATTGCTGGAGGGTAGAGCAGGACGGAGCTGTGGGTTTGCAGGGAGACGCTGTTACCTTCAGAGCTTCAGGAGAGATTTCCTCGCAGAGCGAAATGCAGGGCTAGCCCCTTACGGATGCGGAGGTGTTGCTGCCTTCCATATGTGAGGACAGGCAGACGTGTTTAAGTAGACGGGTCAAAGAAGTATTTAGGAAGGCTGTGGTTGCAGAGANCCCATCCCCCATCCTACCCCCTCCCCCCTCCTTAAATCCAGGGACCATTCACGCCTCTTGCAAATGAGACTTGGGCGATGCTGAGAGAACACGCATGGCGTGCGTGTATGTGCATGCATTCGCGGGGGTAGGGAACTCGGTGCTCAGCATTCGCCTGTGATCAGAAGAAAACAGGACGTGCCCATAGCTGGAGGAGTGACAATGCCAGCCAAGTGGGGCTCACCTGCTGGTGATCTTTGCTGAGGCATTTGAGGATTTTTCAGCTCCAGTAGGTCTGTGCAAAGAAAGCTGTCTCTGCCGTGGCTGAAAATAGGAGGTGCCTACCCCTCTCCGTCTTGATTATTGCCACCAAAAGGACTGTTTTGCCACCACCATAGGAAGAAGAAATTGCTGCTACGAACAAGGTAATGTTTTGGGGTGGGAGAAGTGATTTATGTGCCCTGGGTTGTGGACAGAAACCCTTTGTATGCAGGAAGAACTCTTTCCCCTCCCTGTCTCCCTCTCTCTTTCCTGCTTTTGCTCGGTGTCCTGATTGTCGGAGGGCAATCACAACTGCTGGGGATCAGCAAGCCAACCAGTGAAGTGCACCTCCAGGGGCTGTTGGGGCATCTGGAGGGCAGCGGGTACTGATCCCTCCCCTGGAGCAGAATATCTGTGGGGTTGGGGGGGAGACTGAGATGCTGCAATACCTGGGTTTTGTGGTGTGTGTGTGTGATAGAGTCTTTCTGTTCAACAGAGAGGATTTGTCATGCCAGGAGGGGATAATGGAAACAAGGATGTATTTTGTTCCAGAGACAGCCAGGCTTAGCTCAGCCATAGACTTTTCTGTGTGACCTTGGGACAAATCACTTTGGCTCTGCTCAATGAGTCCCGTCTGTTCCTTATTTAACAAGCAGAGCTAATGTCTCTGTGTGCAAAAGTGATTCATTAAGGGTCGAGAGGAACAGAGATACCATTAGCTGAGTATGGAGACCGAGACCTAAGAACCAGTGTGTATGCACAGATATATGCCCATATGTGCATCCACTGTATATGTCTGCACGGACAGACACTCACTGGTAGTAGCACAGGTAGCTATGTTGGGAGTTAACCTTGTCCAGTAGTTTCCTCTAAGACCCAGCTCTACCTACTTCATTTATTTGTCAAAAACGTGCTCCTACATGGCAAATGTGACTACCGGTTGATTTTTAGACTGAGAATTTGTTTTTAACCCTTCCCTAAACCTGGCTGGAAGGAGATCGGGGGCGAAGGGGATCAGCACCAGGGACAGCGCCCGGTCCTCCGCTCCGTGCTGCCCACCCCTGTGCCCGCTGGTGTCTGCCCGCTCCCCTCTGCCTACCCCGCCGCTGCCCACCGTCCACTACCAGCTACTCGATAACCCCTGCCTGCCCCCCTTCTCCTCTCTTCCCACCCCTCCACTGCCCGCTGTCCGCTGTCCACTATCCACTACCCTCTGTCCACTGCCTGCTCCCCGCACCGCTGCTGCCCGCTGGCAGGCACCGCCGTCCTGCATCTCAGGGCTTCGCTGGTCCCGCTTCCACTAGATCTTCTCCCCAAGAAGAGCTTTGTGGTGGCTTTAAGGGGAAGGTCGGACCTTTCTCCTATTTTTGAGGGCAAAGTAAGGAGATCATCTGGAAAGCATAGTGACAGAGGACTGCTTGAAAATACAGCTCTCAAAGCAATCCTGAAAGGAAAAGGTGCATAGAGGAGTTAACTACCATGCTTTGGTCACTCTTCATGACTTTTTTTCCAAGATTACTGCATTTCTAAACATTTCTATCACATGCTAATATTTTTTACATTCTCAAATACTTTATGTTACATGACTATGAATGACGGGGTTGATCATTATTTCAAATTATCAAAGACATTTCGGGGGTCTCTGTATAGGTTCTTAGTCATTTTATTTGCCAGCATGTTTACAGCTTTTTTGGAAGAGTGGTAATGCTATGGCAACATCACTCTCGTGACTCGGTAGAAAATATTTTGGGTTTGTATTTTTTTTTAAATTCTTATTGCTTTCTTTTTTTTATCACCTCCTCCAGATCATACAGTGTTGTTAATTAATAAAATAACTAAAATTACAGCTCAAATCACAACAGAGCTTTTAGTTTCCGCATCACATGCCATAACAATTTTTGGTAACAGCAGCAATAAATACGTAGTATATTTAAGGGAATTGCAGAGATCGTAGCAAGTTTTGCTGGGAAGTTAGGCACTTGCATAGTAAAAGAAAATATTTTTCATCAAAATGAAAGGAAGAAGGTGGGGGGGGACATTATACGTAGAAGAACTTTCTGGGATTGCTAAGAACCTTGCTTATCATTATAGCCTTATGTGTTTGTTATCTACATGAGATCAGCACGTTAGTCTTACTTGCAGTGGCTGTTCTGGGCAAGTGGTTAAAATTCTTCTGTTCTGCTTAGTTGCCTCCTATTTCTAGGTGGAATGACAGAAATCTGCTTCGTAGCCTCTCCCATCATATAAAGCTGTTTCCTTTGTCAAAAGGCTTGCTCCAATGCCTGTTGGAATTCACAGAGCTCATAATGCAATGACTACTCTTTGTTTGATCTTTGAAGTTATTTTGGGTGTGTTTTTCGGTGAATGGGGAAATTTAAAGAGTCACAGTAATGTCAAAATAGAAGTGTGATCATATTTCACAATTTTCAGCTAAAGACCATCAGATTTTGTCTGACTGAGGAGCAGGTGTGTGGGATCTCCTGCAAAATGAGCCTCTCCATTGCATTGGAAGATAGATTGTCATAATAGCTCAAACCCAACACTTAACTTTTGCAATGCCTGAGCAAAACCTTAGCATACTGAAGGTACAATGTTTCCCCACATTGGTTCTCATTGAGATGAGCTAAGGAGTTTCTCTTCTTATGTAACTGTTTTTCTAAAGCATTTCCATCTTTTGCGATCTGAAGATCTTCACTGTCAAATAAACATCAGGAGTGACCACTGATTCATGGAATCATAGTATCATAGAATTGCTTAGGTTGGGAAATAACTTGAGGACTAACAGATCCAATCATTCAGCTGCTGCTTGCTAAGGCTTTGTCGTTTCTGATTATGAAACCTAGATTAGTTCCTTGGGACATATTGATTTAATTCATAACTGTATCAACATAGGATATCTTATATTGAATTAAATGTGGTTATGTACTGTAAATGTACTGGAAAGCATTTAATCAGCCAGTACATGGCTGTAAGCTCTACAAACATAGCATGTAAGCAGAATTTATCACTAGAAACCAATGACTTTTGAGGCCATAAGTTTTTGTGATTGGTCTGATCCCAAACATCCCTTAAAGAGACATTAAACTTTAAGGAAGTCATTGCAGATGTTTGACCAATGTGCTTAACACTGAATAAATTCCTCACTGCCTGCTTGGGCTGAACCATGAATTCTCACTATTCACAACAATGCCTGCAGTTTGCCAGCTTAACATTTTATTTTTATGATTTAAAATTGCCTGGAGAAGTAGAGACAATGAACAGTCTGTAGACCCACAAAGAAACAAGCAACCTGGATGAAAGCACTGTTCATTCTCTCTCTTTTGTTTGCATCTGATAGAAACCAAGCCAAATTAAAAACTTCCCTTTGCTGAGTTTGTGTTTTACCCATTAGAAGCCACACAACCAAGAGAATTCTGGTTGGCAATAAGGCAGGTCCTTCACTATCGGGTCACTAGTGGGCGCTGCTTTAATAATGTAGCCCACGGGAGAAAAGAGTTTGATTGTTATGGTTTAATCACAGTTACATCTGCGGCAGCAGAAATCCTTTGAAAAGTCAGACATACCCCATAAAAAAACATTCAGCCACCTATGTAGTGGAAAATTAGTGCCTTGTGAATTGCTGATCATGCTTTGTTTTTTTGATCAAGATTTAATTAACGCCACTAGACATTAGAGCTCTTTTTTTTCCTTTCAGATTGTAAATGTGGATGGACTTTCTTCTGAGGGTGAAATAAATAATTTTAAGAATTTGCTGGTATTTAATGGAATATTACAGATGCTCATTTTCTACTCGGTTAAACCTCAACATGAAGTAGCTGGAACTCTGCCCTAAAGGAACAGCTGAGAATTCTTCCTGACAGAGGCTGGCATAAAGTTTTAACTGCCAGGGACAGCAGAAGCTGGAGGAATATGTTGAATGCTTCATCAGATCTATGTCTCCAGTCAGCTGGGTAGCCCTTCAATTTTTGTCTAAGGGAAGATTTTAGTGAAGGGCTGAATACTTCTGCAGTTGCTGAGTGTGAGGCTAGTGCTCCAGAAGACTGAGACCTAAGTGTCTGTCATCTATTGTCAAAACCTGTGACTTCAGGATTAATTTATAGTTAGATCCATAGCTCAAATAAGCTAGGAACCTTGATAAAGAAGTAATTAAGTGCCTGATTCCACTTTGCCTGTGTTGCAGTAGATTAGTAATAATTCCCATGATGCTGAAGAAATTGAGCAGTGTGTAGAGTAAACTTGACCCTAAGTGCTGCACATGCTGGTTCGCTTGTCCATCAACGAAAACAAGTACATGTAGATTAATTATTAATTATGAAACAATTTCCATTACTTTATGTGTGCATTCAGGAGTTCATTGTCTTTGTTGCTGCTGCTGCTACCTCTGTTCTCAGTCTGAAGGATAGAGCATGTTGAACTCCCTTCAGAGTTATGCCTAGCAATTTAAGCAGGAGTTATATTTAAGATTATAATATATTCTTAGTTTTATTTTAGTACTCATCTTGCTTGTAATAATAAGCTTCCTGTAGTAGGAAAGAATGGTAATCAAAAAGTGGAATGGCTTGTATGTGATTCTGTTGGGACAGAAAAGCAGTAAAATCATATATTTGAACAGTTCCCTCAGCCATCTTCTCTTCAGAAAGATGTTATCTAGGAAATGCAATTAGTGTGCTTAGTCTATCAGCAGTCTGATGAGAGATTTTGGCCTAAAATGAGATGAGTTACCTGATTACTCCCATGGTATCTTTGCACGGCATAGCTAGAAGTACCGAGCAGAAGGATGACAGGCAATAAGCACAAGTTTCCATGAAAGAAATTCTGATCAAACATACAAAGAATTCTTGTTCCTGTGGTTGTGACCTAACGCTGGAACGTGTTGCTCAGAAAGGCTGTGATGTCTCCATCCTCAGTGAAACCTGCTTGAGTTGAACTTGCTTTAAGCAGGGAGTATAGACCAGAAAACTTTCCAAGGTGCTTTCCTGCCTCAACCATTATGTGATTTTCAGGTTCATGAGAGAAAGAATAAGACAGATATCTACTACACAAACACAAATCCACTGAAATTTAGCAGGCTCACTTAGCTATGTCAATATACATTCCAGATAGCTTCACATGCATCATTCCTCTTTTACCCTGTAATTTTGTACTGATGGATACAATCGTAGACAGAGAAGAGCAAACAGCTGTTCTTTCAGTGAAGATGAAAATGGCTTTGCTTTATGGATTTTTTTTTATTTGTAGACATCAGAGCAGGAACAGTCTAACTAAACTTGACTGGAAACTGGTTGATGTGTGTTGTAGTATGGATGCCGATTGGATTATACTTTTTGTGTGTCACAAGCTCACTCCAATCCTCTGCACTCTCTGTATTAGTACACAAGCATCTGCACAGGCAGCTAGGTTATAAAAAGACATCTAATTTTATATCCAGTTACAGTCTGAGACTGAGCTAGCATTTGTCTAGATGTACGTGTGCTCCATACACGTAGCCTTGATTTGAGAACCTCAGTAAAATAAGGATCCTCGGTTATAAATAATAAAGTATTCTTTCATTTCAAATATTCATAAGTTAGTAAATAATTAAGTATTTTTTAAAGTAGTAATGCTTTAACTGAATTATAGGCATAGGGATTTAATAGATGTGATATTGTATGGATATAACCCATCATTCATCCTTCAGACTGTTTGCAAATTATACAACACTATCTTCAGAGTCATGGAACAAACAACTGAAAGACATAAGCAGTAGTGATAATCTGTAATTAGAGACTAATTAACTTGAATTGAACTGCTCTTATTCCTTAGTGGCAAAGGGTTGCAGTATTGATAAGTCAACTGTTCCCAGAGTAAAAAGACCAAAACTTCTTGAAGTGTTCTGCAGTTCTCTGAACCTTATTTGATTATTAACACTTTATACTACTAAAAATGAATCTTGTATGAACCTATTAATATTGCAATTAATATTGCAAACAAATTTGTAGTCCTGTTTTATCCTTTTAAGTATTTAGATTTCAATTCTGAATACTCATGGAAACTATGGCATGATTTTCTCATAAAACTTTCTTATTCCTAAATGTCTAAGTAAAATTATAACTAAACAGTGTTTAGTTATAAAACAGTCCAAGGTGTAGTAGTGTGACATATGCATTGGGATATAGAAAGGGTCTGACAGTAAAAGGAGGTGTTTTCAGACATGGTAGAAGTGGCAATGTCTTTCTTTTATCACAGTGGAATTCAATACCTGTCTAGCGTTTGGGCTTTGGAAACACTTCCCAAAATAATTATTAAACAAGAGAGTCGAAGGGAAAGACACTAATTAACACCTGCAGAAGTAGAAGCCTTAGACTGTGAAACACTGAAGCACAATATTTTTCAGCTTGAAAATGGCATAAGAAAGAGTACGCATGAGACAAGGTATTACAGTCACTGACAGCAGTAGGAGTAGGTGCAATTTAAGAACAGATTACAAAGCTGACTTCATCACTAATTTTAAAGCTTTCTTTCATTTATTTGTTTTTGAAGGTTATGAGGATTATGATCACATATGCAGCTCTGCATAGCTGTCCACTTGGAAATGATGCTGACTCCTTAGAGAATATATGCAAACTCCCGGCTGACCATCAATATCGTGCGCCTTTTATCCAAAAGATTTGATAACTGCTTTGCACCAGCTCTCCGATTTTCTTCCATCATGTTGTCTCTACCAGCCTAAACCATTTCCTAAAATGGTCCTTTTGCTGTTCCTTGCAATCCTGTTATTGAAGGAAGATGTCTGTGGGAACTTCGGGCTTTTGGTTTCAGCACAGGCCAATGAAAGAAGGGTGGTTGCACACATGCCTGGTGATATTATCATTGGAGCTCTATTCTCTGTACATCATCAACCCACTGTTGACAAGGTTCACGAGAGGAAATGTGGAGCTGTAAGAGAGCAGTATGGCATTCAAAGAGTGGAAGCCATGTTACATACTCTTGACAGAATTAATTTGGACCCCACACTGCTGCCAAACATAACCCTAGGATGTGAAATAAGGGACTCCTGTTGGCATTCTGCTGTGGCTCTGGAGCAAAGTATTGAGTTTATAAGGGACTCTCTTATTTCATCAGAAGAAGAGGAAGGGATGGTGCGATGTGTGGATGGATCATCATCGTCTTTCCGTTCCAAGAAACCCATTGTTGGTGTCATTGGACCTGGCTCTAGCTCGGTTGCTATCCAGGTACAGAATTTGTTGCAGCTTTTCAATATACCTCAGATTGCTTATTCTGCTACAAGCATGGACTTAAGTGACAAAACTCTGTTCAAGTATTTTATGAGAGTTGTACCATCTGATGCACAGCAGGCACGGGCTATGGTGGACATTGTCAAGCGCTATAACTGGACCTATGTGTCTGCTGTACATACGGAAGGTAAGAGGTTATTTTTTTGTACATAAGAATCCCTTTGAACTACTTTGATGTAGTCTAACAGATAGATGATGATAGTTTGATGCTGTTGTGTTTTTTTCCTAGACAGTTGTCAACAGTTTGGACTTTACTTAATAATAACTTCACATTCTCTGTGGGATGAAGTAGTATCAGGGTGATAATGGCTGAAAACAGAGTATGAAATACACAATTTTGTGTGCTCTAGGGACACTTGTTGCTAAAACTGTATACTCTGTAGTCTCCTAAATGATCTTAATTCAATTTAGATGACATTTATTTTTATTTATCTACCAATCAGTGCATTGATGTAGAATAATCGTTTGGACTATATTAGTATAACTGGGTAATAACAAAGCATCTGGTCTTTCCAGTGCAGAAGAGAGCTAAATCATCCTTTGAAACAGTATCTGACTCAGAATATGTTCCTGCTTAATGTCTGAGCCACAGAGGAATGAATACTAGAAAACAAGTAATCCTGGCTAATATTTGAATGCAGATTGACTCAGCTTTTCAGGACCAGAACTGTTTCTATCTCTTTCATAGTACTCTGTGGACATTGCACCCACTTCTTGCCCTGCATCTGACTATTGGATATGGGAGTGACAAAGGAAGTCTCCTTGAATCTCCATCACACATTTATGGTCCATCAGACATCCAGAAAATCACAACTGCATTTTGAACTGGCTTCCATTTTTATTAATTAGAAATTAAGGGTTCAAAGGAAATGCTAGGGAAAATCCTAGCTGATTCCATTATTCCTTGTATTGACAGAGTCGAGTGGCTTCATCTTGCTACAAGTGGCTAGAACATCATACTTCCTCAAGAGCAGGTTTCATCAGCCCTTGCATTATGACCCCACATTTTAATGAGCTTTCTAGAGTTAGGTTATGTGATGAATTTTGTGGTCACACTGGCTTGCCTCTGCACAAATAGAGAAATGCAGAATGGAAGCCTTAGAATCTGATCTGGGAATGCAAAATGTTATTAAGAGATTGAGTAGTGGTGGCACCTCTGTTGAACAGCAGCAGATGCTGTTGGCTTTATTACAACCAGTAGAAGGATGATTGTCCTTTCCACACAGTGAGTATGTGTCTCTGTCAGACTTTATAGTATCCGAAGCCTTCTGTAAGGAGATGCTTGTCCAATGCTAGTATGCAGTATGCTTTTTCCTCCTACATATGTGTATAAAGTCCTGCAGTATTAGTAAACCCAGCCAACAGTCACAACTTGTATGCAGATTGTTGCAGTCGTGTTTCCGTCATAATAAAGCAAGCTGGTAAATAACTGCAGTCTCTTCTGTATGGGGATACATGAATATATTAACAGTTTAATATAACAGCGCATAAATCATTCTGCATCACATCACGTAGTGAAGGTAGTCTGTGCCAGCTGATGTCTTTGGCATGGCTTGGTGTGCAATTTTCACTTCACAAATATGTATGAATAACAGCATGGTCAAAAGTAATGCCACTGATGCATCACATTAGCATAAGGTTTTATATCCTGGCTAGTTTTGCTGACTCATCTAAATTTGGCTATGAACAACGATTACACCTGTGCTTAATGAGAGGGGATGTCTATGTACTGGGTGCGGGAATTGTCAAGCTGATACCAAGGTCCTATATTGCACAGAGTGAGAATACTGACTTCCACCACTTCCCATGGACAGTACGTTGCATCCATTTGGAGCAGATGGTAACATACACTGTGTTAATCTCATGGCAGAGGAATCGCACCCTGTGTTGGAAAAAAGGGAATAGTGACACAAGGGCTGAAGCTGGAGATAGCTGCTACTGTCAAGGAAAGAGTATTAAATTACAGAGGAGCTGAGATTAAAGGAGGAATGATGAGTGATATACCCCATACAACATATGCCTACTTCTGCTGGTATTAAAATGGACAAGATATGTAGTCCCTGGTCAACACCTGTGCCTTGTATTATTCGTAGCATATTTGCAGCAATATAACTCTGGACTTCAGTTAACAAATATTAAACCTGTTTTTTGAGAACCCTATTATCCTATCATCTATTTGTGTAGTCTGGTCATGATGATGAATATGCTTTCCAGTCAAATAACATCACGCCAATGTTTTCTAACAATGGAACAGATGGTATTGATAATGGGATAGAAAATACAAACTGATCAAGGTAGTTCTTTGAAACATGACTATGTCTGGTGTTCTGGGCTCTTTCTAAGGGAAATAGTTGTTACTCCTTTCAGGACAAGTGATGCAAGCTGGAACAGAGAAGGTTCCATATAAATATCAGAAGGAACTTCTTCCCAGTGAGGGTATCAGAGCACTGGAACAGGCTGCCCAGCGTGGTTGTGGAGCTCCTTCTCTGGAGACATTCAAGACCTGCCTGGATGTGTTCCTGTGCAACTTGGTCTAGGTGATCCTGCTGTGGTGGGGGGATTGGACTGGATGATCTTTTGAGGTGTCTTCCTATCCCTAATGATTCTATGATTCTATATTTCTGTGGCAGGGATGTAGGAATGAGCAGGCAAAAGGGGAAATTCTGCCAGTGAATTATTTACACTGAGGAGTTGTCACTTGTGCTGGGGACCATCTTATTTGATGCTTGTGTTCAGATGAATTACAGTGAATTTTTTTCATCCCTGTGATAGTAGCAGAGCTTTAACAAACTTTCCTTAAACTTAAACCAACTTCTGCTTCTTAAAGCATCTTCACAGACAGACAGCAAGTCAATACCGCAACCAAGAACTCTCTCTGAGGAAAAGTATCTGAGCAGAAAGAAGACCCCAGATTTAAACCTCCAATTTATCAGAGCAGCATAAGGATCTATTGTAGCTCACATAACTCTTGTCTAGCCCCAGGGAAAGTAAAGCACGTAGAAGGGTCTCAAGGAGAAATTTTGTGCCTGTGTTTGAATTTTGAGTGGTGATGATTTGTATGCAGGCAGGCCGTGCAGCAAAAACACCCCTGTAACTTCTTCAGCTGCTTCTTAAGCACAGAAAAGTTGTCTGTTTGTCATAGTCAGTTTACCTCATTTGCTATGTGAAAACTTTCCCTGTTGTTTTAAAAACATAAGCAATTCTTTCTTCTCCCATTATTACAGTTTAAAGGCCTCGTTGAAACCCCATTTAAAGCGAATACTATCCCATTCACTAGACCGACACTTAACTCAGGGTTTCCTAGTAAAAAACAAGGTAACTTCCTGAAAGCCTGTGCTTAAAATTTGCCACGAGACACATGAGTTAATAATTTGAAAAGCTATTTTCATTGCAACCAGAAATCATTTATTTTACCACTGAGAAAGGAGTGGAGAGGCAACGTGCACTGAAACACAACCAGCCACGACTGTGAGGAGTAGCAAGGGAAAAATGTCACTCCCTGTTGTAAAAGGTGTGATTTCCTCTTGAACAGAACCTTAAGAAAGACAACACTTTTATTAGACAACTCTGCAGATAAACATTGGATCAAGCTCATCCTCAGGGCCTCTCTGTTTAATATCGCTCTGGATCACTTATTGCCAGCCCCCATTCATTTTCTTAGTGTAGATCTGCCCAATACCATAGCTTTTTCTTTCTTTTTCCTGCAGAGAAGGGGTATTTCAAACATGCCACCTCATACTGTTCAAATGTGCCTGGTGAGAGGGCAGGAAGGTTCTACAAAGGGACTGGGACAGCTTGGATTAGTGGGCTGAGGCCTATGGTCTGAGGGACAACAAGGCCCAGAGCCAGGGCCTGCATTTCAGTCACAACAGCCCCAGCACCGCTACAGGCTGGGGGATGAGGGGCTGAGAGCTGCCCAGCAGAACAGGGCCTGGGGGTGCTGGTTTCATAGGAGCCAGCAGGGAGCCCAGGTGGCCGAGAAGGCCAACAGCATCCTGGCCTGAATCAGGAATAGAGTGGGCAGCAGGAGAAGGGGAGTTCTCATGCCCTTGTACTCGGCCCTTGTGAGGCCTCATCTTGAGGCCTGTGTTCAGTTCTGGGCCCCTCATGATAGGAAAGACAGGGAGATGCTGGAACAGGTCCAGAGCAGAGCTACCAAGCTTGTTAAGGGGTTTATAGAACCAGTCGTGTGAGGAGAGGCTGAGGGAGCTGGGCAGGTTGAGTTTGGAGAAGAGGAGGCTGAGGGGGACCTCACTTCCTTCTCCAACTCCCTGAAGGGAGGCTGTGGAGGGGTGGCTGTTGGCCTCTTCTCCTTGGTGCCTGCTGACAGAAGCAGGGGCACTGCTCTGCAGTTGAGGCAGGAGAGATTTGTATCAGATCTGGGGCAGAGATTCTTTGCAGCCAGAGTGGTTGGGCACTGGCAGGGCCTTCCCAGGGAGGTGGTGGAGTCCCCCTGCCTGGAGGTGTTGAAGAACCGTATAGCCATGATGCTTCACACCCTGCTTGAGTGGCAGCAGGGAGGGGGTCATGTTGTGTTTGTCAGTTGAGGTATTTTGTTCGTGTGGGGATGATTTGGCTAGGGAATCTGGGAAGTCCTTTGCAATCAGGATTATCCTGTGATTTTGTGATTCTGTGACAAGACTATTTTTGTCTACACCCTTTGGTATCAAGTAAAAAGAAAATGAAAAGTAGTCATGACCTGTTAGAGCAGGATGGAGGAATGAACTAAAGGGCTGCAACAAATTGAGCTGAAATTGACCCAGTTCTTGGAGCAAAATATAATGATTTGGTGTTGTGGGGATTTTTTTCAGTGTGAATTTTTTTTGTAGCTATAAATATCAGCAATAGCATTTGCTTTTCGCTCTATAATATGACTGAAAGATTTATTTCAAGCATAGGTAATACTTTTTCATGCATTATATTGAAAAAAACCTGAAGTAGAGAAATAAAAGGGCATTGTCAGTCCATGAAAACATTTTCAATTGCAAAGAAAATTCATTTATAATATCTGTTCCTGTGCAACTTGATCTAGGTGATCCTGCTGTGGCAGGGGGATTGGACTAGATTATCTTTTGAGGTCCCTCCTGATCCTTAATGATTCTATGATTCAATGATCTGTTTCTAACAATTGAGATGTGAAGACTGTGTGAAGACCGGAGGTTGTTCTATTTCAGCAGTGGTCAATTTTTGTCTTTAGGCTAAAGAATTACTTGGAAATTTTGTTGTCAAAAGTACTTCTCTTTTTTTTAGACTATTAAACTGTTTCCAAGGTAAATGTTGAGATCCATATGATGGCGATTTGAAACCCTCTCGATTACATTAAACTTCTTGCAAAACTAAAAAATATCAGAGAGAAGATACGGGGAATGTAAAATCCAGTTTCATTCCTATACTGTTAAGGTCTTGGATTGTTTTTATTGAACGCTGACCTCTTTAACAGGAGTGGCTTTCTTTCCCTTCAAATTCAAATATTTATTCTGGCATCACAATTGTGAGAAGAGAGCAAGTGCTGTCAATCAGCTGGGAACACTGAGATAGAAAGCTGAAGTAGCATCAAGGTAATATTGACTTAGCTTGGCAGTGACTGACTAACCTGACAGTACTTTAACATTGCTAGCAGACTGTTCAGGCCAGACATACCCATGGAGAAGTATCTTGACAGACAGAAAAATGCAAAGCAAGTAGTATACTCTGCAGTCAATGAAGACCGTTAGCGGAAACACCATGAGAAAGCAAAGGGAATGTGAGCAAAGAGGTGTAATATTCTAAACGTTTCTTAAAATCCACTCTGAAAGGAATGACATAGGGGGGATGGAGCTAAACTCCAGCCTCTTTCATCTTTAAAATGTCTCTCTGCTTCTTTTCTTTAGGGACTAAGTCACTTTTTTCTCTCAGACTCTATGGATACTCAGTGAAAGTTGCAGTGTCATGAAACTTGTCTGCAATGAGAAGAAACATGGGGAGTCCAGCATCCTCCAGCTTCACCTTAATTTTGTCTTTTAACTTAGGCCTGTAAAAAGGCACAGTTCTTGGCTCCATCCACAGGGTGCACTTCAGTCAGGGAGGCATCTATCAAGTTGATGAGATTTTGGAATCTTTTGAGAAAGAATATTTCACTGCACAGTGGCTGCTGGGTCAGATCCGTTTAAAGAATGTCCCTCCAATATCAGATGTAGACAGTGACATCTGTCACTGTGGTTCACTTTCTGGTACCCCTCACTGACATTTTGTCTCTGAGATGGAAAGATACCAGCTACCCCCCTGACTGAGAAGCAGATATTCCATGTTATTTAAAAAAACCCACATTCCTGAAGTATTATTGGTGTCCCTGCCCATGGAAAGGGAGTGGGAACTACATGAGTGCTAAGGTCCCTTACAATCTAAAGCATTCTATGACTTCTTTTACCCTAAGTCAGAATTGAAAGACAAATATTTCACTATTTTTTAGTGAATAAAGAAGCTGGTAAAAACAAGATCCTTCTCTCATGGATATACTAAAAGAGATGGTAAAGGTCAAATGGGAACTTCATTCACACAGGTATCAGCTTTTACAAGTTTTTTCACCCACCTTAATGTTCTTCATCAGTTTTGATAAGAGGTGTTTTACTCAGGGAAGGTCTGTAAGTTTTCCTGCATCCCATTTTATTCGGCATGTCATCTGTACCACCAGTCCTGCATACAAATGAAATGGTTTTGGATACACTGACATCACATTAATCCATTAGTTTAGCGGGGGCTGATGAATCACAGAATTATTGAATCACAGAATTATTGAGGCTGGAAAAGACCTCTGAGCTCATCCAGCCCAGCCCAGGACCTGACTTCACCCCATCAGCCAGACCAGGGCACTAAGGGTCACAGCCAGGCTGTCCTTCAACACCTCCTGGGATAGGGAATCCACCACTTCCCTAGGTAGTCCAATACAGGCTCTGAGCACCCTTTCTGTGAGGAAGAGCTTCCTAACATCCAAGCTAATCCTCCCCTGGCACAGCTTAAAGTCCTGCCCTCAGATCCTATCACTAGTTGCCTTCAGGAAAAGCCTGACCACCTTCTGACTACAACTTCCCTTCAGGTAGTTATAGAGATAAGGGCCTCCCTGAGTCTCCTCCAGGCTAAACAACCCCAGCTCCCTCAGCCTCTCCTCATCAACCTTTCCCTCCAGTCCCTTCCCCAGCCTCATTGCTCCTCTGACACAGCTCCAACCCTGCAATCTGTCTTGAAGAGGGGCCCAGAACTGCCCCCAGTACCTGAGAAGAGGCCTCCCCAGTGCCCAGTACAGGGGGAGAATGACATCCCTTGTCCAACTGGCCAACTATTGATGATCGAAGCCAGGATGCCATAGGCCTTTCATGCCACCTGGGCACTCAGAGGACTGGCTCATATTCAGCCAGTTGTCAACCAGTACTGCCAGGTCCCTCTCTGCCAGGCTGCTCTCCAGCCACTCAGCCCCCAATCTGTGGCTCTGCTGGGGGTTATTGTGGCAAATAACAAGCTCCTGCTTGTTATTTTTGTTGATTTGTGCTATTTCTGCATCTGTTGTATTAGACTTTCTTATTCTTGAAACCATGAGGGTTTTTTTCTCCCTTCTGCTATCCAGTGACAGGAAATCTAAATTATTTAACTAGGGAAGTGATTTTTCATAGATTTCAGGTCAAAAGTGCATATTTCTTGATAGAGATCCTGTTACAGAGAATTTGGAGGAGAACAAATTACTGTTGTGAGGGGAGCCAGAAAGAAATGAGGAGAGACAGAGAAATTCTATCCAACATCATGGGAAAAATTAGGATTAGAGCTCAAATTCCAGAGTGCTAATGTAAGACCGTAGGTATGAAAAGACTTCACCAGACAATGCAATTTACTGTCTGACTGAAGAAAAAAAGATGTCCTGAACCTGTCAGAGTCTTTAAGCATTAAAAATATGTTGTAGATTATTTAATAGTGCAGGAGTTAAAGCAGGGTAGTTTCAACATTGGAAAGTTCCCGTGTAGTTAAGGAGCAGAATAGGTGTTTACAGTGGTGCATACATGATCAATATATTTCCTGTACTTACAAGACCTAGCTTGTGATTTCTCTGAAAGCTAAGAAAGATAAAAGGCTTGTGCTGGATCTTTTAAACTTTCAGACTTCCCTAAGGCAGTTCTGAGTAGCTGATTCTTGAATCATGCATGAGACAGTGATCTTGGAGGAGAATCAAAAATTATAGACTTTGCTTTAATTTAATTTGAAAGCCACTGCACAGAGGATAACCTTGCATCCATCTTACTAAAATCTGATTTCAGGCTCCTGGTGATGTGGAGGCATACCATGCTGTAATGCAGAGTATTCTAGGTGAATATTTGGTATGGAAGTTTGGAAGGTTATTAAGGGAAAGCTTGCCATCTACTTTGGCAACTGAATTTTGAGACAACACTGTTCGTAGAGCACAATCTTGTGTTTAACCTAACATATTTAATTCATCTTTCTAAATATGCTGACTGGAGAAAAAACAAACCACAGTTAAGATTTCCTCTAGTGGGGCTTGATTATTTTTCTTTTCTTCTGGAAGTGTCTGGCATCATTTATGGGCAGACAGGTCCATGATCCAGGTGATATATTTGAAAGCGTCCACATAAAATCAATTACATCGTCAAAGGGCAGGCAGACAATATCTGGGGAATAGCTGTAGCTCAAAGTCCAATATGTACTAGACAATTTTGAAAGATAATAACTGAGGCATCTGGTAAACCAGAAGAGTGAATGAATCCCATGGCCAATATCCAACTTCACTGTTGAGAACAGTGCAAAGATGAGGAAAATGATCTGTTCCTCAGTCTGTTGCTCTCTAGTCACATGTGTTCTATTTGTTCTTAACTACGGTTTGATGTTTAAAATATTTTCATCTATCTTTTCTTCCTAAGACAGATTTCTAACTTTCTAGATGATGCTACGGCCTTTAGGAGGAAGATGAACACAAGTACTGCCAAAAGAAATGTGCAAAATTACAATGAGATGGCTAGGATCAGGATCTAGGAAATTTCCTTACCTCAGTGCTCTAGTTTTTTTGTGAAAAATGTAGGTGAACCAGTTGTCCAGCGCTGCAATTTTGGAGTGAATAAGGCCATAGATGATTCTGTATAAGCTACAGATGATCTTGCATTGCAGTTATAAAACATGTTCTTCTTCCCCTGATTTGAAATTACTGAAGTCTATTCTCCGTATCTTAGCTTTGTTATGGAAGGTAGGTAGTAAAGACTGGTAATAAAGTGGCAATTAGTCATTGCTTGGACTAAACCATATGTTTTATGAAGATAAACACAGTGACTTCATGAAAAGACAGAGCTGATTTCACCATGGGTTAGTCTGTTCAGACTCAGAATTATACATTCTTTACATGAAATGACTGACAGTGTTCACAGGTTTGAGGGTTGGAAGGGAGATCAAGGATCATCCAGTCCAACCTCCTGAGGCACGATCCAGTTGAAATGAGCTGGACCAGAACCCTATCCAGCTTGAGCCTTCACATTGTCTACAGCTGAGCAGTTCCCACTTCCCTTGGAAGACCCTTCCACTGTCTGACAGCTCTCAGAGTGAACAACTTTCCACTTGAATCCAGTGGGAATCTCTCCTGGAGCAACTGTTAACCAGTCCCCCTCTCGACAGGACTCCTTGTGAAAAGGGAGTCTCCATCCTCCTGGGAGCCACCCTTGATGGACTGCAACATCACAATAAGGTCCCCCCTCAGCTTTCTCTTCTCAAGGCTGAGCAGACCCAGTTCTCTCAGCCTTTGTTCACATGGGAGG
>VZRI01002599.1:49245-65281 GCA_013397515.1 Upupa epops | reverse complement strand
GTGGATGATCCTGGGGTCCCTTAAATCCTGACTGATTCTGTGATTCTGGAACTTCTTTTCCTTCTGTTGGGGGTGGGGGGGGGTGGGGGGGCTTCCTGAGGGTGATTGTGGAATCTCCTTCTCTTGAGATGTTTGAAATCCACCTGGACTTGGTCTGGGTGATCCTGCTATGGCAGGGGGATTGGACTGGATGATCTTTCAAGGTCCCTTCTGATCCCTAATGATTCTATGGTTCTATATATAAATACATATACACATATCTATATTTAAGTTATCTAAACAAAATGTAGTAGCTGGAACAGATTCTTTCTTTTTCTGAATTGCATCTCTCCCTCAAAAGCCCACTCTAAGAGCTATTTAGAAGCTTTTCTCTTTGTCACCTCCAAGCCTTATGAAAAGGAAAAGATATATAGATGTTCTTTGTCTTACTGGATATGGGGCTGTATGTTCTGTTGATTCAGACAGAACTTCTATGGGAGGACTCCTTCCCCTCCATCACCAAATGCAAAGGTATTTATGCACATGCATAAATGTCAGTGTGTTCTAAATGAGGCATCCGGTACAGCATGCGTTCAGGGATGTCAGCCTTCCAGATTTTATATAGTAGCTGGACTTATGCAACAACTGGGACAGTCCAGAAATGCAGTTCTTTCTGGTAATCTGCCTAAAATTCAACCAAGGAATGTAAGTTTTATAGTTATAACAATATCCTCCTATAGTGCTTTACAGGAAAAGTTTAATTTACTTAACGTGTAGACTGAGCAAATTATCTTTTCTTTGACTATTCTTGAGGCTTCTTCAATTGTCTGACCTTCCCCCTCCTCCCTTCCTCTGCCTCTGGACTTTCACCTGTTAGCTATAAGTGTCTCAGTCATCCACACCAATATAGTTGTTCTTTTTCCTTGCTCCTGAGCTGATTTTATTGCAGCTCTATGCATTATTCATACAAATGCAACCAATGGTTTATGCAGACAGATTCTGCTATGCGAGCTGCTTGCAGGGTCCTTAGGCATGATTAGACACTGCCTTGAGGCACCACGGTGTGGGAGGACTGACATGTAAATGGTGCTAGCACAGGAGGCAAGGTACTGAGAAGCCTCTCAGCCATGCATGTTTGCTTATGTTAGGCCAATGCTGAAGCTTCTCCAACACATGCATTGGGCTGTGTGTCACACAAAGCCGTACTATGAGATGGGCAGGCTATTGTACCCTCAACTCTGTGCTGTAGATCTGCCTTTGCTGTTTAGTTAGAATATGCCTTTGTAGGCTGGAACATAGCACTGTCTCTTCTAGCCTCATTCAACTGTTTTAGTCAGTTGTGGGAGTCAAATCACCAGAACTCAAAAATTTAGCCTGAGAATATTGTCTGTGGAGAAAAAGAGAGAGGTTCTTCTCCCCCTGTACTTTGCATGGGTGAGACCTCATCTGGAGTATTGTGTCCAGTTCTGGGCCCCTCAGTTCAAGAAGGACACAGAGCTGCTGAAGGGTGTCCAGCATAGAGCAACGAAGATGATGAAGGAAGCAGAACAGCTCCCTGATGAGAAAAGGCTGAGGGAGCTGGGTCTCTTGAGCTTGGAGAAGAGGAGGCTGAGGGGGGACCTCATTCATGTCCACAGATAGATCAGGGGTGGGTGTCAGGAGGATGAAGCCAGGCTCTTCTCAAGGTCACCTGGTGATAGGACAAGGGGCAACGGGTGCAAGCTGGCACAGAGGAGGCTTCATATAAATATCAGAAGGTACTTCTGATGGAGGGTAACAGAGCATTGGAACAGGCTGCCCAGGTGGGTTGTGGAGTCTCCTTCTCTGGAGACTTCCAAGGCCCTCCTGGACATGTACCTGTGTGACTTGCTGTAGGTGATCCTGCTGCGGTGGGGGAATTGGACTAGATGATCTTTCGTGGTCCCTTCCTATCCCTAATAATTCTATGATTCTATGATTTATGTGAAAGTCAAAGATGCAGTTCTGTGTTCTCCTGGACTACCCAATGAAATTATAGAGATCATGCTGATACCTAATCATGGAGAGAGTGGTTCAGACACACCCAAGTTGCATCAAGTTGTGCCATTGCAGTACTGTGCTTACGTTGGTCAGTTCATTGGGAAGTACAGCACGGAACATGACACTGGAGCTGTGGATCTGAGCTAGTGGTTCAGCACAGGCAGCTCGAGCAGAGTTACATTAGATGTGCCTGCTGTCCCTTCTGTATCTTGCTGTGGATGTGCCTCCAGCCATCTGCAAGGGGGCCTGCTTAATGATTTTATAATGGTTTGGCATTTTGTAGGCTGAGAATTGGCACACATGGGTATCTTTGAAGCATTTGCTCCAAACTCCCACATTTCAAGTGTGTGATGCAAGTGTTAGGAGGATCAATACTTTGGAGAGTAAGGGACACACTAATAAACTCCTTGTAATGTAGGGCAGACAAGCTCATGGACATGTTGTTTCTGTACGTATTCTCTTATCAACCATGCACTTATTGCTCCTTTAGCAGTCACCCTGAGTCACTATTGAGCTAATGTACCTTGATTGACACATCTCCCCTAGGAAGGCAGAAAGGCAGAGGAAGCTGGAAGCATGGAAAACCGTTGAGTCTGAAGGCTGATCCCTATTTCTCTTTTACGTACCAGCTTTTAAATTATTGTGTTTTTTCTCCTCTTGAACAGTTGGCAGAGTGGGTGCTATATCCAACACCTCCGTGTGACAAATCTCAGCCTACAAAATACTGACATGTTACATTTCATTAACCATATGGGACCTAATGATGCTGCCAGCTAAAATACAGGTGCAAATCCCAAAAGATCCGTTTGCTCTAGGTGCAGAACTTTACACTGTGTTTGCCTACACAAATCAGGGAGTTCTGTTGCCATTTGCAAGGTGCATGGCTTCATCGAGGTGTGTAAAGCTTTAATCTATAACTGAAAGAAAAGGGGAAGTTTTTTTCTTATAAGATGGAAGGTTTGTGGGGAGAAGGGAAAGTGTTAGTGTGTGTACCAACAAACTCAAAACAATTATCAGGGTCTTCCCAGAGAGTGGCTTTTTGCAGCATTTTGCAGTCATATCTACAAAGAAAAGCATCCAAAGGTAACCAGGGTCCTCAAACAGTGGAGCATTGCCATCCTCCAGAGAATCTGGAACAAAGCAGCCTAGATCTGGCAGTGTTCCCCCAGCCCTCTATGTCTTGCTGGGATGTCTGTTCAAAGACGTCAGTGCTACATATTGCCACTTGCAGCGACTCCATCACAGACTGTTTTATCAGGTGGGCTGTGGAAGGGCAGGAGCAAACCTTGCAAATCAGATCTGAATGCCAAGAGGGCTCATAGCAAAAGGAGAAGAAGCACAGTATCAAAGATCTAGGTGAACAAGAAAGGTAAAGCTGTAGTGTTAAGAGAAACAAAGTGCATAAATAGAAATGGTGCTTAAAATGAAGTGTTTCATTGATGCAGTTCCTACATTCGAGTATTTAAGACACCTTTGATCCTGTTCAGAACATGAGATATACAGGCCCTGCAATGCTTCACCAGTTAAATATGATTTTACTACTGGGGAAAAGAAGGACTGAAAGCTGGTGTTCTGTGCTGATGGTCGATCATGGCAGCTATCTTGTTTCCCAGAATTCTGGTCAACTTTTTAGTAGATTGACTTCTATATTTGCTGGCCAGAACCTGCTACTGTATGGGAGATGCTGCACTGGGTCCTCCCCCTCCTATTTGTATAAGTTCAATAGGGAAAACACATCCTGAAGTTCCTCATTCCTCAGATCAGAAGTGAGACTGTAGCAAGGTGCTCTCAAGGGACTAAATATTTGTGCAGATGTAGCTAAATGTCATGCAAAAGCAAACTATGGACTAAAGCAATAACTCAAAACTGTTTGCATTTATAAACAACTGATTTGCCCTAAATATGTCAAGAGAAATGACTGAATTTCCCTTTATAAAATGGCTCTTCAAATTAGCCAAGTTAATAACTTCTCATAAGTTAATGACTTCTGACTAGGTAACTATGTAATTTTAATATCATCATGGCAGAGGTGCTGCCAGCATCATTGAGTAAGAAAGAAATGAGCAATTACTTGACAATTTGGTAGAGGACTTAGCAAAAACTTCAGAACTAGAACTATGACAACATTTGAGAGGCTTTTTTATATGCTTGTCTCTGCTTTAGTGTGAAAAAATATCTTCATAGCATTTTCACAGGATCACAGGATAATCCTGACTGGAAAGGATCTCCTAGATCACCCAGACCAACCATCCCCACACCAATAAAAAAACACAGTCCCAAACACAACCTGACCCCCTCCCTGCTGCCACTTGAGCAGGGCGGGAAGCAGCATGGCTACATGGTTCTTCAACTCCTCCAGGCAGGGGGACTCCACCACCTCCCTGGGAAGGCCCTGCCAGTGCCCAACCACTCTGGCTGCAAAGAATTGCTTCCAAAGATCTGATGCAAATGTCTCCTACCTCAACTTCAACTTTTAAATGCAAAATGCTTTTCAAAATGGGAAGAGCGAGTGCCTGTGCAAAGTCATTTTCCACTGATGACATTTGCCATGGTCGTATTACCTACACACTAGACATGAATTAATAAATTCAGAGATTCCTAAACTGGTTCCGGTTGGAAGGCACCTTAAAGGTCATCCAGTTCCAACCCCTCTGCCATGAGCAGGGACACCCCCCACTAGACCAGAGTGCTCAAGGCCCCAGCCAATCTGGCCTTGAACACTTCCAGGGAGGGGGCAGTCACAGCCTCCCTGGGCAGATAGCCATGGGTTAGAGTTCCCGTGCCCAATGTCAGGTTTTACTGTCCTCTATAAATATTGATGGTTATATTTTCAGTGAAAGTTTCTTGTTAAATTGCATAACTGTGTGAAAAGATGCTCTGACTTCAAAGATCAGCATTTTGCCTGCCATGCAGAATTTACTGAATAAATAATAAGACTGATTGCTTTGAGTTTAAATATAATCTGTAAAGTATTTGGGGCAACATACCAAGTAATTACACATCTCAGGGAGTTGTTCAGCTTGTGCATGTGGCCTTTTTATGAGTTTTCATCTACCAAACGTGCTATTATTCTCAAGTCAATAGCGATGGTTTTGATTCACTATCATTTTCTCAACTCCAAGTCCCCAAAAAGCTACCAAATTACAATTTCTGATGGCCATGATTTTGTAATACGAGAGGAAATTTACTACCTACTGCCTACTACAAACCAATCCCACATTGCTATAAGTTTATGAATAGTTTACAGATAATTAATATATGTTTACAGATTCCTTTCACACTATGCGTAGTTAAGTGCCTTAACCCTTCTTACAGAGAGACACCCACTTCCTAAACAACCAGTCCTGCTGCTGAGTAATCTTCTGAGTTATTCAGGAATTCAATACCGAGCTGAGATTCCCCAACCTATCTGTGTATAAACTAATTGTGAAAGAAACATCCCTTGGGTGCTAAGCCTGGTTTGTGGTCTAAGCTACACAGCCTTGACTCAGCGTTGCACTTGTATGGGGCCTTGTCCTGTGCTACTGCAGAACACTTGTATTGCCGGTTTGTTCAACGGGAACATAATGATTTCTTTCACAAAGCAAGAACTATGTTTTTGTTTCTCTACCACTCTGTATTTATTTGTGCATCACTGTGATTTTGCTGTCTGCTTATTGTCACTGGAAGTTAGGCATTTCAATATAATATCTATTGACAATCCCAGAATAATCCTGGTTGGAAAGGACCTCCTAGATCACCCAGTCCAACCATCCCCACACCAACAAAAAGTTCAACACCTCAGAGATGGACAAACAGGAACTGACTACTTCCCTGCTGCCACTCGAGCAGGGTGTGAAGCAGCATGGCTACACGGTTCTTCAACACCTCCAGGCAGGGGGACTCCACCACCTCCCTGGGAAGGCCCTGCCAGTACCCAACCACTCTGGCTGCAAAGAATCTCTGCCTCAGATCCAATAGAACCCTCCCCTGCCTCAACTTCAGACCAGTGCCCCTGCTTCTGTCAGCAGTCACCAAGGAGAAGAGGCCAACATCCAGCTCTCCACTACCTCCCTTCAGGGAGTTGCAGAGAGCACTGAGATCCCCCCTCTCAGCCTCCTCTTCTCCAAACTCAACCTGCCCAGCTCCTTCAGCCTCTCCTCAGATGGCTGGTTCCCTAAAAACCTCATGAGCTTGGTAGCTCTGCTCTGGACCTGTTCCAGCATCTCCAGGTCTTTCCTAATGAGGGGCCCAGAACTGAACACAGTACTGGAGATGAGGCCTCTTAAGGACTAAATATCCCCCAGCTTAGCTAGTGCACATATTTGTCCTTATAAATAATTTATGAAATGAATTTCCATTCCAAATGGTAGCACATGCATTCTTGACTTAGTTTACTATTAAAGCCCGAGTCCTTTTCTTTTACCAACTGTTTAGACCACAAAGTGCAGTTGTAATTGGACAAAAAGACTTGACAGTTTTAATCCATCATGTACTCTGCAGGGTTCTGGTTCAGCAAGTGGTTTGAACCCTTTTGTAATTTCTACTGTGAACGCTACAACCCCTTAGCAAGCAGCAAATCAAAACCGTTCCTTTGCTGATGGACAATAGACTTTTAAATGCATGCTTGCCATGCTTTGAATGTCTGCTAGAACAAGAACAATGCTGATGAAGAAATTGCTTTCTTGCTTTAATTACAGGTTTTGTCAAGGACTCTTACTGTGTGTGGTAAACAGTTTATTCCCTTTATTCCCTTGTAATGTTTTTCTCTGAGCAAAACCCCTTCAGTCTTGACTGAAGCAGAAGCAGCTGTATTATTGTAAATTCTGTAAAAGCAGCACCTTGGAATAAACAGTCTGTTGGAGATCCCTGATGGCTAGCAAAACGCTGGTTCTATATATGTGTGTTGTTGATATAAAAAAATAGTGCTTGTCATATGCTGGTAGCTCAAAATTGTATCTGAAAATTATAAACACCACATGGAACTTGAGATACTATTCCAGTTCTGCTGTCTCAAGCTTATATTTTTCATATTTCTAAGAATAATTAACCCGAGGCTGCTTGGGACAGGAAACAGAATTTCCCTGAGTGTGTTTGCATCACAAAAATGTAAAGGACCAAGGACTAACCTCTAGCACTGGCACTTTTGATCTGTTAGCTCACACTGTGTTTCTCTCTGCATCACTGTAATGATTCGAGACAAACCTTCTATCATAAGGTCTGACCTAAGCAGTGGATGCAAACTGATCTGTAGTGAGGGTACCGGAGCATTGGAACAGGCTGCCCAGGGGTGTTGTGGAGTCTCCTCTCGAGACATTCCAGACTCTCCTGGATGTGTTCCTGTGCAACTTGGTCTAGGTGATCAGCTGTAGCAGGGGGATTGGACTGGATGATCTCTTCAGATCCCTTCCAATCCCTAATGATTCTATGAATCTATTTACTTCTTCTTGTCCTGTCCCTTCTCCACTCTTACACCATGCCGAATCCTTTGTGAGAATATAAAGAGGAATCCACAGAATCACAGCATTATCAGCATCGGAAGGGACCTCTAGAGATCATCTAGTCCAAAGCCCCTGCCAAAGCAGGATTGCCTAGAGCACTTTACACAGGACTGCATCCAGGCAGGATTTTAATATCTGCAGAGAAGGAGACTCCACAACCTTCCTGAGCAGCTTGTTCCTGTACTTTATCTCCTGCAAAGTAGTTTTCCCTTGTATCTAAATGAAACTTCCAGTGTAATAGCTTGTGCCAATTGGCCTTTGTCCTGCCACTGGGTACAATTGAAAGCAGTCTGGCTCCATCCTCTCTGCAATCACCCTTCAAATCTTTATAGAGATGAATAAGGTCTCCTCCTCTCCAGGCTAAACAGTCCCAGCTCTCTTAACTTTTCCTTATAGGAGAGATGCTCCTGGCTCCCAATCATCTTCACTGTCCACCACTGGAATCTCTCCAGTAGTGCCCTGATAGTTTGAGTAGGTCATCTGGTGATAGGACAAGGGGCAATGAATGCAAGCTGGAACAGAGGAGGTTCCATATAAATATCAGAAGGAACTTCTTCCCAACGAAGGTAAAGGAGCATTGGAACAGGCTACCCTGGGGGTTATGGAGTCTCCTTCTCTGGAGACATTCAAGACCTGCCTGGCTGTGTTCCTGTGCAACTTGGTCTGGGTGATCCTGCTGTGGCAGGGGGATTGGACTGGATGATCTTTTGAGGTCCCTTCCAATCCTTAATGATTCTATGTTTCTATTATTCCTGGGTCATCCTTCTTGCCCTTCTTGAAGACCAGAGTGACACTGGATTTCCTCCAGTGCACAGACAATTCTCCTGTGCCCTGTAAGCTTTGAAAGATGTGAGCTTTACAGTAGCAAATGCCACGTAATTCTAAATTTTCAGCTGATGAATCTTAAATTGCTGGTTCTTGAAAAGCTGGTATCATTTGATCATACCAGACCTGCCTATTTGGAATACTTCATGATTCATCCCATCTCCAACTGTGCCTGGGAATTATTTGGGACACTTCTATTTGATCCAGACAATTGTTCCAGAGACTGTTACAGCAATTTAATGCCATATAGAATCATGCACAAGGGAATGTTCTCCGGTGCTGCTTTATTATCCTGACATCAATGTTACCTCTCTTTCCTGATTAATCCATTTCATAACCTGCAGGCACATAACGAAGCCACCGGTTATAAATACATGCAACAACACATAGATTTTGATTCCACTCAAACCTTTGCAGAGCCTTCTTCATTTTCTGAGGTTATTAATTCCTTTGTAACTCTTTACAGCTTGTTGAGGTATTTCAAGTATCCTTGTGAAATGTGACTTATTTTATTGGAGTGAATAATGAGACACTAAAAACTGATAGCTCTGAGCTCACTCTGCTTTTATTAAATGGATATATTTTGTATAAGAAATTGTTTATTCAGAGAGGATTATTTCAAAGGAATAGGTATTTGATAAATTAGGGAAGATGATTATATAAATGTAACTCTTCTGAACAGACAGTCAAATATAAAGCAGAACAGGCACTAAGATGAGGATGGCTTTCTTATCCAACATTTTCATCTCACTTATTGCTATCTATTGGAATGAGCCCTGGAGGGAATGGATTTTCCCATCAGGAATAGAGGGCACTGCTCTTAAATCCCTCAGAAAGTTTATTTATTTAATGAATCACAGATATCCAAAATTGTGTCCTTGCTGGCAAGAACAACCCCAGGGACCAGTATAGGTTGGGACTGACCTGCTGGAGAGTAGCCCAAGAGAAAGAGACCTGGGGGGTCCTGGTGGCCAGCAGGATGACCATGAGCCAGCAATGGGCCCTTGTGGCCAAGAAGGCCAATGGCATCCTGGGTTGGATTAGAAGGGGGAGGTTAATAGTTCTCCTCCCCCTCTACTCTGCCCTGGTGGCACTGCATCTGGAATACTGTGTCCAGGTCTGGGCCCCTCAGTTCCAGAAGGACACAGAACTGCTGGAGAGAGTCCAGCACAGAGCCACAAAGATGCTGAAGGGAGGGGATCATCTCCTTGATGAGGAAAGGTTGAGGGTCTCTTGAGCTTGCATGAAAGGAGACTGAGGGGTGACCTCATGAATGTTGATCAATATGGAAAGGGCAGGTGTCAGGAGGAAGGAGCCAGGCTCTGCTCAGTGGCACCCAATGATAGTACAAGGGGCACCGGGCGTCAGCTGGAACAGAGGAGGTTCCATGTAAAGATGAGAAGAAACTTCTTTCCAAGGAGGGTGCCAGAGCCCTGGAAGGGGGTACCCAGGGGGGTTGTGGAGTCTCCCTATCTGAAGGCATCTGGACTGTTCCAGTGTGACTGGATCTAAGGGATCATGCTGTGTCAGGGGGATTGGACCAGATGATCTTTCAGGGTCCCTTCCAATCCCTGTGATTTTAAAAGACATGATGAATTCAATCTTGCAAAGCAAACAAAAACAGATCACTGTTGTCTCTCATTACTGTGCACAAAGTTATGAAGAAGAACAAAACCAGATTGAGTTAACAATGTAAGTAATTCAGCCTTGGCCCTGAGCCCAAACAAACATTTATTGGCACAGGGGTAGTGAAAGGGATGGCTTTATTTAATTTTTCTTCAAGCTGCTAACTAAATTGTCTCAGAGACCCTATGCACTCAATGAAGAGTCACTTCCAAGGAGATCTTCAAACCTCTCTATTGTTTAACCTCTTTATTAGTGACCTTTGGTTACTGCCTTCTTAATTTAAGATACTTAAATTAGTGTTAGCTGCATCTGAAGGCAAAGCAGAGCTGATTGGCAAAAAGGACAATGTGAAAATGGACAGGACCACAACTGAAGTGTCAGAAAAACTCTTCAGTAAAGAGAATTTTGGATAAGTTTGGTTTCAGGTGATTAAGACCTGTGGAATCATCAACCAGAAGATGATTTTAGAGGGAAGTTTAGACCATTTCTTTGAAGAAAACATAGTTTTAGGGGTGGCAGAATAATACTGGAGAACAGTGTAAACAGTGGACGTGCTTTAATGCCTCTTTGGAATGATCTCATTATCCACAGACCATATCTCTGCATGTTTGATTTCAAACACTCTTTGAAGGATGTGGAAGCAAATGTAAGATCCCAGATATATTTAATTCTTTTTAATGCTATTATTGATTTTAGTTTATTTTCTTCTCCCTACATAGACAAAATGATGTTTGGATTTCCTCTATTCAAGCTCTTAAAGTGCTGATATAGTGCTACTTTGGAAATTAGAGTCAGGGTTTGGGTTTCCTTGTCGTTGGAAAATGCTTCCATGAAACAGGTGGACAGGAAACTGGGTGACATGAGAAAAGAAGGCATGATATTGCATAAGGTTCTTCACAGAAATCTTCAGTGATCAACACTGGGACTAACTGTTTGTAGTGCATTTAACTCATGCAAGTATAATTAGTTTAAGCCCTGGGATTTTCTAATGATGGAAAAATAGTAACCAGTAGAAAGGAGAAAAATAGCAACTGCACAAAAAGAAATGTAATGGATTTTAGAGACCTGGCTAGAAGTACTTGTTCCAGGCACCTAAAATCTTCCACGCTTTTGTATGTAACTTAAATAGTGCAATCCAGGAGCATGGTCACCCTAACTTTCATCTGTAAACCAGTAAGAAGTTCTGACATCTGTCAAGGGAGGCTCAAGTTTTTATAGAGTGGCTTCCAGAGTAGTTCTGAGTGCGTAATAATCGTTATTAACTCAATGCGAAGCTCAAAGTGATGAAGTCCACGGCTGGTCTGCCACAAACACACCTTTTTCATGTCTGTGCTTCCCCGAGAGTTCAGCATTTACAAAGAGATGGTGTGGGAGAAAAGACTATTGAATACAATGAGATATGAAACAGGCAAACAGGATCTTGGAGTAGCATTTTCAGGAACAACTGAAGAGTGTTTGTCCTGCTGTAAAGGATTCTGTACATCATCATCTGTTGCAGCCTGGTAGGCACTGATGCCTGTTGAAGAGAGGATAGAAGTGAGAACAGCTGTGGAGAAGGGTTATCAGTGCAATCTGAAGAGGCTATCATGAAACAGGAGCCCTGAAGATTTTTATTTAGTAGAGCAAAATGAAGCCTGAATAATAGCATTAGTGTTTCTAAGTGAATCAGACTGAATAAGAAAGATGTCAGAAAGAAAAAGTTATCAAGTTGAAGGTTTTCCAACTGTCACGTGAATGTGGCTCTAGAATAGCCTCACTTTCTGTCCAGACTGCAGCTGGTTTTGAGTTACAAGACATAGAATGATTAGGGATGGGAAAGGACCTCAAAAGATCATCTAGTCCAATCCCCCTGCTGCAGCAGACACGTGCATGTGATTTTTGGAAGAAACAACTGGATTGAGATGCACTTTAAAGCAAAACTCTAGAATCATTGAAAATAATAGCGAGGAGAAGAAAATGCTTATACAAACACAGGCATGTTTTGTCTCTATAGACAGTAAGACATCGTGAATTTTCAGCTTAGCTGAATTTCACTCCCCAGAAATGAACCTGGTGGTAGTGATCACTGAAATGACCTGAGCTACCTGGCTGCAAATACTGGAAGAACAGCAATTTATAAACTGTATGCAATACAACACACCCTGATAAATGGAACAGAGGGTACACAGCCTGATGTTAACATCTCCACCATCATTCAAACAAAGCAATGGTTGTGCCATGTTTAAATTAGATAAAGAGGAAAGAAATATGACCTGTTATTCAATAAAGTCACCTTAGGCAGAGGTAATTCCTGTGGCTTCTTATGACATTCTCTCTTTTTCAACTCTGTTGTAGAATACAGCAAAAGAGGCAGGATGGAGTGGAGTGGAGTGAATCTGCAGATTGAATGGATGCCTAGTATGCTAATTGCAAACTAGAGAAAAATGCAGTAAAGCTTTCTTAGTATAGGAATAGATTCTGCTTGGGAGATGGCTTGACGTTAGGAAAAGAAATCAAAAAACAAGCCTTGCACACCTGAGCTTTAACTCAGGGCATTTTGTGCTCAGCCAGAGACTGGTTTCTTCACAACTATGATTTTATAAAATTTGCATTATTGTCTATATCAGAGACTGGAATTTCATTGCCTTTTTAAAAATGGGGGTTATGTTTACTCTTTTCCACTCAGTGGGAATTTCACCAGAGTGTCATCATTTCTCAGATATGATGGAAAATGGCCTAGCAACTTCATCCACCATTTCCCTCAGGATATGTGGATGGATCTCATCCATGGGGTGAGGTCATGTGACCTGCGAATCTTCAGGTTCATAGGTACCTAGAATGGTTGAGGTTGGAAGTGACCTTAAAGATCATCTAGTTCCAACCTCCCTGATATGAGCAAGGACACCCCGCACTAGACCAGGGTGCTCAAGGCCACAGACAATCTGGCCTTGAACACTTCCAGGGAAGGGGCAGCCACCACCTCCCTAGGTAACCTGGTTCAGTGTCTCAGCACCCTCATGGTGAAGCTTCATATAAGGACTGCCACATGTCTATGGGAAATGTGTGCAGCAAGAGTGTGTACTCACTTGTGTTTGTGTGCAATCTGACTCTCCAGCTGTGCGCAATGACTGCACAGCCGCTCCAGTCCTTATTCTTAGATGTAAGACAACGTTGTCACCGGTTGCATGTGAAGCTGTACTGAAGATTTCTACCATTTCATGTATGCTGCAATGCTTCAGTGCTGGGGATTTGATTTCTTTTCCCCTGACAAATACCGTCAGACAGCAAGCAGTATTTCAGTGCCAAGAGATATAAAGTGGATTCCAGCTTGAATAACTGCTGCTCACAGAAAAGCAAATACGTATCCCAATTTATCTGTGATGAGGAGATTTAAATAATCATGCAGCTGCAAACCAATTGATTAAGAAGTGAGGTGCATAGATTTTAGAGGTGCTGTGTGCTAACACGTTTATACCAACAAAATAAATGCTCTCATATCCATTATGTGAAATGAACAGAGTTTGTTCCAAATCTCAAATAAACTGGATAGAACTGTTTAATTCATCCGAACACCAATATGCCAAAGAAATAAAAATGTATAGAAGGAAAAGAAAGCTCTATCGTACACATTCTATTTTCCCTTTTCTTCCTCTGCTCTTACTGTTCAGTTTTATGAAAGGCAGAGTTCCTTCCTTCCTAGGAGAAGCATAAGCCCAAATTTTATCCTTCCCCTGAGCAGATCCACTACTCAAATAAGTAGTGTAGAAAATACGTTCAGTGTTGTTTTCTGTGTTTTCTTTCTGTGATTTCTTTACCCGCTCTCCCTAAGGCAGGCATGCGTGTTGTGAGTTTTCACATGGTTCCACAGATTTAAATGCCAGAAGAAACCCATCTGCTCAGGCAGTCTGCGTAACACAGGTCACGGGATTTTACCCAGTAAATCAAGCAGTGGAAGAAACCATTCTTACCTCTAGCATGAGTGCTATCAAGCCTATGAACTTGTGACTAAACCAGCATATATCTTCTTGAAATACATTTGGTCTAAATGTAAGGCCTCCAGGAGATGATTAATCAGCTACATCCTTTAATTATTTTGCATCAGTTAATTACTCTTGCTGTTAAAAGTTGTCTTGCTTCCAGTCTGAATGTGTCTGTCTCCATGGAGACATTCTTCTATGGAAAGAATAGGGCACCGTGACCTCTCTCTTCATAGAGATTTCTATTTGTTATCTCTCTTTGTAGATTGTTTGTCTTGATCTTGGGTTACAATCATCCCGAGTGATGGATGCATCCTGATAGCTTAGTGCAAATACAGAGTATCTCTAAACAATGCAAAAAATGCTCGGTGGGTTTATATGAGTGTGAGTGATATCAAAATCTGGCTCTCACAGTTCACATGCAGCTTTTTAGCTAGAAGAAAACCTTATCTGTAAAACATGCTTCAATTTGGCTTCTCCTGAGGCAGCTTAGTGAAGGTTTCCAGTTTTGATTTGGCTATCAGCCTCAGTGAGGGAGAGGTGTTCTTGCCAATATCATAGATTTCACCTTCATAAAGACATATGGAAGAAGAAATTAATCTTCCTCAGGGAGATGTTTGCATTGTATTGATACCAACCTGATTTTATTGTGCTGTGATGTCAAGGAGCAGTTACTGAACAGTCAGTCCTGATGACTTCAGGAACCTGCTGAAAACAAAAACTGACCATTTCACTTTATTAATTTATTTTCAGAAGGTGATTTTTGGTTTTGCATCACTTAAGCTTTTGAAATAATATGATTCTGAGCCAAAGACTGCTCAAGGCAGTCCATGGCACACTCCTGCTTTCTCCTTCGTTGCCAGCAGCTCCTGAACACACACCTATCCTCTAAACCGGCTACTTTAAGTGGCCTTGGGAAGCTCTGACATATATTTTTCTTCCTGATAAAACCTTGTTAAAATACCAGAAGAACAAAAAGTGTAGTCAGTGCTTTGAACATCTACTTAGGCTGACCTGAGATTAAATACTGTTTCAGCTGTGCCTTGCAATTTCTCTTCTATTTTCAAAACCTAGAACCTTATTGAATTATGTCACTGCTTGGTAATAGAATATCTTTTTCTTTCCTCCCCTAACCCCCCACAATTCCCCACTCATCATACCAGCTTTCCTATAATTAGGAATCACACTTAAATATCTCTTGATTTTGTTTAACAATAGCAACAGTGTAGTCGCTTTTGCAGAAGTGAAACAGATGAGTTGTTTATTCTTGACATAGACATGAAGAGCAGATGAATCCATTTACATTCACCATGATTTTGTTCAGAATGTCCTGAACTACTGAATGTTGTTGTACGAAGTCATGCTCTCAACCACCCCTAAACACTGTCTCTTACATGTCTTTCATACGTGAGGTACATTATGCTTTATAACCTAACTCCATACCAGACCTTTGTATTTTCAATGCTTACTAACTCAGTGTCACAGGTCCTTTCAGCCTCTAGTTCTCTCTGCAAGGAGTCTGGACATAGCTCATCAGAATATTAGTTTGTAGTAAGGACAAAGAGTAAAAACACTCATGCATTTTAATGCTGTTGTTGAAAGGAGGTTTAAACTCAATCTCTTTCAGATTTCTGCCTTTCTTTGTATTGCACATCCAATATGATTGTCATGGTGATAGACAACATCTTTACAGACAGGATGACTGTGGCAGATATCACGTCTTTCTAACCCCCAGTTTCCACATCACAGATTTCAAAAGAGAAGGCAGTACAAGAGAGGAAGAATAATGGTGGTGATGTGACACATTTACCCTTTAGAGTAGTTTGGAAGCCCTATTCAGAGAATAGAACTGACAATCCCCATCAGATACTGTCTTTGCCCTGTGCCCCAACAATGCTCTCCTGTCCTAGTGGACAGCAAGAGTGCTCTTGTGGCCAAGAGGGCCAACACCATCCTAGAGGGGATCGGAAGTGGAGTGGTTAGCAGATCAAGGGAGGTTCCTCTCCCCGTCTACTCTGCACTAGCGAGACTGCATCTGGAGTATTGTGTCCAGTTCTGGGCTCTTCAGTTCAAGAAGGACACAGAGCTGCTGGAAGGTGTCTAGCATAGAGCAATGAAGATGATGAAGGAAGTAGAGCACCTCCCTTATAA
>VZRI01002599.1:32650-49109 GCA_013397515.1 Upupa epops | reverse complement strand
ATTGGACTAGATGATCTTTCTAGGTCCTTTTGATCCCTAATGATTCTATGATTCTGTGATTATGATATGCAGACCTCATACCACATTCCTGAGGATCTCAGGAATTTCTCTGGAAGCATATATCCCTTTTAAGGAAGAAGCAGGGCTCGAGTTAGGTAGTTGTGATGTGTGAAAAAATCACTTCTCTCTTTGGTCTCTGGAGTACACTGCTGTTGATAAGCTCACCTGCTGTTATCAATCATATTTGACGATGTTTGGATGATGGTAAAGAGATGAAAGATAAAGATGACCTTTTAAAGAACTTGGTAAGCACTCCTGGGTTACTGTTACATGGGACTGAGAGGTGCCAGCATCCCAGGATGAAGAGAGTGAAAGTTCTGTTCTTTACAGAAGCCCTACATCTTGGATAAGGCAAGGTTCCTCATCACTTCTGCACATTCTAACTGACTCCTGTTCTGTAAGCAAAACTGATGTGTCTCAGAAAATGTAATAAAAAAAAGAAAACAGTGATTTTTCTAGAGAATTTAGAAATAAGACTAACTATTCTTACTTCTTAAAATGGATTGTATGAACCCATCCAAAGAAAACTGCCCCTCTTCATTATTCTGTCTGAAGAGACTCTGTACCTTGAAACGAGCATGGTGGTTTCCCTCTGACTGCGCTGCAGTATTCTACACTAGCCTTTGCCTTACAGACTCTAAAAGAAATGATGTCTGCTACCATGAATACAGGACTTCCATCAGCACGGATGCCACTTCCAGCTGCATAGCTCAGCTGTTTCTGTTGATGGTTTCCAAGTGGTGTAGTGGAACAGCATCTAAGTTGAGATCATGCATATATGAATTAAGTATTGATGAATTGAACCCTGGCTATAAAGATCCCACTGTGAGACTTGGCCTAGGTGATCCTGCTGTGGCAGGGGGTTTGGACTAATGATCTTTTGAGATCCCTTCTGATCCCTAATGATTCTATGATTTAAATTTCAACAGTGTTTAAAGTTTAGCTGGGGCTTTGACATCTTCTCAATGCAAGAAACTGTTCTTGTCCAGAATGATGTGAATTGTTTGGGGTACCTGACTAGTCATCCAGTCCTTTGACAGCTCCATCCCAGTTACAGCCACTGCTGCCAACACTCCCCTGGCTCCCAGCGGGATACTGAAGGAACTGGCACTTGATTTCCACTGCAAGTGGTGAAAAAATTGCCTCCTAGCCTCTAGAGCAGTACTGCCAGGTACCTGTTCTCAGCACCCAAGCTAAGATGAGAGAGTCAATGAGACATTCCCCATTATTTGCTGCCCTGCGTTATTGATGCTGAATATCATCAGAATGATGTTAACATAATTCTGCTCTGCTCCGTCTTGCTGGCAGCAGCTGGTATAACATCAGCTATGGTTATTTGCTGGATCAGTCAACCTTTGCTTCTTTTTTCAGTTCTGTACTTAACTCTGCTTCTGCTTAAGAACAAAGGCAGAGAGAACTGGGTCTGTTCAACCTAGAGAAGAAAAGGCTCAGGGGGACCTCAATGCCATGTTCCAGTCCTTCAGGGGTGACTACCAAGAGGATGGAGACTCCCTTTTCACAATGAGTCCTGTAGAAAGGACAAGGGAGAATGGTTGCCAGTTGCTCCAGGAGAGATTCCCACTGGATTCAAGTGGAAAGTTGTTCACTCGAGAGCTGTTAGACAGTGGAATGGCCTTCCAAGGGAAGTAGGGGATTGTTCAGCTGTAGACAATGTGAAGGCTCAGTTGGATAGGGTCCTGGGCCAGCTCATTTCAACTGGACCCAGCTTTGAGAGGCTGGACCAGACGATCCCTGATCTCCCTTCCAATCCGCAAACCTGTGAACCTGTGGATGCTAACACTTTGTTTGCTGGAGCACTGCACTGACATTCAGCAGTCGCTGAAATGCCTAGTGCTGAATATGTGTGATAATCTGCACAGAACTGGGCTCTGCTGTGTTTTTCCAGAGAGATGAAAATGGCCTTATTTCACCGGGGGGGCTGTTAGGAAAACTGCTGCTCAAGTCAGGGAGCTTTGGAGAGTTCTCTAACCTGTTCCCTACCCTGAGGTTCCATCTATGCTATTTACACGTGCGTTTGAATGGGTACAGTACAGTTGCATAATTAGAATTTAAAATAGCAAATCGGATTCTAAAAGACTGGAGAGAGATTAAAAAAGTCTGGAAAACTTTCACTGACAGAGGACCAGCTGTGATGAGATCTGCAGTATCAGGGGTAGATGGTGAGTGCAACACTGCCATCTTTTGAATACCCTTTGCAAGGTCTCTCTTTTCCACTGATTTTTACTCGGAGGAGCACAGTAAAGGCTGCAGCTCCACCACAAGCAGCCCCACACGCTGGGTGCTGCAGCCTCCCTCTCGAAGGCTAAGTAATCTAATTGAAGTCCAGACATGCTGAGAGAGGAAAACAAACAGCAACAAGGCAGCCAAGAAACAGGAGGATGCTGATGGTCGTCTGGTTACTGTGTTATGTGAAACTAGGTTTGTTTCTCAAATCCCTTTCAGTAGGTTTGAAGTTTTAGAGGGTTCAAAGACAACAAGACCATTGGATCATCTCATCTGCTGCTTACTGCAGTGTTTTCAGGGGGGTTTGCACTACGGTCTTGGAGCTTGTTACCAGCTAAAGAGGATCTTCTTGAAAGACATTAGAGGCTGAACTGAAAAGTCAACAGATTGAGAATCTCTTAGTGGTTTGAGTTACCCACATTCTTAGAAATGCAAGAGGAATCTGAGGTTAGAATAAGTCCAGTTACAATTCACAGCTACTGCCTCCTTATGCCTTTCATCGCAAAAGTCGTG
Organism: Upupa epops; assembly: GCA_013397515.1. Lineage (NCBI taxonomy): Eukaryota > Metazoa > Chordata > Aves > Bucerotiformes > Upupidae > Upupa > Upupa epops. The sequence goes on along the minus strand of VZRI01002599.1, from coordinate 46,292 downwards.
AGCACATGGTATTTTCCCCTCTGTGGAATTATTTTCTATTACAGCTGTGGTCTGAACTCTACCTTTTGAAAAGCAAAAATGCACTTCAAAAGAAAAAATACAGCAAACCTGCCACCCTAAAACCAGGTACCAATCCACCACACTGTTGCAGCTGTCTCACTGCATCCATTCTGGTGTCGTTTTCATCACCCATTTTAAGGTGAATGTTCTACAAAAGGTACTTGGTGCCCTCTGTCACGTATTTTGATCACAGTCAAATAATTACTGTGATGATACTTAAAATCCTGGCGTATGAATTTAGCAATCCCTGAAAGGAATGTCTCAGCTTGATACATCAAAGTGATTCCTTAGGCTCTCTGCGGATTCAGAAGAGGGCTCTGAAAATTCTCTTTTAGGCTTTAGCAGCTGGAAAATATCTTTCAAAAATGAAGCAAAATTGAAAAAGCCAGAGAGGGGTTGCAAATGACTGAAAAGCTTCCTGCAAGGCTTAGCTGGAGCTAGTCCCTCGCTTTCCCCAAAAGCTCTCAGTTTGGGACATAGAGTGCTAGCCACAGTAAAACTAATCTAACAATTTTACTCTTTGATAAAAATGGATGTGCTAAATCTGGAGTATTGTGTGCAGTTCTGGGCTCCTCGGGTCAAGAAGGACACAAGGATGCTGGAGGGTGTCCAGCGACGAAGTAGAACTCCCTTATGAGGAAAGGCTGAAGGAGTTGGGTCTCTTCAGCTTGGAGGAGGCTGAAGGGTGACCTCATTCATGTCTATAAATATGTGAGGGGAGGGTGTCAGGAGGATGGAGCCAGGCTCTTCTCGATGTTGTCTAGTGATAGGACAAGGGGCAATGGGTGCCAGCTGGAACAGAGGAGGTTCCCTATCAGTATCAGCAGGAACTCCTTCCCAGTGAGGATAATGGAGCATTGGAACAGGCTGCCCAGGGAGACTGTTGAGTCTCCTTCTGTAGAGACATTCCAGACCCACCTGGATGTGTTCCTGTGAGACTTGATATGGGTGATCCTGCTGTGGCAGGAGGATTGGACTAGGTGATCTTTCAAGGTCCCTTCTAATCCCTAATGATTCTATGATACTCTGATTTTTCAGACTTCTTTAGCTTTAATTTATTCTCTGACAAAATAGATTAAGGCCGTGTGCAAAAGACAAATCACATACAATAACAGTCAGTTGATCTGTTTACTTCATTTCAGTTTATACTCTTTAGGAAGCTTGGAGGGGAAATCAAATCAAACCCTTTTTATCAGCAAATTTAATTGCCACCTTTTAATTTTCAAATCCTTTTTGCCTCACAAATCTTTTTTATGAAGTCCCTGTTCTGCAAACTCTCAAGAATTTAGCAAAAGCTTATAGTTAAAAGAAGGTAAAGGAAGTGCCTGATGAGTTACCAGTCAAGTATGGAGCTTGCAGCCTGTTTCTATCCTGTTCACACACAGTGATTATTGCAGAAGGTGCCAGGCAATATACTGCCTCTGTGAGCTCTGTTCTTAACATCTCCAGCTTCTACGTGAGGAAGGTAAAATCAAAACGTAGATCTTAATAAGATAGGGTGGAAAAAGTCATTTTACCTCTGGAAAACTGAACTGCTCCTGTACCTAACCTGTGATATTGAAGTTTCCAAAGTAATAAAGGAAAGCTGGTGAATAAATAAATGTGTATGAGCATTGCTTTTACTGCTCAATTGAATCATCGATCAGAAGATTAATTCAATCAAGTTTATCACAAGTCAGGAGTGATTCTGGGGCAGCGGAGAGGAGGAGGGCTGGAAACTAGAGAGGAAAGATGAGGAAAAGCAAGCACAGAGTTCTTGGAATCTCTGTTATTAAAACTTTAGAAGGCTTCAGCAGCAGTGGGAGCTTAAGAATTTCTCTCGAAAGTTCCAACAGATGATCATTATTTTGGAATCTTATGTCCTGAAACACACTTCAAACAGAAAGTGATAAACTATATAGGATTCACCAGGCAAGGTATGCATCTACAACATCAGTTTATTACTCTGAGATCACAACTGGATACCTACTGCGGGGGTTTTTTCATCCTGAAGTAGACATCTCAATGATACTAATGAATCTTGCATCTCTTTCCCCTCCCCACTTACCTTAAAGGAAACCTGGGTTGACAAAAGGGTTCAACTACATCACAGCTATGGAAAACCTAGTCATTATGTACATCAACAATCCAGTTAACTCCTTGAGAGGGAAAAGTAAACAGCAGTTGAAAAGTGATTCTCCCTGTGCCTCTTCCTCTTCATTGAATAGATTTCAAGTCTCATTCTCTTTAAGTAGCAACATTCCCTGCCTGTTAATCCTACTTGGGCCTCTTGGTTCCGTAATGATTGCCCCACAGAGGGGAAAAATCACTTCCTTTGGTAGGTATGCCTTTGTTCATGCAACCCAGGGTGCAATTACTTTCCATTACTGCAAGCACACCCTTGATGTTTAACATCTTGTTCCTCTGGACTCTCAGATCTTCTTCCTGCAGAGCTGCTGCCTAGCCAGTCAGTCCTCAGCCTTTATTAAAATGAATGATATCTAATCATAGAATAGTAGAATCACTAGGGATTGGAAGGGATGTTGAAAGATCATCTAGCCCAATCCCTCTGCCACAGCAGGATCACCCAGACCAAGTCACACAGGAACAAGTCCAGATTGGTTTTGAACATCTCCAGAGAAGGAGACTCATCTGTCCTCTTAAACCACTAGGAATCTCCCTAACCCAGACAAAGGAACAATGTTCCACATCCAGGGGGTGGTTAAATAGCCACCATTTGGAAGGCAAACCAAAAGGATGAAACCTTCTCTGTGACACTGTTGCCAGGGAGAAAACACAATCTAGTACAGCTAATGCTAGTGTCAACATGAGCCTGATCCAGCCATGGAAGTGTCTAGCCCTGGCATTTCCTTATCTTACTGTCAAGTTCTCTCCTTACAGCTTCTCCCTTGTTACAGCTGATCCCAGTTAACTACTGACTTACTGAGAGCTTTTTGCCTTCCAATCATTAGGGAACCAATTGAAATTTGTAACCAGGTGCTGACACCAGTCTCATCTGCATCACCGAGTTTCAGGATGAGAAACACCACATCACAGCTCTTTAAGAGCTCAGATCAGCTGCTCTTCAAGAGCAGTTACCTTTCTGTCTCCAAGTAGGACTTAGATTCAACTTTTAAAGTTGACTGATGCTCTTTCTGTTTAGGATTTTCAAGGGAAAGTAAAGTAGTGAGGTTTTTGGTTCCCACTGAATTTCAAAGATCCTTTTCCCTGATTCCTCCTACCCTTTCAAAAAACTCCCAGTCTCTATCTGTATTTTGCATATTTTTCTGCAGATGCCATTCTCTTTCTGCTTTCATTCTCGATCCACAATGGGAAGATTAAATTTAAATTAAATTCAAAAGAAGTCAATTTCCATCTTTCAGTTCCACCAAGATTTGCAGGGTTTTTTTTTCTGGATGGTTTTTTTTTTTCCAACTGTCTGACTGAGAAAGCTGGGACTGTTCAGTCTGGAGAAGAGGAGGCTCCCAGATGACCTTATTGTGGACTCCAGTATCTGGAGGGCTACAAAAAAGCTGGGGAGGGGCTTTTTAGGATCTCAGGGAGCCACAGGACTAGGGGGAATGGAGCAGAGCTCCATTCATCCCCNCTCCTTCTCTGGAGACATTTGAAACCCACCTGGACCTGGTCTGGGTGATCCTGCTGTGGCAGGGGGATTGGGCTGGATGATCTTTCCAGGTCCCTTCCGATCCCTGATGATTCTATGATTCTATAATTCACATTGCAGAGGAAGAAACACACAGTGTTATACACTTCCATCATCTCAGACTCATTGGAACGTATCTACATTATATCTGTCACCAACACTTGTCAAAGCTTATACACTTTTTTGACTAATTAAATGAAGATGAGAAAATCAGCTTTATCAATTTCATAGTATAATTTTCAGTTTATACTTTTGGTGTCATGAGTTGCAGGCACAGAGTTTTCACTAAGGACTCTAAAAACCACATCATTCAGGCTGGATTTCCTGCCGTTGCATCGGCAGTTTACTCATCAGTTTCTGATTTACATAACAAAACGCATTTTTCTGCCTAATCTGGGCCCTAAAAGACATCTTGTTCCCCTGTGTGTAGCACTGAGCCTTGCAGCCATATGGAATGACTGAGAACTGAAACGTATATGTGCTGTGGAGATCATATTGAAGGCTTGCAGGAAACACTGTCTTTTCTCAGCCTTGCTTCTCTCAGCCTCTTCCATCAGCCCAGCTTTCTGCTACAGCAAAAATTACCTAACAGCGTTAATTCTCTGGTTGGGCTTCGATGTCTCTATCAGTCTGATCTTTTTGACAATGCATCGATTGTCTCCTACAAATGCATTTTCTCCAGTGCTTCAGAAACTGAACGGTAAATGAATTACATTGTAAAAAAGTGATTTATTTTGTTTGAAACCACTACACCAAGATACAGAGTTCTATCATGCATACTAATACTCTGTCTTAGAACCTTTTCAGTGCATTATAGAGAAAAACGCTACAGCACAAAGGCAGCTGGAACTGGGTTTTTTCTCCTCCCACCCTCCCCAGTCTCTCTGGCTGCATCTGTGTTACTAAATAAAACAAGTGAGGAACCAGAGGCCTATTGGCATGATATTGCTCGCATCTCTGCATTGAAACTTTTATTATACAGGAAGTTGCACACTGATGTCTACTGGAAATAGTAGTTGGCCGAGCATCCCTGAGGCATAGCAATGCATTGCTTAGATCAGTATGAGTTAACCTGGATACAAGCATGACAGGGACTGAGATAATAATTAAATAGCATGGATAATAATTAAATACCATGAATCACTGCTGTTTGAGTGGGTATTCACCTTCTCTGGAGGCATTTAAAACCTGTCTGGACATATTTCTATGTGACTTGATCTAGGCGATCCTGCTGTGGCAGGGGGATTGAACTGGATGATCTTTTGAGGTCCCTTCCAATCCATAACACTCTGTGATTCATATCCAGGTCCTGAAACTGCCTAGATAGTTAATCTATATTTAGCTTGATTCCCTTTTAATAGTCATGAGCCTTTTGCTTTTCTCCATCTTTAATCACACACTTTTTCCTGTTTCTAAAAGAGATCTAGAGCGCTGTAGTTCTGCATTCATGCAATACCATACAGCTTTAGGTAAGGTGCAGTGCCAAGCTAATCTGTATGGACCTTACTTGAATGAAATCTTAGAAAGCAGCCTATCCTGTCACGAGTGGATTTTCTAGCTCTGCTGTCTATGAGCTTAGTCATCATGGTGCTGTGGGCTGTTCTCTGGTTCAAAGCCATTCTCTGTCGTTACTATGATGTGGTAAATCTGGATTTGGTATTGGCAGTTCTTTCCTTCCTGAACTATGAGGAGTCTGAGGGTCAGAGAGCTTTCCTAGGGCTATGTAATGTTATCAATTGAAACCCAGCACTTAGGGGGAAAAAATAACCCATGATCTTTGGGCCAAGAATAGATTTTCTGTTCACCCTCAGATGCCCAGGATCTCTGCCTGAAGTGCTGCTTGCTTTTAGTCTAGACATCACTTTTTGGCTAGACATACGTATGTGAGGGGTGAGTGTCAGGAGGATGGAGCCAGGTTCTTCTCAGTGTCATCTGGTGATAGGACAAGGGGCAATGTGTGCCAGCTGGAACAGAGGAGGTTCCATCTTAATATCAGCAGGAACTTTTCCCAGGGAGGGTACCGGGGCATTGGATGAGCCCTGGCACAGGCTGCCCAAGGAAGAGGTGGAGTCCCCATCCCTGGAGGGGTTTAAAACATAAGTAGCTAGAGAACTTGAGGCCATGGTCTAGGGGTTGGGGAGATATTGGGATGAGGGTTAAACTTGGTGATCCTGGAGGTCCTTTCCAGCCATGAGGATTCTTTGATCCTATGATTCTATACTACTTCCCCAGTTAACTTCTAATTTTTTCTCATCTTAAAGGCCATTGTAACACTGCTACAGGTAGTAAAACGTTGAAATATTATGCAAAAGGACTTTGCATAAATATCCTAGATAAAACAAACGATGTCCTTTCATCTTTGATCAGTCAAATTACTGTAATAAGGTCATCGAAACATCGCTCTCATGTGTTGTTATAAATCATTCCCTGTGACGGGGCCTGAAAAGCAATTTATATGCTGCTAGGGATTCTTCTATGTGAAAAGCTAACGTGCTTGAATCTCACAGAATGAGCATGTGTCTTTGTGTTTGGAATGAGCTCAGATGGACAGCAATTAGTGTTTGTAGCTGTCTATTTTATATATACGTCCTAAACATGAAATGCATTAAAGTACTAATGTAATATCTGACAGTACCTAAATCTCTTCAACCTGCTTGCAGAACAGGTTATAAACAGCCGTTGTCACCAGGAGGAAAGCAAATGATGCAGCATTAACATGGTTTCATCTTTTTCTTTGCAGCTTTTTACAGTACACAGGCAATTGTAGTCCTTAATTGTCACCTTGTCTTTACAGTCATAGTAATATTTAATCACAGTTCCAAGACCAGAGGAAAAAAATAGCTACGTAAAAATGCAAATGCTGAGTTCAATAGGGAAAAAATAGCTGTGAGAAAAGAGAGGCAACTTATTTTTATCCAGTCAAAAAATGCTTTGATGTCAGAAGGCTTTAAAGTTAAAATGCTTAGTATAGGCAGCCCGTTGAAAACTAGGTTTCTGTTTAGTGTAGACACTTGAGGTTTAAAAGCTGATAGTCATTTCTGTGCTTGGTTTTCTTTAGTGTTGCCACATTCTTCACCAAGTCCAGCCCTTATCTCAACATCTCCCCAAACCCTTACACCATGGCCTCAAGTGCTCTAGCTACTCACCTTTTAAACACCTCCTGGGATGGCGACTCCACCACCTTCTGGGGCAGCCCGTTCCAGTGCCCAACCACTCTCTCATCAAATAAATTCTTCCTAATGTCGAATCCAAACCTCCCCTGATGCAGCTTGAGGCAATTTCTCCTATCATTAGTAATTTGGGAGAAGAGACCAGCACCAGCCTTGCCACAACCTCCTTTCATGTAGCTGTAGAGAGCAATAAGGCTCCTCTCAGCCTCTTTCTCTAGACTAAATAACCCCTGTTGCCTCAGCTGCTCCTCACTTTCCAGCCCTCTCCCCAGCCTCACTGCCCTTCTCTGGACCTGCTCCACCCCCTTAATGTCCTTCTGATACTGTGGTGCCCAAAACTGGACCCAGCATTCAAGATGTGGTCTCACAAGTGCAGAGGACAGGGGCATCATCACCTCCCCACTCCTTTCTGATGGTTGCTCTTGTTTCTGTTTCAGACAGGGCACAGATTGTCTTGACTACTCTACCTCTTGCTCAGCCTCCTTGATGCTTCTAAACCTCTTCATTTCCTTCTGCAGCATCGCCAGCCACCAGGTCATCTGCAAACAGCTCTTGTTACAACTGCTGCCTGATTTAGCTAGGAATGTCCCTGCTCATTACAGGGAGGTTTGCACTAGATGACCTTTAAAGCTCCCTGCCAACCCAAAGCTTCCTACGATTCTATGAACATACACTCTGAGGTGAAAGATCTGTCTGCTTTTTCCCTATAGAGTTGGATTTTTAGAAAGAATGGGAAACCTCAAATTATCTCTGACCTGTAGCAAATCTGTTACCTGCTCTGCCAGAATGAAATTGAGTTATATCAGTCAAATTTGCAGCTATGATGAGAAAAACCTCATTCAGAGACTTCAGGTTATAATAAATCTGGATCCTACATCTGGGTTGGGACAATCCCAAGCACAAATACTTGCAGGATGCTGAATGGATTGAGAGCAGTCTGGAGGAGAAAGACTTGGGGTTGCTGGCAGATAAGAACCTCAACATCTGTTGGTTATGTGTGAGTGCAGCCCAGAAAGCCAAACAAATCCTGGGCTGTATCAAAAGAAGGGGGCTGATTCTCCTCAGACATATGATGGGTGAATGGATATGATCTCTAACAACATGTTTTCACGTGTGGCACATAATTTTGAACCCCTTTCTGATAGCTTTTGCACCTCAGTCTACAGATTATGCCCTTGTATGATCTATGTCACATAGATGCCTCAGTCAGAATTGTAAACAATGCCTATATTTACAAAATCTTGTTGATTTCCACATCTTTGTAGTTCTATCTTCATTTGACATCCAGCTAGGAATTGTCTTTATATGCAAGGAAATTGTCACTGATGAGTTAAGGCAATAAAGATAGTACTGACTGGTTGCATAATATTGAAATAGAATGTACAGGAAGGCTCAGGCTGCTAATTAAGTTAAATTGTTGAAATAGTCATACAGACTATAATTTCCATGTAGACTTTAAAAGCAAGAAAATTGTCTTGGTTTAGGAGAAATGTATGGTAATAAATTCATCCGAGAATCTGACTCGACTCCGATAGTTTCAAATCATCTGCTAGTGACACGTCCTTTTTATGTTCTTGGACTCCCTCCTATTCTCAGTATTGTGTCTCTATAATCACAGAGTCATTTGGATCACCAAGTCCAACCATTAATCCTACTCTACAAGTTCACCCCTAAACAGTCCCCTAACACCACAGCTAAGGGACTCTTGAACACATCCAGGGATGAGGATTCAACCGGCTCCCTGGGCAGCCTGTTCCAGGGTTCAACCTTTTGCTGATTTCTCAGCCACATGCCATTCAAAAAGAGAAGCTGAGCAATTCCCTAGCTATTACACAGGAAAGGTGAGTTTTGTGGATCACAGTTACCGCTGCTGGAAAATGGATGATAGCACATTGGTGTCATTGTTTTAAGGGTAAAAGCATGTTCTGTATTCATCTCAAAACTGAGGAAGAGTCTTCTACCACCCCCATGTGTTTGACTGGTTTTGACTACATTCTTTCTCAGCATCTTTTTTCTGCTGCAAGTTAGAGGCTACAGAGGATGGATGGATGCTTGGTCTTAGCTATTATATCTGAATGACTTCTTCCTTCAAGATGTTAATGAATATTTGAAAATGGTTATTCAGTGAACACTCCCTTGAGAAGTGGAGATACATCTTTTAGGTATTGAGATTGTACATCTGCATCATTAAATTACAACTTAAATGGTTACTGTCTTGAAAGCCTGCAGAAACAACATTCATGTCTATAAAGATGTGAGGGGTGGGTGTCAGGAGGATGTAGCCAGGCTCTTCTCAGGGTCATCAGGTGACAGGACAAGGGGCACTGGGTGCCAGCTGGAACAGAGGAGGTTCCCTATCAATATCAGCAGGACCTTCTTCCCAGGGAGGATACCAGAGCACTGGCACAGGCTGCCTAGAGGGGTTGTGGAGTCTCCTTCTCTGGAGATGTTCCAGACCCACCTGGCTGTGTTCCTGTGTGACTTGGTCTAGGTGATCCTGCTGTGGCAGGGGGATTGGACTGGATGATCTGTCATGGTTCTTTCCGATCCCTAAAGAGCTGAGAAGCTGAGTACTACCTTTATTTAGAGAAGTATGTTCATTTCTCCAAGCAAAATAGAAGGGAAAGCAGACTTCATGAACTAGATTGCTAGGCAGTGATTACAAGAAATACTTGACTGAATTTAGATGAGGGGTTTTTAGTCCATAATTGAGAGGCTGTACAGTGAGATGTCTTCATTGGAAGTGCTTTGTGTGACAGCCTGTGGGTGGTCCACGGCGTACTGATTAAATTGATGCAGAAACTTTAATGTGGAACAGACAGAAGAAGTACTCATTGTGTTTTGCCATAAACCACTGCATTAGTGGAAGAAGTGGTGTTCTCATAGCTTGCCAATAGGAAAGTTCTTCAGCCAATCTGTTGGTGAACTCAGTGGCAACTGACAGGTGATAAATGCAGTTGTGTGCTGTCTGGCAAACAGCTACTTAGGGAGTCAGGAAATCAGTCTGCAGGAACTTTTGTTTTATCCCCTGAGGGTTCATTAGTGCAGAAGGCTAAAACTACAACAGCAGTCGTGCTTCTCATGACACATTGTGCATTCCTGTTTGCCCCATCCCTGATCACGAAGGAAGTAGAACAGCTCCCTGATGAGGAAAGGCTGAGGGAGCTGGGTCTCTTGAGCTTGGAGAAGAGGAGGTGGAGGGGGGGATCTCATTCATGTCTTTAAATGTGTGAGGGGTGTCAGGATGATGGAGCCANCTTGGTCTAGGTGATCCTGCTGTGGCAGGGGGATTATTTTAGATGATCTTTTGAGGTCTCTTCTGATCCCTAATGATTCTCTGATTCTCTGATTCATATGAGAAGAATGAAGTGCACAATTGCTGGCCCAATAATCCTTTATTTGAAGGCATTACAAACAATTCTCAGCCGATAGGTCCTGTGATGGACTTTGTGAGTGCTTATTCCTGCTTCTCTAGAAATCAGCGGTGAGTCTACTTTTGATGTCAGTGACACAATGAGATCCCCAGCACTGCACATGAGCCAAGCCTTATGGGAAGCTGGAAATCTGAAGGACAACGGGGAGCAAAAGAAAAAGGAAGGAGTTATTTTGGGTTCAAAACCTAATGCCTTTCAATAAGCTTCAATAAAACTCCTTTGTATTAGAGGATTGCTGTGTGGGTGAAAGGAATAAATGACTTTGTTTGATCCTGCTTTTTCTATCATTGACACATCTGAGATGAATCTGCTACCATAACCCTTACGCACTACACTACCTGCTGCCCAGAGTATCTTTCCATTTGGGATTTTGCATACCTAGAGGTATCTGTCAACTAGATTCCATCTGCCTAACTTCCTGATGACCTTCCTTTTAGTCTCATCATCATCATCTGGCTCCACAGTAAAACAGAAGAACTAAGAGAACACTTCATAGTGAGCCTCTGTGTACAGTCTCCTCTCACTGGAGCTGGAGTGGTTGTCAAATGTAGCTGGCAGCAGCCCTTTACAGGCACAGATTGTGTGATTGAAAGGACTTCCATAGTGACTTCCCTCTATGGCTGTAAGTGTGGTTTGGAAAAGAGGGGAGAAAAAGAAACAGATACTGAAGATTGGATTCAGAGGCATAAACAGGGGTCTAGCTGCTACTGATGCATCCGATGAGGTCATACAGATGCAGGAGTTGCAGGGGACCCACTCCACTGTGAAGCATTACTGGTCAATGTGTTATGGGTACAAAGGGAACATAACTGATGTTATGCAAAGCCCTAAACTCAGTATTTGTCTAAATAAAGGATTAGCCAGTCATGAAGAAGCAAGTGGGTGTATGAATGTGCTTGTGGGGCATCCTACCATAACGCCTCACAGCCCACATTCTTCACCAGGTACACTATGATGGCAATGGCAGGGATTTCTTCCCCCGCTTTTCCCTGTGCTGCATCTGATTCAGGCTCTTTTATGTTTTTTAACCCAATCTGCCTACTAGTTTTTTCTCACTCAGTTATTTTGTTATCCCTGAACCAGGCTTTACATGACCCACAAGGCTGTACTCACTCAAGGACCAGTAATTGGACAGAACCACTGTGTTCTTAAGTTTATTCTAGGGTCAGGGATAGTTCCCTTTGCACAGGAAGGCTGTTTCTGGTAACTATTAATTGACACCCGAGGTTACACCATGTAATTGTGCAAAGCTAAACTGAAACTGAAACAAGTTCAGACAATTGTCAAATGACTGCTACACTACTGCTAACACAGCTAAGGCTAGCCACAATCAGCTCAAGTCGAGGCAAGACCCTGCCCTGTTAGGCTGATAAAAAGACCGCAGCCTCTAACCAGTAATTGTGAATTTATATGCACAGGGCTACCAAAATAACAAAACAAATCTGTTTGCAGGCAACTGCATCCTTCCCCATGGTGGAAATTATCCCACCTGAGTGATCATGAAAATGGTGTGAACGTGCCTCACTCGTGACAGGCAATCCTGCTTCTCTGCACAGCGCAGACTGTCACAAGGAAGGTGTTAGGGAGAGCATAGAATTGTTTAGATTAATGTGTTTTTCAATAAATCTTACATGGACCTCATTCTGCCAGTCTGACATCAACAGTTTATCCAGATAGTGAAGAAGGACATCTCAAACACATGTGAACTGTAAGAAAATAACAGGAAATTAACCTCCTTTTTTAAAGAAACACCCATGGAGGTGGTTGATCCTAACACTGACAGTGATGGCTGAAGAAAGGGAGAGCATTGGATTTTGGAATCTGAAGGAATGACCATGCACCAAGTCCTACCCAGCAGCTGGGGAACCATTTGTGAAGATCTGCAGTTCACAAATAACAATTGAAACGATAGACTTGAGGAAGTTATCAAGGTTAAATGACACCTCTAAAAGTCCAGAGTAAAGCATAGATGTCAGTTTTCCCTCTTAATGTTGTATCCCTTTTACTGCTACGAATCTGTTCTTGTCCTGTAGAGATAGCCTCTGTCTCTGTGCATCATCTGTGTCCATAAATATCAGAAAGGAGAGTGCCAACCCGTGCTGAGTGACAGTCTCACACCTGACTGACAGACAAATGTCTTTGTTGAAATTAAAGGCTGGTTGGAGAGAGCAGTTGAATTGTAGGAACTTGTGTCTAAGGAGAAGCAGATGTGCCAAGAGGTCCCCTAAAGTCCATGTCAGAAAACACAGCTCTAGCTAAAAGCTGAAATAAAACCATGGAGAGTCTTCACCATCTTCTCAGACTCCCACTCTCAAACTACTACCACGATGCTCAGTCTATTTGTTTCCCCTTTATTATGAAGACACCTTTGTGTTTAATGTGGTTTATCCCTTGGATTCTGAGACACTGCAACAGGTTGCCCAGGGAGGTTGTGGCTGCCCACTCCCTGGAAGTGTTAAGGGCTAGACTGGATGGGGTCTAGTGGGGGGTGTCCTTGCTCGTGGCAGGGGGGTTGAACTAGATGAGCTTTAAGGTCCCTTCCAACCTGAACCATTCTAGGAGTCTATGAATCTTTGAATTAACTAAATATTTACCCAAAAAAAAACCCTGAAATCAGAAACTGTCTTGAATATCTGTGGTTTGAAAAGAACTCACTGGAAAAATCAGCAGTATTCAATTAGACAAACAAACAGGAGTATTTCTTTTCTTGCACTACAGAAACAGTCCCTCATTTTCAAGCTGCCTGCATTTTCCTATTTAAACTGAAAGCCTGCTCAGGGAAACAAAATTGTCTTCAACAATACTGACAACTCTGAATTCAAGGACTAGTATAATACCTTTTAAACACTTCAAATTAAGTACCGATTAGTATGGAAAGTCCACTGGCTGTATTGGAAGTGAATAACACTGCATGCAGGATGTGAGATTTAATTTCTATGGCAACAAGCATTGTAACAATGCTTTGATTGAGGATACAAAATCCTTGACAGTTGACTTGTTTAAATATTATTAATAATTTTGTACATTAGGAGAAAAAAAAGCATCATACCATAGAAATATAGAATCATTAGGGATCAGAAGGGACCTTGAAAAATCATCTAGATCAAGTCGCACAGGAACACAGCCAAGTGGGTCTGGAATATCTCCAGAGAAGGAGACTCTGCAACCCACATGGGCAGCCTCTTCTAATGCTCTGCACCCTCACCAGGGAGAAGTTTCTTCTCATCTTTATTTGAACCTCTCTGTTCCAGCTGGCACCCAGTGCCCCTTGTCCTATCACTAGATGACCTTGAGAAGAGCCTGGCTCCATCCTCCTGACACCCACCCCTCACATC
>VZRI01002599.1:0-30657 GCA_013397515.1 Upupa epops | reverse complement strand
TCCAGGCAGGTCTGGAATGTCTCCTTAGCCATGCTTTAATCTGCTGCTCCTTAAAATAGACTTTATCAAGAAGATTCAATAGCTGATGTATAACTAGTATGTGCACTCTCCCCATCAGAAGGGGGGTGGTTAGCAGACTGAGAGAGGTTTTTCTCCCCCTCTACTCTGCATGATGAGACTGCATCTGGGATCTTGTGTCCAGTCTGGGTCTCTCAGTTCAAGAAGGACACGGAGCTGCTGGAGGGTGTCCAGTGTAGAGCAAGGAAGATGATGAAGGAAGTAGAACAGCTCCCTGATGAGGAAAGGCTGAGGGAGCTGGGTCTCTTGAGCTGGGAGGAGGCTGAGGGGTGACTTCATGAATGCCTCTAAATATGTGAGGGATGGGTGTCAGGAGGATGGAGCCAGGCTCTTCTTAAGATCTAGGTGAACCTCTTGTGGCAGGGGGATTGGACTGGATGATCTTTCTATGTCCCTTCCGATCCTTAATGATTATATGATTCTATGATATTACTGGTGGAACAAAGCTGAGGCTTCACATACTTAACTTTCTCTTGTTCTTTTCCTTAGTTCTGAACTGTAAAGGCACAGATTGAGGCACTTGTAGACGCACTCCAAATTCCACACCCCGATGCCATAAGCACAGTGCAGATGCCCATGCCTGAGATGACCTTGTGGCAAACCAGACAATCAGCTTGGTTGTACTTAATAACTCATAAAATACAGTCATTTCTGCAGTGGCAGCAACTACTGACAGTAACTTGCAGTGTGGAAAAATGCATGTGCATGGTTTCCCTTTGAAATGCTGACTCACACCATGAAGGTGGCTTCCATGACTATAAAGGATGTTAATTTTTGTGCCTTGATCAGGGCCCTGTGCTTTCTGCATCCCGCTGATGCATGCCGCTCTGATCTGCCCTCCAGTGTGTCTGCCGTTCGCTGTACTCACGCTGTCTAAGTCCTTTGCTGCCACTTCCTTCAGGGAATTGATGATGGCTTGCGCTGTGGGGTGTGCACAGAGCTGCTTCTGAAACTGTTTGCCTTTTACACAAGATGCCACCTCTCGTTTGATGCCTTAACTTCAGAATGTAATGATGTTTTAATTAAGATCGTTTGAGTTCATAATCACAGATCCTCACCCTCAAAAAGGAAGGAGAGTAATGGCAGCAATTTAAAGACAGTTATTCCATTCATAGAGTCATAGAATCATCAGGGATTGGAAGGGACCTGGAAAGCTCATCCAGTCCAATCCCCCTGCCACAGCAGGATCACCTAGACCAAGTGAACACATCCAGGCAGGTCTGGAACGTCTCCAGAGAAGGAGACTCCACAACACAAGCCTGTTCCAATGCCCCATTCAGTATATCAATACTGAATACATGGAGCTTTCTTAATACAAATACTTGGTTTGTTCTAGCTAATTAAAAGCAATGAATATTAAAACCTCTTGTATGAGAGCTGAAAACAGGATGGTCGTATTTCTGTTTCTGAGAACTGATAAGAGAGACCGGAGAGCTCTTAAAGACTACCCAAGAGTCAAGTGTGGTCCATGACTCTACTAAATGTTTAAATAAGAGTCGCAGTGTCAGTAGATGAGTATCTACGACTGTGACTCTGGTTCAGTAAAGCGTATTTCATAGCCCTATTCCAGATGATATGATGTGGGCAGCAATTCAATGTCTTGGAGAATTGGGATTTAATAACAATTTTTTAACATCTAAACCCCTGATTCAGCTGAGGGTTTAAATACAGCTTTCTTTTTTTTAAGTTAACTCCTAGAAGAATTCCAACTGGACCACATTGCCTCCTCCCTGCAAGTGTTCATTCCAGGTTGGCTGGGGCCTTGAGCACCCTGGTCCAGTGGGGGGTGTCCCTGCTCATGGCAGGGGCATTGGAACTAGATGATCCTTAAGGTCCCTTCTAACCTCAACCATTCTAGGAATCTATAAGAATAAAGTCCTCATTATTTTATGTGTCTCCTGCTAAGAAAAGAGATGAAAATATGATCAAAGTTTCACCTAGAAAATATCTTTCTTCCAAATGAACTTAACCACTGCTGGATCTTGAGAGCTGAGACCTTGATAAATATTTTAGCATTAAAGAAGAACATTTACCATGCAGACTAGGGTTTGTATTATTAGCAACCTGCTGTCTGACCTACATCCAGAAGAGAGGAGAATGTTTATTGCTGACAGACCTCAAAACTTCCTAGCTTAAACGTGTCTTGTCACATGGGAGTCATGGCATGTAACCCTTATGCACGTGGGTTTTATCACATGTAACCCCTACGCACGTGAGTTTTAATGCATGTAACCCTTATATACATGGGATTCATCACATGTAGTCCTTATGTACATGGGATTTATCACATGTAATCCTTATGTACATGGGATTTATCACATGTAACCCTTATGTACATGGGATTCATCACATGTAATCCTTATGTACATGGGATTTATTACATGTAACCCTTATGTACGTAGGATTCATCACATGTAATCCTTATGTACATGGGATTTATCACATGTAATCCTTATGTAGATGGGATTTATCACATGTAACCCTTATGTACGTGGGATTCATCACATGTAATCCTTATGTACATGGGATTCATCACATGTAACCCCTATGCACATGGGATTCATCACATGTAACCCCTATGCACACCTGTCAGCCGGGAGTATTTTAGAAGTTAAAAATATTTAGAGCATTTTAAAAGTAAAAGCAAAAGATATCAGACTGGACTATTCATTTATTCTGGGCTTTTTGCTCTTGCATCCTACGAATCTTCCTTGAATCCTTCCCCCGTACATAAAGCAGAAGGCCTTTGCTTATGCTGAATACAGAATATATTCCATGCTGAAGCTATTGATCCCACACAAAATTCATAAGTTCTGTCCATTCTGATGTTCAAATATAACTCCCTTCTGTCTTCCTCACGATTGCCAGTGGTGCTATATGAAACACGAGCATCGCTGGAGCCTCAGATAACTACTAAAACCATCATGTGAAGAAAATAACATGGAAGAATAGTATGAATTGCTTTAATAAGATGCACCCGAGGTGCAAGGACTTACAGTTCCATTACCCACTGATAGGAACCTGCTGACAACAACTTAGAAACTGAGATGCAAGAAAGCGCTGATTTCACCTTTAAGTGATAGCGCTGAATTATTTAAACATAATTACCCATCAGATGATGTGCAGAGTAGGTCTGGGGTTTCTGCACAAGACTGAATATTTGAAAGCATTAATCATATCCCACTCAACCTCACTTGCAGCTGACTCCTCAGATATGTGGGGACTTCTTGTTTGTGCCCTTTTGAATGATGCATGCCCACTTCTTCTGTCGTGCTCATATCCTTTCACAAGGGTAACAGCTAGCTGGTCTGAAGTCCGTGCAGCCTAGGTGACCCCGGTCTGATGATGTCGGTGTGCATAAGTCCTCTGCTGTCCATAAGTCCACTTTTATCATCAGAATGAAGCCTTTGCCTCCAATGCACTGATAGTGCTTTGATATTTCAGCCTGAGTTTCTCTCCTCAGCTTGTCAGATTGCATTAATTTCCTTGTTATGAGTGGCAAACCGGTAGGGTAATTTAATCACTAGATCTCGTTGACTACAGAGAAGGAATAGTCTCCACCCCTCAGTGCTTTTGAATTAGCTGCAGCTGCATAAGTCAGGCAGATCCATTGTGATCCATGAAGATTTTAATACTCAGGGTACAGTGTGCTGGCAGGGGTATCTCTTCTCAAGGTCATCTGGTGAAAGGACAAGGGGCAATGGGTGCAAGTGGAACAGAGGAGGTTCCGTATCAATATCAGAAGGAACTTCTTCCTAGGGAGGGTAACAGAGCACTGGAACAGGCTGCCCAGGGGGGTTGTGGAGTCTCCTTCTCTGGAGACATTCCAGCCCCGCCTGGCTGTGTTCCTGTGCATCTTGTTCTGTGTGATCCTGCTGTGGCAGGGGGATGGGACTGGATGATCTTTCGAGGTTCCTTCCCATCCCTAATGATTCTATGATTCTATAAACATTTCTCCTCTTAGAGACCTCTGAGTTTTTCTTGCTCTGCTTCTCAGAGGCTCACATTCACAGTGTGCTGGTGGAGATGCTTCCTTTGCCTTCCCTTGTGCACCCCATCTGCTGCAGATGTTGTGTGAGGGATTTGAAGTAATCAGAATATATCCTTCTGTATTAATTTAGAACTTGGTAAAAACTAGAATGTCTAATACTCTCTGATCAGTTATTCAGCCACCAAACTTTATGTGACCAGGGAGACTGAATAGTTCTGGCAAGTTATTAGTGTGCAGCTACTGCATGTCTGCAACCATCCAGCAGAGAGAGAAACCTTGGTGTGTGCACAGAACCCCCAGTGGAAATGGTTTGATTCTACTTCTGTGTTCAGCAACCCAGAAAAGACACAGAGGAAATCTTCTTACCAGAGTGAAATTCAAATGTAACAGTGCTGTAGGGGCTCAGCATTAATTCATATAAAACTTTTGTGTGCTTGATAGAGGAGTTTTCGTTTAATTAGATTGATGGTCAGTGTGTTTAAATTGAAATGTAATGAGCAAAATAACTAACCGACCTGAAACTCATCAGGAAATACAGGTAGCTGTAAGGAGAAAGGAAGGATTGCTGTCAACTTTAAAGCAGCAAATTAAAATGAAAATTTGGCCTAGAATTTTCACCCTCCCATGAACAAGGCACAGCTAGATTGCTTTTTACTCATTCCTACAGTCTTGAGTTGGGTACACAGTTGGGATTGCAGGAATCCTAATAACATGAGATGCTACTGAGCACGTAAGTGAATTTTTGATGCGGCTCCTAAAGAGTGTAAGGGAAAAGAGAATTCACAGAATTGTAGAATCCTTAGGGATTGGAAGGGATCTAGAGCAGAACCTGAGCTCAGGAATCCTATCACCCAGAACTTCTTGGTGTGGTGAATGTAGTGCATTTCCAAGAGCCTATCCATTCAGATAAGACTTTGCCTCTTCTTGTAGTAGTGTTGTGACTTCTCAGAGGAAAATGACCATCACACATCAGGTCTGGTGCATAAAGCATCAAACTGACAGCACACACACCCACAGTAACCAGAGTAACCACAGTAACCAGAGACTCCACAACCCCCCTGGGCAGCCTGTTCCAGTACTCCGGTACCCTCCCTGGGAAGAAGTTCCTGTTCATCTTTATGTGGAACCTCCTCTTTCCAGCTGGCACCAATCACCCCTTATCCTATCGCCAGATGACTTTGAGAACAACCTGGCTGATCCTCCTGACACCCACCCCTCACATATTTTAGCCAGTAATGAGGTCAATACCCAGCCTTTCAAAGTTTTGTATAAATATATGAAAACGCAGTTTGTTTACTGATTTTTCCTGGTGATTTTGTAGAAATTAAACTAGAAAACCATGAAATCCTCTGAGCAAAGTGGAAAAAAACCCTGTCAACAGCCACCATCTGTCATTTATGTGTTGCACTGTGTTTAATTATGGAAATAGTCACTTAACTGGCAATTGTTTGACATGAAGTATTTCCACATTTATTTGGTTTATTTAAAAGTTCCATGCTGTGCTTTCTGATGTCCTAAAACTCAGAACGGGTGGTAATGTGTGTATAATGCCAGACTTTATTACCCTCATTGCCATAAGAACCTTAAAATTGCTAGCTAAAATACAACAAATTGAGTTAGAGAGGTTGCAAAACAAAAAGCCTATCAAACATTCGTTAAATGAGCACTCTGCAAACCTGATTACCTTTAATAAACTGAGGCTCTTGTTTTCATCATTGATTCTTTTGTAATATATATTTATGGGTTTGTATGATCAGATTAATCTAGTAAATCGACAGATGGGGAGGACAAAAGGAAGGTTTTACTGAGCTTCCAAGTCAGCTTTGCTTTAGAATCATAGAATCATGAGGGATCGGAAGGGACCTTGAAAGATCAAGTAGTCCTATCCCCCCGTCACAGCAGGATTACCCAGACCAAGTCTCACAGGAACACATCCAGTTGGGTCTGCAACGTCTCCAGAGGAGGCTCCACAACTCCCCTGGGCAGCCTGTTCCAATGCTCCGTCACCCTCCTTGGGGAGAAGTTCCTTCTGATATTAATAGGGAACCTCCTCTGTTCCAGCTGGCACCCATTGCCCCTTGTCCTGTCACCAGATGCCCTTGAGAAGAGCCTGGCTCTATCCTCTTGACACCCACCCTTCACATATTTGTAGACAAGAATGAGGTCACCCCTCAGCCTCCTCTTCTCCCAGCTCAAAAGACCCAGCTCCCTCACTCTTTCCTCAGAAGGGAGCTGTTCTACTTCCTTCATCATCTTCATTGCTCTACACTGGACTCTACACTGGACACCCTCCAGCAGCTCTGTGTCCTTGAAGAGAGGGGCCCAGAACTGAACACAACACTCCAGATGTGGTCTCATCTGTGCAGAGTTGAGGGAGAGAAGAATCTCTCTTGATCTGCTAATCACCCCCCTTCTGATCCCCCCCATGAGGGCTGTTGGCCCTCTTGGCCACCAGAGCACATTGCTGGCTCATTTACCTCGTTTAGTTCTTCTGTTTATAGGTAAACATTACTTTTTCAGATTGGTAATTTGATTCCAGTACAACCAAGAAATGTGCTTCTCTTTACAGCAAATTATTTCACTCTACATTTCATTATACTCACTATAATCTTCATTAGAGTCAATTATTAATTTATACTGGAGTATTATTTAATTTTTAACAGCTTTATTTGAAGTAGCTGGTACGTTAGTGTCTTGGAACTGCTCATTAGCATATTGCCATATAACTTTCCATTGAAACAGAAGAGAAGACACACAACTTTAACTAACAATAAAGTATCTCATTTCAAAGAACAGTACTCGTGCCTTTCACAGGGGTTAGAGTGGTTTATGTCTAGTATATCACATTTCTGTGTTGAGGGTTCCAGCAAGATCTGTAAATGTCACAGCGTAGCGCTATGCTTAATACAAATGTGATTTCAAGACCTTTGATCTTCCTAATCCCTTCTAATTATCCAAACTATTTCTGGCACCGTCAGCAATTAAGGACTTAGAAACGAGCGCTACAATACTGATTTTATCTTGCAGTATCGTTGAGATGATTCACACTAACAGACAGGACCTGAGAGAGCTATGGAAATAGCTCACCAGCAGATCTTTCTTATTCTCGGTTGGAATTGGGATTTCTTCAAGGAGTTGTGCTGCTCTGTCTCACTCAATATTTTTTCCCGTCATTCTTCTGCTTGTTTCACTGCGGAGATTGATTATAAACTATTTGCTGTGAACACTCACCACTGAAAATTGAAGATGGATCACTTGGTTATGCTTTACTGAAAAGGCTGGGCGAAGGTAGATATAGCCATCTTCCTCTCTCTTGCAGAACTGTCCTGTCTGTTCTCACACAAGGCTACCAGAGGACCTCCTATTCCTTCCCTCATTTGGGCTGGGGCTTTGTGTCCCACAAGAGATTCTGTGAAAGGAATTAGTAGAGCTCTTAATTAGAACACAATCTTTTCTGAAGCTGTTTGAAGAATACTAGGAGAGGTCCCTTCCTTAATCTTGCAGCAGACCTTGCTCCTAGTAAAAGTAGTAGTAGAAATGGTTTATTCTTAGATTTATCAGCAAGATGCTGTTCATTTTGCTCTAGATGGGTACAAACCAGGCTAACAATGTGTGTGATTAAAACAGCAAGGAAAGTTGTTGACTGCTTTTGGTTGATGGATCTTAGCATATCCAATATTAGAATCATAGGGGTGGAAGGGATGACCACCAAAGGTCATCTAGAGCAACCCCTCTGCAACAAATAGGGACATTTCTAACTAGAATAGATTGCCCAGAGCCCTATCACGTCTAGCCTTGAATGAGTGCAGGAATGGTACCTCCACTTCTTGTCCTGGTCTGCTCAGGTGGACTCGTAAATGTTTCTCTACAGTGATCTTGAAGTTCAAAAGACAAAACTCAAGGCAACCATGGGCATTATGCTTCAGTTCAACGGGGAATCTCTATTGTTCTGCCCATAAAGCAATGTGTGATAGACAGGAAGGGGGAAAAAAGGGTAAAGACCTGTGCCACTTGGTCTGGGTGATCCTGCTGTGACAGGGGGATTGGACTGGATGAGCTTTCAAGGTCTCTTCCAATCCCTAATGATTCTATGATCAAGGAAGAAGACTCAGTCAAAAAGTTTACAAATCACTTCAACCGTAACATCTCTGATTCCTTCTTTACCACTCACTGACTTTTTGGTCTCAAAAGCATTCTACATACTTTAGAACAAAGAGTCTTCATGTAGAAATGAATTGTCCATCTCTTCAAATACAGAAGTGACAGGTTATATGAACAGGTTGTATGATGATGGACACACAGCAAATTCATCCAACCTTCTCCAATTTTCCCTGAGCTGTCACTTCTGAGAGAGTTTTCATTTGCACTTAAAATCTGCAACCTGCTTCTTAGGATCTTTATTGACACAGACAAACACACATCTCTTGAAAGCTGGCAATCTTCCTAACTGTAGAATAAACCTTAGATTACTGTGAAGTTTAAGCCAAAATTCAAATTGGACTGAGAACCAGCTGACTGAGAGTTGGTAGAGTCAGGCAGGCACAGATCAAGGCTCTTAAACAACCCTAAACATCTCTAACTAAGTAGGTTCTCTATGAAATCACACACAATCCACCTTTAAACATCAAACCTAAAGAAATTCACGAATTACAATTCAAGTTCCATCCTGAACTAACCCTTCGAACATCAACATATTGTTAGGTGTGTGGTGGTTATCCTGCTGGTGGAGACATTGGCGGCACTGATGTATAATAAGGTCAGATAAGGACAGCACGTCAGCCTTAAATCCTAATTCACTTGACCCTCGCTGCCTGAGTCAGGCTACAGGTATGGACATTTATTTCAATCTGAGTCCCTCATTATCTGCCACAGGTAGACATTGTCAGGGTAGATGAAGGGGGCTGAAAATCAGCTTTAAAAAGAACACGAGTATTTTAAAAAAGGTCCTCAATTTGGCAATTGCAGAGTCACTCAGCTGCTTCTTCTAGTCTTGAAAAAGTCCTTTCTCTCTTAGGTCAGGACATATTTGTACCACAAGTCATGTCTGGATGAGTTCCTCTCTTACCTCTCTGACACAGCCCTAATTTGAAATCTGGTAGCAAGTGTTCTTAGCTCCCCTTCTTCCGTCTTTCTAACAGTGAAGAAAATTGGCCATCTCAACTGCAGCAAAGAAGGCTGGGCAGAGCCTGCTGCTGCCTCGCGTGAGACAATGTCCTGATTATTTTCTCCACAAGTCAGACGTTCAAAATGAAGTTTCATCACTTTTAAACTTCATGTTTACAAAGTCTCAGCCTGTGGGTACTAGTATTTAAAATAAGAAGAGTCTTAATGGAGTAATGAGTGGTTAACAAGGCTGGAAAACAACATTTTTTATATAAGGACAGATAGTGGTCATGATATTATTGGTGTACTTTCATCTCTATTTTCCTATTCCTTCCATTGCTCAAATTGAGGAGAAATGAGTATTTCCAACAGAAAATGGAAATTCTGTCTTTATGTTTGCGGGGAACAAGAGGGAAATGCCAGCCAAATACTTCCTAGATTCTGAGGACTGGAAGGCAAAGAAATAGAACCCTACATTAATTACTCATTGAATCATTAGGGATCGGAAGGGACCTCAAAAGCTCAGCTAGTCCAATCCCCCTGCCACAGCAGGATCATGTCATTTTTGACCCATTTCATTCCTGTTTTCGTTTTGGCAGTTGGTAAATTTGCAATTCCCGTTAATTTTTATACTTGTAAGTGATGAGAACACATTTATTCAGAGCACACTCACGCTCAACCTCTTAGGGGAAAGAGACAACCATCGGAGCCTTGTGGGAAGAATTCATTAATTAAATAGTTATGGAAAGGCTGTGGAGAGAATAACTTAGGATGTGGAAGCTTCGGAAACAGCTTCCACGGGCAAAGCCCCGCCTGACATCAGTGCTCCTCAGTGTGAGACTAAAAGTCATTTGTAAATAAACTTTGAGACATTCGTGATGACATTTGAGAGATGACATCTGAAAACCTGTCCTGGTGAAACCAAAACAGAATAAATGATTCCCAGTGAGTCAGAAAAGAATTTGGAGCTCTAAAGAAATGATTCAGGAACTAAATATACTGAGTAGGCTAAAGGCTTGGGAAAACAGTAACTTTAGCAGGAGAAAGAAGCTGCGGGAAACTCAACCTCATTCAGTCAGTGCCTAACGTGATCAAAATCTAGGCACACGTTTGTAAGCGACGTGTCGCGAGGTATTTTGATCACTGTGACAAAAGGGGGTTGAATAACCTGTTTGCTCTCAAGAGGAATCGGTTCATGAGAAAGCAAGAATGGCAAGGATTGGAAGGGAAAACTGGCTTGGTGGCTGCACCCAAAGAGTGGCTGTCAATGGGTCCATGTCCAAGTAGAGGCCAGGGACAAGCGGAGTCCCTCAGGGATCAGTCTTGGGACCAGTCTTGTTCAACATCTTTGTCAGTGACATGGACAGAGGCATTGAATGCATCCTCAGCAGGTTTGCTGAACACACCAAGCTGTACGGTGCAGCAGACACGCCAGAGGGTAGGGTTGCCATCCAGAAGGACCTGGACAGGCTGGAGAGGTGGAGATAAGCCAACCTCATGGGGTTTAACAAGACTAGGTGTAAGGTCCTGCATCTGGGGAGAGGCAACACTAAGCACAGATATAGTCTGGGCAGTGACTGCTGGAGAGTAGCCCTGAGGAGAGGGACTTGGGGTGCTTGTGGAGGAAAGGCTCAATGTGAGCCAGCAGTGTGCACTTGTGGCTCAGAAGGCTGAGGGAGGTGATTCTCCTCCACCTACTTCTCTCTGGTGAGATCCCACCTGGAGTACTGCATCCAGTCCTGGAGCCCTTATTACAAGAAGGATGTTCTGTGGTTCTGTAATTAAGTATTTCCTTATGCTGAATGTGCTTGCACAGGGAAACCTAAGTTATTCCCTTTGCCGGACGAGCTGCAACAGGTTGAACAGAGAGGTTGTGAGTGCCCCCTCCCTGGAAGCATTCAAGACCAGATTGGCATGGCTGTGAGGCTGGAACTAGATCTCTGAGGTCCCTTCCAATCGAAGCCACTCTATGATTCTAGTAAGGACCTTCTTCCCAGGGAGGGTCCTGGAGCATTGGAACAGGCTGCCCAGGAGGGGGGTGGAGGCTCCTTCCGTTCAAGACCCTCCTGGATCTGTTCCTGTGTGACTTGGTCTAGGAGAACCTGCTGTGGCAGGGAGATTGGACTGGATGATCTTTCCAGGTCCCTTCCAATCCCTAACGATTCTATGGTTCTATGATCTTCATTTCAATTACTTTGTAAAGTTTTGAGAGCACCATTACCTCCTCCTTGGCAGCTACTGCATTGTAGGACACTGTCATAATATTAATGATCCCGGTGCCTTACCAAATTATCACAAGACCATCAACAGTAGAGTAGGAGGATCAGTTAAGAATTCTGCCTACCTGCCAAGATTTTAAAGGGTATTTCAAGGATGATCCACACAAGCTGCAGATGGATCCTCCTGAATGCACTTTGTGTCACTGTTGGAAGTCATTCTCTGTCATCTTTCTGATCTCCCATCTTTATTTAGTGAAGGATTCATGGAATGACATAATAGATCCTAAAAGAAACCTTTCTGAAATCACACCTGACTGGAGGCACCATCATTCTTACGTAGCTTGAAACGCAGGGTTTTGCATACGAGGGAAGGTGAAATCGATTTGTTTCACTAGACACATGTAGAATTTTAAATATAAGTCTTATCCCGAGTCACTTTCACTCACTATTCCTTCTCCACTTTCTTCCTCCTCTCAATTGTCTTGAATATACTTCCAGAGATCAAGATTTCTGGTGTAGTGTCCTGGGATGAGGAGCTTGCAACTGTTCATAAGAACAGTGAGACTCTAACCTGTCCTCACATCATACGAAATAACTGGAGTTATTTTTGTTCTGATTAGGAAATCTGTTGTCTCATTTCAAAATTACATTTCATTCCACTTGAAGATGTGATGGGGCACTGGAGGGGGCTGTCTGCAGGGGTTGTGGAGTCTCCTTCTCTGGAGACATTTGAAACCCAACTGCACTTGGTCTGGGAGTCCTGCTGTGGCAGGGGGATTGAACTGGATGATCTTTCGTGGTCCCTTCTGATCCCTGATGATTCTATGATTCTATGTGAACCTAATCCTCAGACTTGAAATATTTATTCATATTGAGGGAGGTTTCACATTCATGTCCAAGTTTAGATGGTAAAATCTATCTTTACTGCTATGTCCAACTGAACTTAATTATAGGTGAGTGCGTTGCTTTCCTCCTCTCCAATCTAACATTTACATGTGGCTTCTGTCTTCTGTACCATCACCATCCCAGCGACATCAGAACACTACACATAGTACTGAAACCTAACTTGCTAAATATGTATCAGTGACCTTTCTGTTCTGTTCCTTCTGAAAGCTCATCAATCAGGCTGAAAACTGAAAGCTCACAGTACAAAGGTCACCCATCACTTATGTTTTTAATTCCCAACCAGAGTCCCCCAAACATACTCATTATGTCCCCCAAACATACTCAGGTCTATGCTTCAAAAAGCCACCTTTCTCCTAAGCTAGCTGTCCAAAAGGAGCTCTACTTATAAATGAAAAGGGATATGAGGAGAAGAAAATGTTTCCTCTCAAACAAATCGACATGAGCAAAAGAGTACCCAGGGAACAGTCCAACAGAGGTGTGATGTGATTAGCAGACACTTGGCAGCTCCTCTGGGTCTCATGCAGAAGTTTCCTTGCAGCTCTAGTGTTTTAGATTTGGCACTAGGGTCATTAGTGGTGTCACACTGACTTCAAGAACGAGTGAGGTTTAGGGGCAGTGTGTCTAAGAACCATCTACAAACCATCCCATACCCTCACTCACCATTCCTCATCTTTGTAGAGTCATCTTTTGCAGTCATTCTGTGCTAGAATCATCAACTTCCCTAGCAATTACCCTGAAATGTGGCTTCATTGTCTGCCTTCTGTGCTGCCTCTGGTACGTTCTTTGCAAGTAGCTGTATTACAAACACGAGGAAATCAGTTCCAAATTAGAAACTGCACAGCAGTGCTCCTTTTACTCTTGGATATCAACCATCAAGAGCCAATTGAATAAACAAAATGCTTGCTCAGTGTTGATATTTGGAAAAAAAAAATGAAAGGTCTTTAATTATTACAAATAATTTGCTTTTATCAAATGAACTTTAATCTTAACTTGTGCATTTTGGAAGGGAACAAGTGATGGTTTCATATATTGGCAAACACTACCTCCAAATACATTAAATGGGTAGTAGTTGAATAATGATGGGTATTTATGATCTGGGAGAGCCTTGCTTATTTGTTTCTTGCAGTCGAGCTTTCCTGATGATTACTTTTATGAGCTGTAACACAGTGCTACCCAGCTCCTCCACAGAGATCTGTGTTCTTATCGCTCCCAGTCCATTCCGTGTTGCTTCTGCTGATACTTCCTCCTTAAGAGGAAATCCCTCACAGTCCTCCCTTGCAGCAACGTGATGTCCATTCTTATCCTCCCTGGGAAGAACTTTTCTGATATTGAGATGGAACCTCCTGTGTTCCAGCTTGTACCCATTGCCCTTGCTTCTTCTCAGGAAGAAGCATGTATCTGTGAAGCAAGCAGTGGTAGGCGGTCCCTACATAAAGCTGTTGCCACAGTTTCATGCCATCTTTTTGGTGTTTTGATGTTGACATGGCTATTCCTATGCTTATCTCTGCTCCTCCAGATAGGTTTCGTTAATTCCTTTAGTTCTGGGGTTTTGAAAATCTCACGAGTCCTTTCCGATGTCATCCAGCCTATCTCACATGCCATGACTCTCTTATCCCCTTATAAAGGCTTATATTTCCAGGCAATCCCATGCCCATCTGTATCTCTTTTTGACCACTGCCATCTGTTTCAGTTTCTGACCAATTACCTTCATCGCTCTGAGGAGTCTGCAAATCACACAGAAACTAAGCCATGTGGCTTGAGGAGGTTTACTCACAGCAAAACACCTACATGCCCACCCTCAAAATAAGACCTCAGAATTGCTTGTACACTAAACACTTCAGCAGAGCTTTAAATCTTCAAAACTCTCAATAAACTGTTTTTGAAACAAAAATAGGAGTATAAAAGGAAATTAAACAAGGAGATGGATACTAGTGATGTATTCAGCCTTTTCTCTGGCTGTCTTGAATATGCTTGTGTGGATGCACTTTGGCAGCAGTCAAACCATAGAATCATAGAATCATTAGGGATGGGAAGGGACCTCAAAAGATCATCCAGTCCAATCTCCCGGCCCCGGCAGGATCACCCAGACCAAGTCACACAGGAACACATTCAGGTAGGTCTGGAACATGTCCAGAGGGGACTCCACAAAACCCCTGGGCAGCAGGTTCCAACCCTCTGGTACCCTCCCTGGGAAGAAGTTCCTGCTGATATTGAGGTGGAACCTCCTCTGTTCCAGCTGGCACCCATTGCCCCTTGTCCTATCACTAGATGACCTTGAGAAGAGCCTGACTCCATCCTCCTGACACCCAACCCTCACAGATTTATAGGCATGAATGAGGTCCTCCCTCAGCCTCCTCTTCTCC
Source organism: Upupa epops (assembly GCA_013397515.1). Lineage (NCBI taxonomy): Eukaryota > Metazoa > Chordata > Aves > Bucerotiformes > Upupidae > Upupa > Upupa epops. Next base: position 15,997 of record VZRI01002599.1, on the reverse strand, counting down.
AAGCTCAAGAGACCCAGCTCCCTCAGCCTTTCCTCATCAGGGAGCTGTTCTACTTCCTTCACCATCTTCGTTGCTCTCCGCTGGACACCCTCCAGCAGCTCTGTGTGATTTAATTACTTTGACACGAGTTAGTTACAATTAAATTTGGGAAATTTGCTGATGAAAATGTCTGTAGCTATTTTAAAGTACTTAAATAAAGTGTGTCTAGTTATGTTTTGTATGAGTTACAAGCTAGGTAGACATCTACTTTTAACTTCTGAACCCTAGATAACCTAACACTGTTTGACAGACAGCTATAGTTATCCCCCCCATGAAAAACATTCCAGGTTATTTTGTGCTACTTCACTCGTATGATTTAGTGAAGACACAAGCTCTCATGATTTCTATCGATCTCATAAGCAGAAAATCATCATAGAATCATAGAAAGGCCAAGGTTGGAAGAGATCATCTAGTTCCAACCCCTCTGTACAGACAGGGACACCTTCACTAGATCAGGTTAGTCTGAGCCCCATCCAACCTGGCCTTGAATGCTTCCAGCGAAGGGGCAGCCACGACATCCTAGGGCAGCCTGTTCCAGAAAGATGACAAAACTTTGCAGCAAGTCTTTAGTAAAAAGCTCCAAACCCTTGTTGTCTTAATTCTGTGTTCACAACTAGGTCAGGAGTAGAAAGTGTGCTACTTTTTCAACTAGAAGGAACGGGTTCCCATAAATGATCTGACAGTCTATATTTAAATGTTCCTGGTCCTTCTTCCAATAAAGTAGTAAAAGTTTAGTTGAATTATTCATGCTCAGACACCCACTCTGGACAAAGCGTGTATTTGTTATAGAGTGAAAGTTAAGGATGATGTTTTCTTTGCTTAGAAGATGAACGTCTCATTTATACGGCAACCTTTTGCACATCAGGCTCACATCTAGAAGCGATGCAAGCAGGTTTAAAAGACCTTTTTGTTCTAAAGACTCTAAAATATGTGGAGTCCCAAATAGGTATAAGAGCTCTGCAATTTGATATAATCCTAATTGAAAGAAAATGCAACCCAGTCCTATGTGCTGTGCACCCAGAGAAAGAGGAAACAGCTGCTGAAATACTGAAGGAAGCTCATCCTCTTCTCTTTTTTCAATAAGGAATGTGAAGAGAAGGACAGAATCACTGAATTATTGAGGCTGGAAAAGACTTCTGAGATCACCCACTCCAGCCCCATGACCTAACATCACCCCATCAGCCAGACCAGGGCACTAAGGGCCACAGCCAGTCTGTCCTTCAACACCTCCAGACATAGGGACTCCACCACCTCTCTGGGCACTCCAGTCCAGGCTCTGATTACCTTTTCCATGAGGAAGGACTTCCTAGTATCCAACCTAACCCTCCCCTGGTGAAGCTTCAAGCCCTGCTCTCTCATCCTATCACTAGTAGAAGAGCCTGACCCCCACCTAACTTCTCTTCCAGTACACCCCTCCCATATTTAGAGACATTGAACAAGCGGTTTTATAGTACAATACAAAGAGAAAGAGACTTAACACTGTGACAGGCAACACCGTATCCTCAGTGCTTAGTCAAATCTTCACTGAACTTTGGATGCATCGTGGTATAGAAGAGATGTGAAGAGAACAGTGTTGCAGGTAGCTGTAGAGCACTTGTCTCAGGTGTGACAGAGCACACAAAAGTGCCTAATTAAAATTACAAAGAGGTGAAGGAGATTGACATCGGGCTAATTAGAAGAGAGATTGATGTTTCACAATACAGTGAGAGAAGACAGAGTAAGTGAGGAGAAGCTGCTAAGAGCCTTGGAAAGGAAAAACCAACCAGAAGTGGGAAACAAAAAGTACTTTGGTAGGAATTTTATTTCATGTAAAAATAAATAATCCCCAGGGCTTTGCTGCAATTAACTGTAATCCACAAATGCTTTGTTAATTTGGAGCTAAACTGAGGAGATACCTGGAATGCTCTGGGTTGCTGAGGGAAAAAAGCCTCAGCAATAACAAAGACAATGCCAGCTCCTCTTTTAATTTGGTAGAATTACTTATTGAAGTTCATTAGCTTCAGGACACATAATTCTAAGTTCTGCTGCAGAATGTAGTCATTTGCACTTCTGAAAGGCCAGCTGTCCTCCCAGCTCTTTCTGTGTGTGACAAGCAGGGAAGGACTCTGACTGGAAAATGCCAGTCTTTCTGTGATGCCAGAGGAAGAGATCCGTTTAGCTATGATAGATACACGTCTGCATCGATAAACAGGATCCTTGCTGAGGAAACTCCCTTGAGGATGCTCTGTCCACATCAATGAAATGCCCTCAGACTAAGAGGTACTGTCTTGGCAGCTGTTGTGAAGTGAAGCTCAAAAAACCCGGGATGGTGATGTCTGCCAATACGTACAAACCAGTAACAGAACACAGGGAGAGGCAACCACAAAAGCTGAGCTCAAATAAAGCATGGGCTTAACGGATTCAGTAATGCGAGACAGCTCCTGCAGTGGGAAGGCTCAGACTCTGTCCTGAATTTACTTTGTGATCTAGAGCTTTTGCTGCTGAGGAGGGCAGACATTAGTAAGGTCTGCAGGGAAAGGCTGATGGGAATATTTCTATTCCAGCATCAATTCTCAATTTATTGAGTGGTTTTATAAAAATTTGAGCATATTTCTTTTTTCTGGGTTCCAGTTCTGGGCCCCTCAGTTCAAGAAGGACACAGAGCTGCTGGAGAGAGTCCAGCATAGAGCAGCAAAGATGATGAAGGGAATAGAATAGCTCCCTGGTGAGGAAAGGCTGAGGGAGCTGGGTCTCTTGAGCTTGGAGAAGAGGAGGCTGAGGAGGGACCTCATTCANTCTAGGTGATCCTGCTGTGGCAGAGGGATTGGACTGGATGATCCTTCGAGGTCCCTTCCAATTCCTAATGATTCCCTGATTCTATGCATTGGCTTTGCCCTAGCTGGGGCCCAGGTGCCCACCAAGGCTGCCCTATCAGTGTCTCTTCCTGGATGGGCAGGGGAGAGAAAAACATAACAGGAGGCTGGAAGGCAGAGACAGCAGATAAAGACAACAACAGTTTGATAAAGCAGAAAACAAAAGCCATGTGTATGGAAGCAAAGGCAGATAATAAAATGATTCTCTACTTGCCATCAGCAGGTGGTGTTTAGCTGCCATCCTAGGAAGCAGGTCCCCATATGCATAGTGGTTGCTCTGGAGGTTGAAATGCCGGGCACTAATGCCTCCCCACACCTCTTCATTCCTCTGACTTTCATATCTGGACTGACATCCTGTCATATGTAATTTTCCTTTGGCCAGTTGGGGTTAGTTGACCCAGACTGTCTCTCAGCCCTTCCCAGCTGGAAAGAATATTAGGAAAGGAAAAACAACCCTACAGGCCCAGTGCTGTGCGAGCACAGCTCAGCAGTAGCCAAAACATTGGTGCATTATCACCACCCCTCCAACTACCACCACAAACACAGCACTGTGAGAGACATCCTGGGGAGGATCAGCTCCATCCCATCCAAACCAAATAGACGGGAGCGTGAGGAAAAGCTAACGTTCATTTATAACTAGCACTTAGAGAATCTCATGCGACTCCTTGAAAAGAAGTGAAAGCTATTACTACTAATTATTGTCCATTTGGGGAATTAGTTTCAGTGGTGTTGTCTTCATGGTTTGACTAGTTAAGTTCCCATGGTTCTGGGTGTTAATTTTTGCCTCTATCAGCTTGAGTTATTCTTGTTTCATGTCTTTATTGAGTTTCCTTTTAGAGTTGTGTTGATGCTCTTAGCAGTATCAGTAAGGACCAGAAAAGGTTCTCAAGGATCATTAAGCAAATAGAGTTGGACCAAAACTCCATTAGCTTTTCAACCTGAATACAAGATCTAATTTCTCATGGGATTGATTGAGCTACTCAGAATGAAAATGAACTTTTCTAATGGCCCACACAAGTGATAGTTGGGAGTGGCTCAACTCCATCCCTCTGTGTGAACTAAACTCTGGAAGCTGTATCATCGTGAGGGAGAATTGCTAACCAATGTTAATGGCACTAAAACAGCATAGAGTAAACCTTGGATTTCACATCAAGGACAGGAGGTGAGAGAGGAAGAGCAAGACACTGTGTGATGCCTTCAGGGGTGGTACTCAGGTAACCAGGTGTCTACAGTATAAATGTCTACAGTTATAAGAGTAATTTCAGGTCAGGTTACAAAGTTATTGCCACTTCTGGTTCTGGGTGAAGCTGGTGAGCCTGGGTGTCTGAAGGCAGTGAAGACAGTCACTAGATGAAGTGTTCAATCTACCTCAGGAGAAATATTTGACATGTTCTCTGTTCTTTACCTCCAAACACCACAGGCAGCCAGTAGAAGGTCTAGTAACTATGGCCAGCTTCTTCTAGTTTCACATTGCATGGCTTCCCTATATTTAAACCTTTGACAGTCAGTGTCCAAAGTTTAATGAATTCCCCAAGGCACCCACAGCAGTATCATCAGAGAATCATTAGGGATCGGAAGGACCTTGAAAGATCATCCAGTCCAATCCTCCTGCCACACTGCTGATCCTGCGATCACCCAGACCAAGTCGCACAGGAAAATATCCAGCCAGATTTGGGGCTTGAACATCTCCAGGGAAGGAGACTCCACAACCCCCCTGGGGCAGTCTGGGCCAGTGCTCTGTTACCCTCCCTGTGAAGAAGTTCCTTCTGATATTGATATGAAACCTCCTCTGTTCCAGCTGGTGCCCATAGCCTCTTGTCCTACCACCAGGTGACCTTAAGAAGAGCCTGGCTCCATCGTCCTGACACCCACCCCTCACATATTTATAGACATGAATGAGGTCCCCCCTCAGTCTCCTCTTCTCCAAGCTCAAGAGACCCAGCTCCCTCAGCCTTTCCTCATCAGGGAGCTGCTCTCCTTCCTTCATCATCTTCATCGCTCTATGCTGGACACCCTCCAGCAGCTCTGTGTCCTTCTGGAACTGAGGGGCCCAGAGCTGGACAGAATGCTCCAAATGGGATCTCACTAGTGCAGAGTATCAGATGCTATGTGAAAGAGAGCTTTGCGAAGCAGCTTCTCCTATGCATACCAGTACAAATCTTGTCAAGCACGTTTATTGGAGAATTAAAGTTTGTTGCTTATAACAAATTGGAAGCCTGTGGTTCAGCAATATTAGGCTTAACCTTGGAAATCAGATTAACAGGTGTTCCTTCTTTCATACAACAAATTCCTTCGGGAGCACCTGTTCAAGGCAGTGCCTGCCGACCTGGCAGCGGATCAGAAAGCTTGCTGCTTTCTGCACTGATTTTGGAATCAGATGCAAGTGGGAGCATCATTATTTTACACTCAAAATCTCTTCTACGCCGGGATTAACGTGCTGTGATACCTGCTCCTTGTGGTCCATTAGTCCTTGTACCATGTGAGCAGTCGGCTGTGGTTCCTTCAACAGCTCAGTCTGCTCCGTTTGAAATGCTAATACGTTTGTTTACACCACATCAGCATTCAGGGCTGTTGTGGCCTTTGTAAAGCAAACACATAGTTACAGTTGATGAGGCAATTAGGAACGAACAGAGGTCTGAAAAATCAGAGATGGTCAGAGGAACCCACCCTTTCTTTTTAACGAGTACTTCTTTGAATTTGATGGGAAATACTCCTTTGTTACAAAGACAATGCCAAGGCTGTTGAGAAAAATCTGTTTAGCAGTGAGGATGAATTACGGGTGGCATTTCCCTTTCCCCAAATGAGAAGGGAAAATGAACTTTAGATGTAACTGGCTCCAGGAGAGGATACAGGTTTGCAGTGATGAAAGGGGTGGTTCACTAGTGGAGGAAGGGGCAGCTAACTGAGCCTCCCCCATCTCACGTTCAGCCCCAACTCTTGCTAAGCTGAAATAGTCAGCACCTATGCAATAATCTGTTTAAGAGGGGAAAACCTGTGGAGCAGCTTCTAATGCTGCTTGGTTTTTGCTGCTGTTTCCCTTGTTTGGGAGGTCCCCTTTGCTTGGGGAGCAAACTACGTGCCATGCAGTCCCTGAAGTAGGGATGGGAAAATACACTTGAGCAATTATCACCCTTGATTGTGGTCAAGGAGGATCTCATGGACTTTGAAAACCTCAGAGATGAGCAGAGAAGTGTGCTCACAGAACTGTGAAGAGCACTTGTAAGCAGCGGATACTTAAAGAGACCGTGACTGCAAGAGATCTGGGCTGGAGTGGTCGGATCTTGGGAAGATAATGTGCTGAAGTTGTCCACACTATCTGGAGAAAGCTCAACGAAGACTTGTCTCCTGGGGAGGGGGATGCTACGTTGCTGAGGACGAAGTACCGCAGCAAAGAATGACTTTTCCTCTGAAGGGAAGGAGGCAGCAGAGCTGGACTCAGGGAGACCTCTGTAAGATCTATGTGAATCTCTTTTTTTCTTGATGGTGGGGTTTATCTGTTGATGTGGAGCCATTCCCTTTTTGCCCCTGACTATTTGTCTTGGCTTCATAATGCTCTGTTAGTTAGGGAGAGTCTGTTGTGAGGCTGGTTAGTGTGGTGAAAGGGGTGACAAGAGTGAAATTGTCTTATGCGTTCAGGTGTGGAGGTGCTGTCTGTCTTTCTGGTGAAAGTTTGCTTAAACTGCATAATATGGAATGAGTTTTATAAGAATGAGTCTTATAATGATGGATTCACTTGAAGGAAGACAGGTTGAACTGGGGTTTAGGATCTGGACACATGAATGTAAGGAACTATGAAGCTATACTGAAATAAGAGGACAGTTTTTGACCTAGCTACTTAAAATTGAAGAGTAACCAGTCTGAAAGAGTGATGAGTTTGTAATAACGAAGGATTAGGTAGGGTTTACCAATAGCCCAACTAGTAAATATCAGCTGTTAGTTCTTGAAGAATAAGAAATGTTTTCCTTATGGCAAGGGAAGTGGAAGCAAAATGCATAGCCAAAACGAATCGATATCTTTATTCTACTGTTTGTGACTTGCAAGTTGAGTGGTCTCTGTGTTTCAGCAATCTTTCTGAGGCTGTTCCAGTGCTCGGTTACCCTCCCTGGGAAAAAGTTCCTTCTGATGTTGATAGGGAACCTCCTCTGTTCCAGCTGGCACCCACTGCCCCTTGTCCTATCACCAGATGACCTTGAGAAGAGCCTGGCTCCATCCTCCTGACACCCATAACCTCAGCTGAAATCTTTGTCTGTTGATATTAACTTGTGAAAATCTGGTCTGATAGACTCCCCAGCAAACTCAATCACAACTAAACAATGCAATTGTCAAATGACTTTTCATAGGATGCCCCATCTTCACACCTCAAGACAGATGTGAAGTTCTAATATGTTTGTGTGTGTATGTCTAATTATTTTTTATATCATTATGACATCAACAAACAGTGCACTGGTTAAAAACCAGCAGTGGAATTAACCAGAGTTGAGTGAGGCCAATGAAATCTGCTTCTCTTTAAATCTTTATGGTAATTGAGGTCAGATTTGCATAAAAGATGAATAAATTCCAATCCATTGAAGGCTATTCAAACAAAGCCTCCTTGTCACTGATAATGCTTGAGTGGCTTTTAGTCTTAAGATCTGTTTTTCTTTGACTTAAACAACCATTCAAAATTGGATTAGGAACAGCTTGGTTCTATAATAAACCCGTTAAAGCATCAGAGCGAGTACTGGGCCATCAGCAAGGAGATAAAGGAAGTAGTGTATCACCTGTTTTTTTGTAAAAAATATCTTTTAGGAAGATTTTCTCTAAATTCCTTTTCCCCTGAAGTGCAGTCAGCCGCTGGAACAAAGGAGCTCACAGAAACACAGGAGGTTTTTCCAAATAACCCAGTTCTTTCCCTGGACCCTGATAACTTTTCCTGAACCTAGAATTGTATTCGTTCCCTAGGTCAGTTTGCTGCTGTTAATTGGGAGTCTAAATTTCCTTAACGAAGCTCTCACTAAGGCTGGAGATTCCTTTTGAAGGGGAAGATGAAGTATTTTTCTGGTTCAAAAATGCTCTGCAAATTTAATCCAAGATGACATCGTGAATCAAGAAATGATTGTGAAGCGAGGAGAGTTTTCTTGGGATTAGATTAACAAATGAGAAAAGGAGAAGTATTTGCATTGCAGTCAGTGGTTCAGTGGTCAAGGTGCTCGGCTGGCACTGCCAAGCAGCAGAGCTGGGCTCCAGTGCCCTCTTCTCCAAGAGATCTAAACACAGAATTACCATTTAGAAGAATTCCTTGGCTGCTGGGTGAGACCTGGGCTTAGTGTAGTTAAAATCATTTGCTGATGGCCTTCCGTTTTATTAGGAGCACAGCTCCATTTGATTCTGTTGAGGTTAAAAACTCATTCCCCTTGTGTGTTTAGAATAGGTTTTATAAAAAAACTTCAGGGTATTGGTGGATGAAAAGCTAGAGTGAGGCTGGCACTGTACTCTTGCATCCCAGGAAGCAATTTGTACTCTGGACTGAAGCAAAGAAACAGTGGTGAGCAGGATGATGGAGTTATTCTCCTTCTCTACTCCATTCTGGTGACACCCCATTGCATCAAGTTCTGGGGCTTAATACAAGAACGACTAGGACCTGTTGATCAGATCCAGAATCATAGAAACTTTAGGGATTGGAAGGGACCTTGAAAGAACATCCAGGCCATTCCCCCTGCCACAGCAGGATCACTCAGACCAAGTTGCACAGGAACACATCCAGGTGGGTCTGGAACATCTCCAGTGAAGGAGACTCCACAACCCCCCTGGGCAGCCTCTTCCAGTGCTCTGTTACCCTCCCTAGAAAGAAGCTCCTTCTGATATTTATATGGAACCTCCTCTGTTCCAGCTGGCACCCATTGCCCCTTGTCCTATCACCAGATGACCTTGAGAAGACCAGTGAAGAGCCCCCTAGCAGCTGCATTCTTTGTGAATTCCCTGTGCCAGCAATTCCCGATAGAGCATCATGGACCATGGTGTCCCCACCACACCACCTTCTCTGTTCTGCCATAGCGTTTGTCTCCTGAAAGCTACTGCCTCCAGTCCTGTACTGTCTGAGCCTTCTGCATTCTCATTTCTATCTGAAAACCAAACAAAAACTATAACTCTGTGTAAGAATGGAAGAGAAGTCAGAGCATCCCTGGAGTCTCCTAGGGCCTGTGCTTTCAGCAATGATTTCATTTTGAAATGAAATTGTGAAATCATATAGGAAGTATCTTAGGAGCTGGTAGACAGAGAGAGCCACTTCACAAACACAGAGTACAGACGAGTGTTAATCTTTCCAGTCAGAAAACAAGGAGAGCAATCAGAGATGGCAGCAAGTTGCTGCAGAAGCTGTCAGGCTTAAAGTCCTTTAGCAGACATGAGGATCACAGAGAACTTCAAACGTTGATTAGTGGATAAGGCCACGAAGCTGCAGACATGCCAGTTAGCAGGATGGATCAAAGGAATTACACAGACAAGAGTGTTTCCAGCCTGTTCCCCTTTCTCACATAAGAGCAATGTTTTAACGAGTCTTTCTTTTAAAGTTATGAAGTGATAATTTAAAAATAAACAGGAGTGAGGTGCATTGAACTGCAAAACTGGGTCATCATTGTCTTTAGAGAAATTCATTTATTGTTTTAAAATAGCCAAGAGAAGATGAGAAAGAGAAATGGTGGTATCAAAGTGATGCTGCTGAGCTCTCTTAGATGAGGAGAAAATGAGGAGATATATTTAACTTCATTAAATACAGTTTGGTGCATGGTGTATGTTGCTTCACCAAAATGATTTAAACATTGATTTAGAGACAGTCGTTGTGAGTGCACCCAGTGCCCCTTGTCCTATCACCTGATGCTCTTGAGAAGAGCCTGGCTCCATCCTCCTGACACCCAGTCCTCACATCTTTATAGCCATGAATGAGGTCCCCCCTTAGCCTCCTCTTCTCCAAGCTCAAGAGACCCAGCTCCCTCAGCCTTTCCTCATCAGGGAGCTGCTCTCCTTCCTTCATCATCTTTGTTGCTCTACGCTGGACACTCTCCAGCATCTCTGTGTCCTTCTGCAAATGAGGGGCCAGAACTGGTTTTATGTGTGTTTAATAACTGCTGTGCAGAGAGCTTTTGGTTTGAAGAGGAAGTATCAACGTAAGATGAAGTAGAAATAGTAGTTCTCCATTATGCAGGTAGCTAAGGACAGTCTTATCTGCAATCATCAGGGGTTTATGTCCCATGCAATCCTTACCTGTTAGATCCTGCTCTCTGTCTGTGCTTACAGCAGGCAGGAACAGCAAATTTAAGGATGGAGAGGGTAGTAGTAATCACTAAGGGAATTTTTGCCCTGTGCTGTTCCCTTGCTGTTTTCTACTTCCCCTTCACCCTTCTCCAGGCTCAGCCAACATAGCCTAGCTGCTTTGCTCGAGTAAGCATTTCATTAGAGAAACCTTCCCTCTCCACGATTGCTTGGTTCTGCATGAAGAGAAGCAGATAAACCATCTTGACAACTCCTGCTAACAAGCACAACCTCGCAGCAAAAAAGCTCTTGTGTGAGACCTAATTGAATAGAATTGGCTGTGTTTTCATCAAGAGATCTCCCCTCTTGGCTGCATACTGTGCTCTGCTGTGGTTCTCCAGCAACCCTGTGAAGAAGCATCTTAATGGTTATGTCATCGTGAGATTACAAATGATGCCACGATGCTGGAGACAGAGCATGGTGTCACGCTGAGGAGAGCCTTAGGGGATTTCCTCTGGCTTGATGTCTTTTCAGCAGAGCAGCATTTCTCCACTTGAATTCTGAAATAGATCAGTTTGTAATAAACAGTAGGAACTTGGCAAATGCACGTACATGCATCTACCCATACCTGGTAGATGTATATCTGGCTTCACTGATGGCAGATTGTACCTGGTGGCCTTCTATGACAGGGTTATAGTGTCGGTGGAGAAGGGTAGAACAGCTAATGTCATCTACCTGGGCTTGTGCAAAGTATTTGACCCTGTCCCTTGTGACGTTGTCTCTAAAATAGAGATGGTTTCGACAGAGGGACCACTCCGTGGATTAGGGATTAAATGTATGTTGCACTCAAAGAGCTGTGATCAGTGGCTGGATGTCCAAGTGGAGATCAGTTACAAGTGGTGTTCCAAGGGGGTTACAGGGGGGTTGACTTGGGACTGGTGCTGTTCAACATCTTTGCCGGAGACTTGGGCAGTGGCACTGAGTGCACCCTCAAGAATTATGCTGACCACACCAAGCTGTGTGATGTCACTGGGTGCTGGAGGGAAGGGAGGACATCCAGATGGACCTTGACAGGCTTGAGGACTGGGCAGGTGCAAACTGCATGAGGTTCAACAAGAGCAACCATAAGATCCTACATGTGGGTCAGGGCAATCCCAAACATAAATACATGCTGGGCTGTGAATGGATTGAGAGCAAACCTGATGAGAAGGACGTGGTGGCGTTGCTAGATAAGTTCCACATGAGCTGAGAGTGCACGAATGCAGCTCAGAAGGCCAACTGCGTCCTGGGTCGTATGACAAGAAATGTGACCAGCAGGTCAAGAGGTGATTCTCTCCCTCTGCTTTTGTGAGACATCACCTAGAGTACTGCCCTCAGTACTACTGAAGCTGTAGAGGCCACAGAAAGGCAACCAAGAGGAAATGCCTAGGAAGAGGTTCTTCACTATGAAGGTGCTGAGGCGTTGGAACAGGTTGCCCAAGGAGGTTGTGCACTTCCTCTGGAAGTATTCAAGGCCAGGCTGGATGGGGCTTCGGGCAACCTGGTCTAGTGATGGGCTTGGAAACAGATGATCTTTGAGGCCACTTCCAGCATAAGCTGTTCTATGATTCTGTCATCTATATCCATGAAGTTCAGACTTCCCTTCTGAAGGAAGAGCTCAAAGGCTTTGACGTTGCTACCTAACACTCAAGGTCTTTGAAGGGGAACAGCTCAGTCTCTGAGTGAATATTAAGGAAAATAGGTAGAGATATCAAAGTATAATCTATTTTGTGGAACTACTCTAATTTCAGGTATTTTTCAAACAGTTGCTTTCCAGATTACCTTTTTATTGTATTTTATTTTACACATATACTTAATCCACAAACTGAAATCCCATTCTAAAATTAAACAAATATGTTGATCAAATGGAAGCAGCTTATAGTTCCTTTCTTGATTCTTTTATTAGCATGCATAATCAACTCCAGATTTAAGGTGCCTGATACTTGATTTCATTTTGTACATATCTGTTTGGATGAAAGAAGATTGTTCTGCTTTATCAGTGATAGAACTGCACTGTGATTCTCCTGATGTTAAATCAGTGGCATGTGGTGGCTGTAGCTGCTCAAGAGATTTGGTATTCTGGACCTATTTTAATAACAGTGAAACTTTAAAATGCTCATAGATTCCCAGCAGTTAAATGTGGAAAATACTTAGTAGATATCAGTAGTAGTCTGTACTGATGATGATTTGCTATGAGAGATTTGAATTGCAACATTCAAGGGGCTTCTAATATTGCTGTTTGGGAAACTATTCTACACCCATGTATGTGTGACAGAATCATTAGGGATCAGGAGGGACCTTGAAAGATCACCCAGTCCAATCCCTTTGCCACAGCAGGATCACCTAGACCAAGTTGCACAGGATGACTAGGAGTCATCTTGTTGTCTACTAGGACCCCCAGGTCCCTTTGTCCTCCCCTGCTCTCCAACAGGTCAGTCCCCACCCTATCCTGGTCCCTGGGGTTGTTCTACACTGACCCTTGTTGGCCTTCATTAAATTTCTCTCTGCCCAGCTCTCTTGCCTGAGTTCATCCTGATAACCAAACACTGATGCCTCTCATGCATGTGTTCTGCTACTCCCACGTGTGTTTTAAAAATTATACCTACTTCATCTTTTAGATATTTCTGTAAGTTCTCCCTACTGATGCTGATGAAAGCGAGTAACAAGTGACGCCCTACAGTCCCTGACTTTCTTGCAAAGCACCTACTGCTGAATGCTAACATGGTTCAGCTGCTTTTCCATGGCTCGCACAGAACACAGAATGTTGTTCTGCTCTGTTCTTCCATGTTTGTAAAGCTGATGATAGCTGTTCTGCTTAGATAAATATGCTTTATGACTGGTAGGATTATTACCAGAATGGCAATGAATTTCTGCCTTCTCCTTTCCCTTTGTGAATATTCACTACTTCCTTCCCTAAACACTTGTACATCCTGAATCTCTCCTAGAGGCTGATTCTCCTCTACCTTCACTGAAACTCTGATAAACAAATTACCTGATAACAATTTGCATGTGCAGCCCCTAATTTGAATCTCTTATATTCAAAATAAAAACATGAGATCCCCCCCCTAAAAAAAATCCCTATTAAGGAGAAAATGCAGTTCATTATTTCATGTGGCTGCAGGGACTGTTTTATCTCACTCCGATAACCTTTAAGGTAACAAAGCAGCTGTCGATGCGCTGTGTTTAATGTTGTCAGATTAAAACCCGTCGTGTTTTGCTGTGCACTGCAGATAACATCTCAACAGTTTGTATTCAGACAGTTTAATTGCTTCAATTGCTGAGCAGGAGAAGCATCCAGAGCAGCCTGCTCAGTTTGCCTGACCCTTTTCTCTCAGATTGAAGCGTTATTATGTACTGTACTATATTAAGCTTCATCTGGGGGGGGGAGTTAAAAAAGCACAATCTGTTCCTTTTAAGCTTCTTAATAGTTTCCCATAGTGATTTATTGCAAGTGGAACCAACAGATTGTTATAGTTAAGATTGTAGGTGGGGATGCATATGCTTGAGTTTGGGACAGAATTCCGCTCCAGAGCAGGGATAACTCTTTTCTGCGGTGATGTCATCACTCTTTTTTACCATGCAGAGACATATGGGAGTCGCTTTTGAACTGGGCTTGAGGCCAGGCGTTCAGGTAGGCAACATGCAGAATTGAGGCTGGCATTTCAGAAGAGCCCAGCTGACAGTTGTTGCCGTGAGTATAGGATATATTTGCAGAAGCTGTCAGCAGCTAGCAGCCCTGATTATGTCACTGACAAGCAAACTTTCAAGGGGAGATGAACATCCAGTATGAGAATAAACCTCCTCCAGTAGAACCCCTCACAAAATGGAAATGCTCTTCTCTAAAGGCTGAAATGCAAATAGCTTTTTGGTGGGGGAGCAGTGGCAGAATGTAAGTTGATCAGAGTTCAGCTGCAGCCTCTGTGGTTTGCTGAGTCTTTTCTGCTGAGCTAGAACTAGCCAAGCAAACTTGCATCAGTCTCTTGCTTCTGTTTAACTTTTTCTTAGGATTTGTCTTTAAATTTAGAAATGGAAATGAAATAGGTTTGTGGAGAAATTGCTAGGACATAGACTGCTTCTGTCACAGGGGACTCACAGAAGACATGGGTTTGGTTCCAGCATAGGGGTTCTAGGTTAATTTTCATCTTGAAGTGAAAGAACAAACAACTCCTCAGAGGCTGCCAACACCTGGAAGTGCCATAACCTTGTCCTTGTGTCATAGACCTGTGTAAAGAGGGGACAATCCTATGTCAGTAGCAACCTGCTCTTAGAATCATAGAATGGTTAGGGATCAGAAGGGACCTCGAAAGATCATCCAGCCCAATCCCCCTGATATGGAACCTCCTCTGTTCCAGCTGGCACCCATTGCCCCTTGTCCTGTCACCAGATGACCTCGAGAAGAGCCTGGCTCCATCCTCCTGACACCCACCCCTCACAGATTTAGAGACATGAATGAGGTCCCCCCTCAGCCTCCTCTTCTCCAAGCTCAAGGGGCCCAGCTCTCTCAGCCTTTCCTCTGATGGAAGCTGTTCTACTTCCTTCATCATCTTCGTTGCTCTAAGCTGGACACCCTCCAGCAGCTGTGTGTCCTTCCAGAAATGACTGGACACACTACTTCAGATGTGGTCTCACTAGTGCAGAGTAGAGGGGGAGAAGGACCTCTCTCCATCTGCTGTCCACCCCCTTCTGATCCCCCCAGGATGCTGCTCGTCCTCTTGGCAACAAGAGCTCATTGCTGGCTCATAGTCATCCTGCTGGCCACTAGGACCCCCAGGTCCCTTTCTCCTCCACTGCTCTCCAACAGGTCAGTCCCCACCCTACCCTGGTCCCTGGGGTTGTTCTTGCCCAGATGCAGGACTCTGCACTGACCCTTGTTGTTCCTCACTCCATTTCTCTCTGCCCGGCTCTCCAGCCTGTCCAGGTTACTCTTGCTGAGCAGTTTTAGTAGTACTGCTATCAAAACACCACTGTTCTAGAACCACAAGTCTTTGAGAAGCCCAGCATGGAGATACCCTTCCACTGTGACCCTCACATCTTATCAGCAAGGAAATGACGTAGTGTAGCCTCCCCAGAGCCCCATTCCCTCAGTGCTTCATGTATCACAGGTTTCCCACAGAAAAGAGAAAGGTATCTCCCACAAAAGTCATCCTAATAAGTAGCACAAAAGACTTTAGTGGAGAAGATTTTCCATCAAGGAGTGTTCATTATCCCCACGGTATAGCTCAAATTAAATATACATACCTCATCAAACCTCTTGCACAACGGGGGGAATTTGCTATGAATAATTAATAAAGCAGAGTTTAATCAGCAATGATCATGACAAGAACGACACTGGGGTATTTGTAGGAACATTTTAAAGCCGAGCTGCTTTCTGTTTTCATCGCATCTCCCCTGAGCTCATGCCATACAGCTATAGTTTTCCCAGCTGGAGAAATCCGTCGCTCTCAGGTTGGGCTGCCAGGATGCTTTTCTTCCAAATGTTAAGAACGTAACGTCTTGCTAAGTGGCCTTGGCAACTCAACTTTGTTCCTCTCGTTTTGGATGACGCACTGCTTTCTGTGTGGTTTCACTAAATCCCCCTCTTTTGGTACCTGATGAGACCGGAGCTTTTGTGCCAGAACCTTTAGGGGACTAGGAAAAAGTTAATGTGTTTCCTGTTCACTGTGAGACCTACTGGGTGGTTTCTTCAGGACTGTAATTAAACAGGACCACGAGGATGATCAGAGGGCTGGAGCACCTCTCCTGTGAGGCCAGACTGAGAGAGCTGGGGCTGTTGAGTCTGGAGAAGAGGAGGCTCCCAGGTGACCATATTGTGGTCTTCAGGATCTGAAGGGAGCTACAAA
>VZRI01002595.1:16993-27325 GCA_013397515.1 Upupa epops | reverse complement strand
AGCCTTAGCCAGCAGTAAACTCATGCTCTTACTATGTCATCATCCAATATTAATCAGGCTTTCTCAGTGTCTTCCAATGATAGGACAAGGGGCAACAGGTGTTTGCTGGAACAGAGGAGGTTCCACATCAACCTGGGAAGAAACATCTTCACAGTGAGGATGACAGAGCACTGGAACCGGCTACACAGGGAGGTTGTGAAATCTCCTCTGGAGACAATTAAAACCTGCCTGGTCATGCTCCTGAGCGACTGGATCTAGGGGATTAGACTGCATGATCTTTTGGGGTCCCCTCCAATTCCTAACCGTGGTTTTGTGGTTCTGTGATTCTGTGATGGGTATGATATTGTGTAGCTCTACACCCAGGAGAACCACAGGCAGGTCTGAGGCCAGCTCAGTCATGCCCATCTGATATAGAGCTGAACAATTTGTCACCCACAGCATCACGCAGCCTCCTATTGTAAAGCAGCAATACGTTTCTTCTGATGGGAAAGTCGTAGCAATGATTTGGTTCCCTCTTGGGCACAGCCTTTCAGTACTTTTTAGTGAGTGTCTTCCTACAGTCCTACAGGATGGGCTGCTTTTTGCAAATAAGATTTTAGAATGTAAATGTGGGGCAGTTCCACTGATGTGTCTGGTTTGTGTTTATTTCTTTTCTAAATAGCTTTTAGTGCTTCTGTAGTTATATAGAAACAACCAGCTGGACTATTACTGTGCAACCACCTTCCTGTAGTACATGAAGTTAAAGAGCATGAGAGAAACACTTCAGTCTCTGACCCAGACAACCCGCAGGTTTTTACTGGTAGGTTTATGTGGCACAAGGCATAGTTGGATCAGCAGACATCGATTCCATTGTAATTGCAAAAGACAGGATTCAATCTGAAGTTAAGAGCCTGCTGTGCTGGACTGCATGTAAACATGAGGAAAAAAGAGCCTCTTAGAAGCTCTTACAGATTACACAAAGCATGGGAATGAAAGGTGAGCAGGAGGGATACAGCTGCATTCTCACAGAGGGTTTGGAAGTGTTTAGTTTATTTCTCCAATGTGTTCTGGTGCTCAGGTTGCCATGGCACTGCTGTTTGAACCTCTCCTCCAAAGTCCCCTTGCCACCCATCACATGCTGTAGCTGGTACTTGATTCTGGCTTGGATATCTGTGAGCTCTGCCTGCTCTATCCTCAGCAGGACATGTTGCTCTCCAGCTCAGGTGAGGTCTGGTTTTCCTTCAGAGGTTCCACAGTGTGTTACTGAGGTGAAGGCAGATAGTCCTGTGAATGAACTCAGGTGAATAGTGAGTGATGCTGTGGGCACAGGGGAGAGGACAGTGTGTCTGATATATACACTGGTGTTGCTTTTTCAGCTCCTGTATCTTCCCACAAAGAAATGCTAATAGATCTTGAGCTGTTTCTTTCCTTCTCTTTCCAGTGCTGAATATCCATCAGTTGAGTTTTCCACCCTTGATGACTTTTTGTGTCTCAAACTGAAGATAAGGTAAAGCAAAACCATACCAACATCGGAACCCAAACCACAAAATCTTGACTGTTAGACCCCAACATTTTAAACTATCAGCATGTTTCTCTCATGTCTTTGTTTCTTTGGATTGGTGAAATAGATAAAAATGAAGCCTGCCTGACAGCCTGTGTGGAGTGTGGTTAGTTGCAGTATGGCACTACATTCAGCACTGCAGCGTACGCTAGGGCAACAGGCGTTACAGTAGCTGCAAAGTATAACGACTGCCTCTGGTGGGTATGGCATGAACTTAAGCCTACAAGTTCTCCCGAAAGGTTTGTACGTGACACCATCACAGATTCATTTCTCTAGGAGGAAAACTAAAGGCGGGCTGTGACGGAGAGAAATGGGTTTCCTTTCCCTCGGGTAGAAGGTGAGTGAAGACTAGCTTAACTGGAGAGAAATTCTGCAGCTTCCCTGTGCCACTTTCTGCTTTTGAAAACAAGAGGAGCAGACGACCTTAGAAATGTGATTGCAGCTGCAGTTGTCTAAGTGCTATGCACAAAATACATTCATCCTGATAGCTGGAGAAATGAAGAAGGACTCCACAAATGAATAAGAAAACCATAAAATCACTGGTCATTAGGAGAAGACGGGCAACAGATCTGCTTCAAAGCTCGCTACTGTGCACTGTTGTTTAGGGACATTTTGTATGAAGAGACAATTTATTTGAGCCGAGAACTGCTTTGTGAATTTGTAAATTAGATTTCTGCCCATAGCTTGAAAACTTTACAGTGATTATTTTAAATATTTAAAGCCAGTTTCACAGACTCACAGAATGACTGAGGCTGGAAAAGCCCGGTGAGTTCATTCAACCCAGCCCCATGACCTAACATCACCACAACCTAGACCAGGGCACTAAGGGCCACAGCCACTCTGTCCTTAAACAACTCCAGGAATGGAGACCCCACTACCTCCCTGGGCAGTCCATTCCAGGCTCTGATCACCCTTTCCATGAGGAAGGGCTTCCTAACATCCAACCTAACCCTACCCTGGTCCTCCATTATCTCCCTGCTCTGGAGACTTATGTTCTGGCTTCTGCCTCTTATGTAACAGTGATGGAACAGAATGTTTTTAAACTGCAGGAAATGAATGACACCCCTTGCTTCTCATTCTGCTGTCTGCAGTAAGCGCTGCAGAGGATCCGGATTTGCTGTTTTTCTGAGGTTACTTACTGGACCCTAACTATGCTGACAGTAGATGTGGAGAAGGTTTGCCAGAGACATAGGGATGAGTCATTGCAGGAAATAAGGGAAGCCACAGTTCAAGTGCTGGCAGGGGGGGTTAGGTGGCTAATCAAATATTTGCCTGGATGTGTTGTCTCACAACACCACAGAAAAATCTGTATGTGGTGCAGAAGGAAATTATCTAGAAAACAAGTCCATAGATTTCCAGTTCATGATCCCCTTCCCAGTTTTCCTGTATCTGCTTAAAATTACAGGAATCCTCCCTCTCCTCAGGTTCATCTGTTCCTGTCCTGTTTCCGTCCAATCCCCATCCCTCGTCGTGGCCAGCAACAACTCCCTGCACTGGTGGTCTAAGTGCTGACTTGCAGTTATCAGCAGCTCCATAGCTGCTAACCCTGGGCACAGTCCTTTCCACAGCAAATATGAGAAAAGCAGTTCCTCTTTCATTCACACTCTACCTTGAATGACCTGATACACCGCTGGGTGAAAACATGCAGCTGGCTGCCAGCATGTCCCCCACAGGGCAGGGAACCAGGAGGCTACTTTGTCTAAGCCTGACTATGACCTGAAAAGGGCACTTGAGTGGAATTAATGACCTCGGGAAGGGTTTTTCCAGTCTTTAGTGTTTGTCTTTCACTGAAAAGCTGCCTTCTTCCTACACTCCCGAAGACTGGCAAGCTGCCACCAGTGCTGACATCAGGTGTGACAGGGCCTGAAGCACACAGTACCTTGCACAATATCTTTGGGCCCTCTGATCTGTGGCTGGTGAGTGGGACAGACTGTGGTTCCATCAGTGCCATCCATGGCCACAGCCCCATGGAGCCACTAGTCTACCTGCCCCTCTGCCATGTATACAGTGAGCTGTGCCTCTGGTTTGGAGCGAGGGTGCAGCGTGGCAGGCTGGTGTCCTGGATCTGGCTTCCCAGGCAAAAACAGAGCAAGGTTATGGCCCTTAGGGATTTGAGCTGTGGTCATTCCCAGAGGTGAAGTAAGAACTGGAGGCTGGGGCAAGCACACAGCTATCAGCCTGCTGCTAAAGGTCTCTGTGAACAAGGATGCAGGCTGAAAGCAATTTGTCTGCTATTTCCAAACCAGTTACCACAGTCTGCAGCAGTCTCCGTCTCACAGGATGTAAGAGATGTCAGCTGTGGGACTCTTGCAGTTTCTTCCCACTGCTGTTCGTGGTAGCTGAGGCTGTAATGCATACACTCGTAGCGCCTGTTCTTGAGGCCTCTGTTCCGTATCAGACTGGTTTGAGACATCCAGCTGTGCCTGGTGCTGGAGGAGGACTGTGAGGCTGTGCCGTGCCACTGAGCGGCCCTTTGCTAGAAAATCTGGTCTAACTTTGCCCTTCTGTATCAGCTGGTTAAGAACAAGATGCTTCAGATAGAAAAGATTCTTTGAAGGTTTCTAGCGGGAGTGTGTGGAAGTGAAGGGTGACTTACTAAATCCTAACTCCAGGAGTCAGCCTGACCAATGCCATTTAGCAGCTAATGGTGCAGCAATAGGGTGTCAAAAGGTTCTGGGAATGAGTGAGGTTCTCTCTCTCAAGTGGGTCTGGGTATGGCTGCAGAACGAACTGGGCTGTGAAGCAGCTGTTAATCCACCGTGCAGCCGCGGCTGGCTGGTGCTTGGCTCTGCAGTGCTGCAGGGAGGGGGACTACAGCTCCCAAAGGCTCACTCAGACTATCTTGGACAGAAGTGGATTTACCTGATGGGTTTTTTCTGAAAGTTGCTAGGCTGTGTAATGCCTGCCTTCGGCCTGACTCAGCGGAGCAGGAGCAAAGCCTCAGCTGCTCTGTGGAAGTCAGAGAGAGGGCTGAGGCAGCAGTTTGGATTCTCCTGCGCTCCTTCCCAGTGCTTTTCCTAAACCCTCTGTGACAGTTCCTTGATAAAGATGAGTGTTTTCTACAGCACAAAACAATTGCTTCCCTTCCTGATACTTGAGAACCATCATACTCGAGGCAGGCTCCTCTCCCATGGTGTCCTGTCTGTCCTGCAGGCCCGTGCAGCACAAGGGCTGACAGCCTCTGCACTGAGCCTTACAGAGTCACACATGTTAGGGATGGCAGGGACCTTGAAAGATCATCAAGTCCAGACTCAGTACATTGATGCTGTGCTGAATCTCTCCTGCAGAAATCTCAGCCAAGGAGGCACCTGCAAGTTCTGGACAGTTTTTTAGGGTCCCCTGGTGATGCCGATGGCCAGGGGTGGTGTGGCACAGTCAATGGCAGCAGCCAGGAGGGGAGGCAGTGTGCAGCCCTGCTGGTGCTTGCTGCAGTGTGGCAAAGGGCACCCATGCGGAATTCTCCATTCTTAGTGAAGCAAGGAGGGTCAGTACCATTGCAACCATGGGGCAGACTTTGGACTGTTCAGGACAGTGGTTGAGAATGTCCCATGGGGGGACAGTCCTGAAGGACAAAGGGGTCCAAGAGGACTGGATATTCTTTGAGAAGAAAGTCTTATGCAGGGGCAAGCAGTTCCCGTTTGCTGTAAAATGAGCTGTAGGGATCTAAGATCAGTCTGGCTGAAGAGAGCTTTGGGTAGAACTCAGGAAGAAAAGCAAAGTTTACCAGCTATGGAAGAAGGAGCAGACATCTGAGGAGGAGGTCAAGGTTCTTGCAGGGATATATAGGGAGCAAATTAGAAAGGTGAAGGCTCAGCTAGAACCTAATCTGGCCAGCAGCACTGAGGATAATAAACATGTTTCTAGAAACATGATAACAGTAATAGAAGAGCTAAGAATCTCCACCCTCTACTGAATGTGGGAGGAAAGCTGGTGACTGAGGACACAGAAAAGGCTGAGCTGTTGAGTGCCCACTTTGCCTCAGTTCTTGTCAGCAGTGCTGGTTTCTCCCTGAGGTTCCAGCTTCCTGAATTGGAAGACAGGGATGGGGAGCAGAATGCAGTCCCCATAATCCAGAAGGAAATGATCAGGGACCTGTTGTGTCACACAGATGTGCACAAGTCTAAGGGACGGATAGGATCCATCCAAGATTACTACAGGAGCTGGCAGAAGTGCTCTCCAAGCCACTCTCTCTGTTATTTACCAGCAGTCCTGGCTAACTGGGGAGGATGACACTGAGTTGGGTGAGTGTCAATCTGCTGGAGGGCAGGGAGGCCCTGCAGAGGGCTCTGGACAGGCTGGATCAACGAGTTGAGGCCAATGGGATGAGGTTCAATGAGGCCAAATGTCAGTTCCTGCACTGGGGCCACAAGCAACCCCCAGCAGCTACAGACTTGGAGAGCAGCGGCTGGAAACTGCCCAGCAGAGAGGGCCGTGGGGGGTGTTAATTGACAGCAGATAAACAGGAGCCAACAATGTGCCCATGTGGCCAAGAGGACTAATGGCATCCTGGCCAGCATCAGCAATAGTGTCACTTGTAGGTCTAGAGAAGTAATTTTGCCTCTGTACTCCTGATGAGGCCTCATCTTGAGTGCTGTGTCCAGTTCTGGGCCCCTCACTACAGGAAGGACATTGAGGTACCAGACTGTAAGAGCAACAAAGCTGGTGGAGGATCTGGAGAATGAGTGTTCTGAGGAGAGACTGAGAGAACTGGGGTTGTTTAGAGAAGAGGAGGCTGAGTAGAGATCTTTTTGCTGTCTACAACTACCTGAAAGGAGGGTGTAGAGAGAGGGCTAGGTGAGTCATTAGGAAAAATTTCTTTACTGAAAGGGTTATCAGGCCTTGGAATGCCTGCCCAGGAGGGTGGTGGTATCCCCATACCCGGAGATATTTAAGAGTTGTGTAGACATGGTGCTGAAGGACATGGTTTCACCCAGGGCTTGTGACAGTCAGGCTACTGACTGTCACAGACTTGATGATCTTAGAGGTCTTTTCCAATCCGGGAGATTCTGTGATTCTTTGCAGGAGTAACCTTTGCAGGTGCTCATGGAGGGACTGTGTGTCAGCATCCAGCACTCATCAGCCATAAGTAGCAACTCATTGTTCTCACTTTTAAGATTTGAAAGACAATCCATTTGGCAAAGACTTCCTTCTCTTTATTTGTTACTGTTCCTTGGGGATTCTTTTTTCCTCTTCAAAAGACGATGAATTCTTCTCCTCTTGTATAACTGAGCTAACATTCTAAGTGATGCCCTTGTCTTGCTCCTAATGCTGGTGATTTGGTCTGTGAGTACAAACCACAGCTCAGATCACAATTGCAAACGCTACTGAGAGTGAGCAAGCAGGACATATCCCAGCCAGTGGCAAGAGATGCTGCAGGTCAGGTTACTTCAGGCTTGGCCACATGGTCACTGGCTGCACGTGCCTTGTTGTCAGGCCCTCTCTTTCAGAACCACAACTGATTGTCACCGTGCTGAAGTTTGGCCCTTGTGAATAGAAGTTTCACCAGCATGAACATCTCTGCCAGACACGATTGTGCTTGTTGCCCAACGCAAATCTTTTGAAGTGGTTAAGCTTGAGCTAAAGAACAAGCAGTGAATAGCAACTAGGAAGCATCTGTGGGTAGGACAAGCTCAGGTAATACAGCTGCACAGATTTCTGGATTCCCAGGTGTCTTGGCCAAGCTGACTTGAAGCTACTTTGCACTTTAACACAGGAAGGCTTTGGGGGAAATCATTTAAACAAATGTTCAGAGAGAGACCCTGATGCTGCTCATGTCATGGACAAGGGATTGAAATAACTTTTCCAGCAAAGCTGTTGCTCCACTGTCCTGGGTTATAGAAGCAAGAAGTTTGTATTCTATTTTCATCTGTTATTGGGAAGCTGTATGGTTTTATTTTGGTAACTTCAGGAGGGTGGGGGAGTGAATGCCTCGGTACCGGCTTGATTGTTAAAACCAGGCGAGGTTAAATATCGTTAAGTACCCCCCTGATGACCCCATCTCCTCCCATTGTGAAAAATTTACCTGGTATCGGGAAAGCAGGGATGGAAGCGGGAAAGGCCGTGCCGCTGGGCACATACCGAGAGTCAGAGAAAAGGAATTATATTTTTTCCTNTCCACAGAAGGTTCTGTGGCCCTGACTTTGTTGTAGAGTCAGAACCTGGCATAACTGCCTTTAATGTTTATTGGGTTTTTTAGCTCTCAGAGTCCTTCATCAGCTAAGGCAGAAGCAGATGAAGAAAAGATTGATCTCCAGGGAATGGGGCTTCCTCAACCGTCAGCAATGGTTGTCTCCAATACCAAAGGTCAGTGTTCAGGAATGAAACCAGAGGTTTTATGATTGTCCTTCACTGACAGTATTACCTTGCTCCAGCCAACCTGCTTCAGGAAATTCTGCCTCCCTGGACTGCTCAGTGCTGTGACCTGTCCACTTCCAGAGCCAGGAATTAATTTCTTGGGGAACACTGATGTGTGAAATGAAATGAAAGTGTCATCACCTCATCCTCCTCATGAGAATAGCTTCTAGAGCCCAGTGGGCTGCTTAGTCTTCACTGAGAAGTAAAAAAACCCTAAACTGAAAAACACCATCCCACAGGAAATCTCTGCACATAGGGGTCTGTTTGTCAAAGAAACAGTCATGTGAAGACCCGACAGTGTCCTTAAACTGTGTTTATCTGAATGAAGATCATCTGCCTTTACTGGAGTTGAATGCAATCACCATGGATTTGAAATGCCTTCATTCAGGGCACAACTGACCACACAATCAGAAAGGAAAACACTTGAGGGACTAATATTAACTGGCTAGCACTTGGCTTAGTCCATACCTTCCTTTTGCCTTTGTAGGAGTAGTTCTCCTAGCTAGCAGCAAGCTGTCTGTGTTCCAGGCAAGGCAGCTGGAGCATGCAGGCCTGCCACGGCAGACCTTGGGCACAAGGGACTTTTGGGCACCGCTATCAGTGTTGCTGTCCATTGAGGAGCTGAACCTCAGCTCTTGTCAGAAGAAAGAGTGATGGAGTTTCCATGCCTCGAGGGATTGCAAAGCCATGGAGATGTGGTATGAGGGACATGATTTAGTGCTGACCTGGCAAGGCTGGGTTAGTAGTTGGACTTGATGATCTCAAAGGGCCTTTCCTACCTAAACGATCCTGTGAGAGCAGGATTGTACTGACACAGAAAAGAAGGCACAGAAATGACATTGCCAAAGGAGGGCACGTTTGAAAGAAGAGTGAAAGCATAAACCAAAAAGATGAAAGAAGCTGAAAGTGACAGAAAGAAAGTGGAGAAGGGAGAAAGAAAATAACCTTGCCTTTGAGATACGCTCTTTCATATATCTGGGCATGTTAATTCAGGTAGCTTGGCAGGCAGCCACTGGCACTGTGTTATTTGGGGCTGGTATTGATGGCAGCTGGTTGCTGCTGATGGGATGAGTCACATTTTCTGCCTCCCCTTCCTTTTATGGCCATTAGTGATTCACATTAGATGTGGGCTGCTGAGTTACACCACACCACATTCCGTCTGTATTTGGGCTCAGGAAGTCACTTTCAAGTGTTGCTCCTCAGATATATAACTGTATCATGACTCTTAGAAGATAAGCTGAAAATCTGAGAGCAGTACCCCCCGTGATGTTTCAATGAAAGGAAACATCCACTGACTCCTTCCCTCAGCAGCTTCTCCTGGAGTCAGGAAGATATACCCATGCAGATCAAACACACCGCAGGTCTCACCAGGTATAGCTACCCCTTCTAAAGAATCAAAGTAGTGCTGACCCTAGCAGATATCTCATTGATTACAGATACAGTGCCTGAAAGATTTTTAAAAGTGTTCCCAACTAAGGAACCAGAATCTTACCACCTGCAAACCTAAATGTTGGCAGTTCGCATATAACAAACAAAACACTGCTGCCAGCCTGGCTCAAAGCCTGCAGAACTAAAGCCAGAAAAGCAAATGCAAATCTTTGGCCAAGAAACGCTCTGCTTGTCCCATCATTTGCAGTGATCACAAGCTTTCCCTTGGTTACTTGCTGTTGCTTTGAACTACCTGGCTAAGCCTTGATCAGACTTCTTGGGGGGACAAGGCTAGAACCGAAATAAAGCTTCACTGCTGATAGACCTACCCCCAAAACCAAGTGTAGTTGGTACACAGAGACTGAAATACTACATCCCCATTATATCATATACTTAGATCTAAGAGAAATGAACAGAGTAGTTTAGGTGATTCTGAGGATCTGCTAGCTTCTCTTGGCAGGTTATGGAGATCTGAATGTCTGTTGTGTGTATTAGGACTGGGACAGTGTAATAGTGAAGATTGGTAGAAGCAGAGACCCAAGATAAGTTTAGAACAAAGCAAGGACCTCAGGTAGATCAGCAGCTTCACGGGAACATCTTGTAGTTCCTAAGATGGACCTCAGATCATCTTGTAGGCCCAGTCTGTTGAGCTTGTTCCTAGCAAGTGTTATCACCCTACTGCCAGTGAGCTTGGGGTTCTGCTTAGAAAACAGATGTCTAAAAACCCAAGATTCTAACTCAATATAATTTCCAGTTGTTTCTACAACCTTAGCTAAAGGAATGAGTGATGCAAGGAGAGCAAGAGCAGCCAGACCTAGTGGATAGGAGTCACTTAGGAGACAGCAGGCTGGTACCATTACTGTGATGACCAAGGGAAGGAACCTGTGAAGGCACACGTGGTAGCATGAAGGTCATGAACACAAGCTGTTGTGAAGATTCAGGAGTCTGTGCCAACTGTGAGGGTAACAGATCAAACACAGCTTGGCAGGGGCTGACGCACAGCTAGCATG
>VZRI01002595.1:0-16295 GCA_013397515.1 Upupa epops | reverse complement strand
TTTTCCACAAGGAATCAGACAGCTGCTGCTTTCACCCCATCAAACCTCTGTGCTGAGTGTAACACCCAGTCAGATACTGGGCAGAGCGCACAGCTCCAGTTTGTTCCTTGGGTCCCAAGTTGTTCTGAACGTTGTTATGCTGCGAGCTTATCCTTTTGTGAGCCAGCACTCCTCTAGTTAATATGCCTAAGGACACTAATTCTCTCTGTACTAGGTGGCCAACTCCCTTGTTCTCTGTGTCCCTGTGAGTGGTTCTTTGGTTGCTTTCAGGGTTCATTTTTTTCTTTACTAGGAAAATCCCACCAGCCCTCAGCCTCTTGCTGAGAGCAAAGTATAAATTCATAATGGGGGCCTCCTCCTGCTAAGGCAAAAATGAATTTTACCAATTACCCCCAAACAAGCAAGAGCATCTAGTAGCCTTTTAAACCAAGATAAAATAATTCTGATCTGCAACCGTGAATTCAGGAGAACAGTCATCTGACAGGCTGACATGTGATTATGTACTTCACAGTCCCCCGGGGCTGCGTATGGCCTGTCAGCAGGAAGTACCTTGGTCTGATGCATTCCAGATGCAGTGCAAAAAGAGCTATTCTATTGCCAAAACTACTCCTTTTTCTTTTGCTACGAAGCTCTGTCTAACATTAGGAAAGATTTGAGTTAGAGTGCATTGGCTTATTGACGAGTCAGCCCGAGGAAGCTGCAATAATCATAAATGCAAGCTTTCAGCCCAGCGTCATGTATGCAAGTCCAGTGCTGCACTCAGTACACACAGTAACCCACCCTGGAGCCATGTGACACCTTCTCTTACCAAGAGGTGGACCCCGTCCTTCAAATTCTCCCACGCAGATTTGTTGCTTTGTCAGTTGAGAGATGCATCGCTGCACAAATGAAACTGTGTAAGGAGTCCCTCTTTCTGTTTGTTTGGAGATCAAGCCTGAGGAACAACGCTTTCCCTGCTGTCCTGGGTTCAAATGAAGGTCTAGATCAGTCCTGTTACAGACACCAGCTTTGCCTGTATTTCTCAGATCTGCTTGCAACTCTTGGGAGTTCTTCACAATGGGACTATGGCCAGCAGATCCTATCCATGATTTTCTAGGCCACAACAGCATCTTAAGATGCAGGAACTGACACTTCAGAACCCCAGTCTCTTTCTGTTTGCCAAAGGTTTAAGAGACCAGTCCCATCTGTTCTTTTTTAGCACAGATCTTCTGGCCAGGCAGTAGGACCCTTCAGAAGCCACCTCAGGACCTCTCTTCTCCCCCTTATCAAAAGCTTCTTCCATCCTCTCAGTGGCAGAGCTGAGATACAGCATCTGCATCAGCCCCATGGCCTGGTCATGGGAAGGCACATCCACGGTGAGGACAGAGGCAGCATGCCATGGTCTCATGAGTACAGGGACACGTCACCTCCCTACTGCTGGTTACGCCATTCCTGATCCAGGCCAGTATACTGTTGGCCTTCTTGGCCCCTTTGGCACAGTGCTGGCTCCTGTTCCGAGGGCTGTCAACCAACACACCAGGTTGTTTTCCTCCAGGCAGTTTTCCAGTTACTGCCCAAATAGCCAAATGTTTGGAACAGGCTCCTAAATGGCCAGGTAAGGAGGTACTGGCAGCGAGTATTGCTTCAATGAGCTGTTTGGAGCTAACTCACCGCTTCATTTGGGACTCCGTTTTTGCATGAGTGACACAGTCTGGTACCAGCTGAGCTATAAGCACTGTGGATCTAGGCCAGCCCAGTTGCAGGGCAGAACACTTCTATGTTGAGCCTCATGCTTGAGGTGTTTTGCCTGGGCAAGATTTCAAGTTCACCTGGCAGATCTGCTCAAGGAGAGCTCTCTGCTGAACCACGTAGGCACTGTCTCATTATGTTGCTGAGAAAGGAGAACGCTAGACATCACACTGCTGCGCTGGTGAAAGATAATGCTTTTGCTACTCACAGCCGTGGGAAATAAGGTTTGTGTCTGAGTGCCTGTGATCTAAACATTAACAGTTTAACCACAGCTGTCCCACTGCAAGCAGCGTTTACGGACAGCATCAGCCTGATAGTTTTGCTTTATGTACTTCCAGACCATTGTGTTTCCTCTTAAGTGGTGCAATCCTCTTCAACTTCACCTTGTAAAGAAATCCCTGCTGGGAGGGGCCTCAGAATGTCTTTCTGCCAATGCCCTGCTTCATACACTGTCACCAGTGAATTCAGACTTGCATGCTTAGGAGGATTTTTTCAGTCAGGTGTTTAAAGTCTGCAAGGACAGACAGACTCCCCGCGTCTCAGGGCTTGTGGGGAACTGTTTTTCCTTTATGTCAAGTTGGCACCAAATCTGATTGAATTTGTGAGGCTTGGCTCTTGGCTCCCCACTGTACAGCTCCACAACAGGCCTGGCTTTATCTTCTCTATAGCCTTCTCTTAGCTACACTCATTGCACAGAGTGATAGGGCAGTGACAAGAGGTATGAAATGCTCTCAGCCTCAGTCCTGAGCTCTGCATAACTGTGATTTCCAAGCATTGGAACTGTAAGTCATTTTATATGTAGGGACTGCCAAAAGCCAGACAAGCTACTGCTCTAAATCTACTTGAGTCAGGCAGTGTTAGAATCAATCACAGAATGTTCCAGGTGGCAAGGGACCTCCAGAGGTCAGCTAATCCAACCTCCCTACACAACCAGGAACTTCTCTGCCTAGGTCAGGTTGCTCAGAGCCTCATCAAGCTCTTAAATGTTCTGGGGCTCTGGTCTAAAATAAAGCAAAAGCTTTTTTTTTAACCTGAAGGCTGATCTGACATCAGTCTCGAGGGGCAACAGCAGCAGTAACCACTAGGGAACAGAGAACATGCCCTGCAAGCCCGTTTCTGCTCTGGCTGTGGGCATGTTGCCAGCAGCAGGGTCCATTCCTGCACCTCCTTGACCCCTGCCATTCAGACACCATGGCTATGAGAAGCAGGTCACTCTTCCATGACCACCACCACAAATAGCTTGTGATGGAAGCTGTCATCCACCTGCCAGCTGCCTCCTTTAACCTTTCCACAATAAAACATTTAGAGGTTTGGGAAAAAACCCGATGATTCAAAAAAGTCATTGTGTTTTTCTCCGGCGACTGTCCCAAGCGTTCTGAAAGCACGTACAAACACAGTGGGCTAATCACAGCAGACTAAAAGCAGTGCTGTGTTACCTTCTGCCTGTAGACCCAAGGAAAGTTGCTCACTGAAAGTACAGGTTGTGCTGCTGCCCCCCTGAGCGCTACAGATGATGTTTACAGTGCTCATGGTTTGCATAGGGCCAACAGGACCAGGGACGTAATTCTCTCCCTGTACTGAGCACTGGGGAGGCCTCACCCTGAGTACTGGAGGAAGTTCTGAGCCCCTCACTTCAAGAAAGAGATTGAGGGGCTGGAGCAGGTCCAGGGAGCAACGAGGCTGGGAAAGGGACTGGAGGGAAAGTCTGATGAGGAGAGACTGAGGGAGCTGGGGGCATTTAGCCCAGAGAAGAGGAGACTCAGGGGGGACCTTCTCCTTCTCTACAGCTCCCTGAAGGGAGGTTGTAGTCTGTGAAAATATATAGGAGAGTGCTGGAAGGAAGGACATTCCAGAAAGGTTTTTTCTTTCACTGTAAAGAACTTGTTTATTTTTTTACTTTGTTTTACAAAGATTTTGCAGTCGCCTCTTTCCCTGTGTTCTGTGGTTGTTGCAAAACTGACCCAGAGCCCTGTATTCCAGAGCGCCTGGAAAGGGGAAGCTGCTGCTTCTGCCACTTAAGCTTTGGTTTGGTCTCTGCCAAGTGTACAACAGCACTACGACTGGACTAGATGCTACGCTAAGCTGTTTTGTTGTGACCACCAGCCCTGAAAAGCAGTTCCCCCTGCAAGAACTGGACCAGTGTGCGGTGTTCAAAGCAAGGCAAAACTCCGTGGTCGTTCCTGAATTAGAGCAGTCTTTGGCTGAGGGATCTTGATCTTGAGGATCAAACACCATACCCAAGCTTTTCAAGTGTGAATGAATTGCAGGCAGTGCTGCAGTAGCAGGCTTGGCCCCCACCACCTGAGGCCGCACTGTGCTATGAAGTGTACAGAACACTGCTCTGGCACCCAAAGGGCATGCGCTTGAGCACTGGTCTCAAGATTTGTGACTTCTTTCTTGTGGACACCACTTCCTTAAGACACTATCATTCAAGGGCTGTGAGGCAACTTCTCTGCGTCTAAATGTTTCAGTTCACAACAGCAGAGAGAACATAATAGAAACTACTGGGTGCTGGCCACAGAGCAGTGTCTCTAGAGAAAGCTGTGGCCAGGCTGTGAGTTTCAACAGCTACTTGCCCCGCTCTGTGACTGTGACTTGGGGGATGGGGGACAATTAAGCTGTATTTCAGGTCTCTTACTTGAGCTCAGCATGACCTACATCACCATCTCTGATGGAGCTGTTGTCAGATCAGTGTGCTGAGAAGAGTGTTTTTCTGTTGGCCTATGTCACAGAGCTCTGCATTTTCCTGTTCTCTTGTTGTTCTATGCACAGCACTGGTGACTGAAGTGGCAAAGAAAAGCCTCCCAGACAGTGGGCAGAGGAGTCTGGCTGCTATACTGGACCCCTCCATCTGCTTTCACGCAGCTCCTTATTCTTGAGGCATTGCTCCAGATTCTGGGTCGGTCAGAGCGATGGAAATTGCATTTTTCTAGCTTCTATAAAGTCTGACAACATTAGAAGGGGATTTTCCTGAATAAGAACATGAGCCTGTTGTGCAGAAAAACTTGTTCAGTGTTTCCCTCTCCATCAATCACCGTAACATGCGTTGGGTGTTCTCTGTGGCTGGGTAATAAATGGAAGAATCGATAGGAAAGCAAAATGGAACTGCCTTTTTAAAGTCAATTTTAAAATATATGAAAAGTAAATGACTTCAGAGTGACATGGTAACAGCCAGTTAAGCTACAGACTGACCCTAATGCAAGGATTAATATGCAATCCATACGCATTTATAGCCATAGTTTCAAGAGAAGTCGAAAGATTCAGAAGAGAGAAATCGGTGGCTAAGGGTGTTACAGCTAGAATTTGCTGAAGTGATGAATGCTGGCAGCTGCAGTTCTTCTAGGTGCAGAGCTGGCACTTTTTCATTTCACTTTGCTCAGATGTTCTTAATTTCAGTTTGTACAGTTGTATTCATCTCAGCAACACATTCATTCAACGCTGGGGAACTGGTAGGACTTGAAAAGCAAGTATATGTGTTTTCTCTTACATCTCTATGACTCAAAATGAGTAGGAGAGTCTTCAACCTACTAGTTCTGTGTGCTTGGAGGTAATGGTAATCAGTTGTTTATTTCACTAGCTGGAGGAAATAATTTCTTGTGTATTCAGCAGATTTATATAGTTTTGTTTAAATAATCAAATGATACTAACTTTTGGATATCAGGATTTTTAATGGTCATATATTGCCCTCCAAAACCAAACTCACACTCAAGGCCAATGACATCCTGGCTTGTATAAACACTAGGGTGGCCAGCAGGACTAGGAATGTAATTCTCCCATTGTACAGCCCACTGCTGAGGCCTCCCCTTAAGTACTGGAGGAAGTTCTGAGCCCCTCACTTCAAGAAAGAGATTGAGGGGCTGGAGCAGGTCCAGAGGAGCAATGAGACTGAGGAAGGGTCTGTAGGGAAAGTCTGATGAGGAGAGGCTGAGGGAGCTGGAGGTGTTCAGCTTGGAGAAGAGGAGACTCAGGGAGGACCTTCTTCCTCTCTACAGCTCCCTGAAGGGAGGTTGCAGTCAGGTGGGGAGTCGGGCTCTTCTCCCAGGCAGCCAGCACCAGGATGACAGGGCAGAGCCTGAAGCTGCACCAGGGGAGGGTTAGGTTGGCTGTTAGGAAGTCCTTCCTTGTGGAAAGGGTGCTCAAAGCCTGGACTGGACTGCCCAGGGCAGTTGTGCAGTTCCCATCCCTGGAGGTGTTGAAGGACAGCCTGGCTGTCCCTTAGTGCCCTGGTCTGGCCGTTGTGGTGATGTTAGGTCCTGGGCTGGGCTGGATGAGCTCAGAGGGCTTTTTCTGCCTCAACCATTCTGGGATGTTGTGAAATAATAAGAAAGAGTTGTAATGAAATGCATGTCACTGACTGTTGCCTAGCATTACAAAAAGTTAAGATTTAAGAATAGTTAATGAAATCAATGTTAAGATTTACAATTTCTTAAATAATCACATAGTGAGAGTATGGAATCAAGAACTTTTTTCTGAAAGGGTGGAGATGCTTCAGGCTATCCTGTTCCCCTAGGGCCATGGAACAGCCCCTAGTTCAGCCGTCAGCTGTGTGCCCTGGAATCTCCCCAAAACAAGGGTGAGCATCAATTTATTGTGCAGTCAGCCATGACTTATTAATCTGAAATTGGTTTCTTAAATTGTTTTGGAACATATCTGCCCTGGTTAACGGTGCACGTGAGGGTATCAGAAATGGCCATGACATGTAATTCCTTTGTGTGGTAAAAGGTAACCCCAGCTAAGGAGCGTGACTGCTTAGTGAGGGTTTGCTGTGGTTCTCCTCCTCGCACATGACTCTCTTTATGGCCCTAATTCTGTTTTGATGCTCTCCCTGAGTAGCAGGAAGCCTCAGTGCAGTGCCTGACCCCCCTAATGTGCCTCTGGATCTTTTCTGCAGTCAAACATACTCTATGATCCTGAAATAGAGGAAGCTTGCTGTGACAGGGGAATTGGACTAGATGATCTTTCAAAGTCTCTTGTATGAAGTTGTCACCCTGGCAGTGGTGGGAATGGATGCTCTGAAGAGTGCTGGATTGCTCCTGCGACACATCCTACTTCCTGGGCACCATAATGTCTTGCAGTGCGGACAACGCCAGCTCTAGGCAAGGGTTGTAGAAGCTGGTGAGGGAAGTTCATCCTTTCTAACTATTTATACTAGAGCAGCAGCATTATGAACAATGTGCTGGAAGGGGCTTTGGGGAGAGGTACAGGGATCTTTGCTTAACTGTCGAAAGAAGTGGGGAATTTGTCGTGGATTGCCCAGTCATAGGCAAGGTCACTTTTCATGCTGTAGATGTTTCAGGTGGGCATATCTTCAGCATCAAATCAGTTCAAAGCTTAGTGCTTAGGCTCCGTAAGTCTTTTAGGTAATCCACTGCATCACCTCTCTCCCTGAGTACTGAGAGATAAAGCAATGGTGTAACTGAAGCACAGCAGCAGGAATCCAGAAGTCGCAAAGTCTGGTCTGTCTAGTGGCATACTTTGTGATCAGGAACAAGACACTTCACCACGTCACGTGCGCGGGAGGAACAGCAACATGATCCTCCATGTTAGAAGCTTACAAAAGCATGAAGGGTGCTGGCAGGCTGATGACGGCTGATGCTTTCTGTGATTTCATGATCCAGATTGCATCAATGTGTACTACCAAAGGGCAGAATCTGGCCCTTTGACCACATACAGTAGTATTGTATCCTACTCTCTCAAAACACTGCTCTGGAGTAACCTCAGCGTCCGTGCTGGTGATGAAACCCTTATCACAGAACTTTATGAAGACAGAATCACAGAACTTTAAGTATTGGAATGATTATCCAGTCCAATCCCCTTGCCAGAGCACGATGGCCTAGATCAAGTTGCACAGGAAAAGTCCAGGCAGGTTTTAAACGTCTCCAGAGAAGGAGACAGAAGCTGATAGAAACTTCCAGCAGCAGGCATTCATCGACTGAGCCCCTAAATGCCTGCTACAAGCAAAGACCACAAACACATCTGAACCACTTTACAGACAAGTTATATTGTAGCCTATTATTAAAATGCATATAGCTTCAAAACGGAATGTTACAAGAGGTGGTAAAGGATCCCTAACTGTGGATTATACTGTGTCAGATCACACCATTATCAGTGTGTTCTCACTGTTTCCCTTTCAGCTCTTCCCCATTAGCTGTGTTCCCTAATCAAATCATGGTACTTATTTGCTGTGGTTCCCCGTTGATTTCGCAGATAGCTCCCTCTTTTTTTTTTCCGCTGTAATACAATTTCCCAGCATTTGGATCTTGTGACTTTTTCAAGTATATTTCTGTATCTGCATTGCAGTCCATTTTGGGTGCAATGGGGGGTGAAATCAAAACAACTTTGGAATTTGTCATCTAGTAAAAGAAACAAATCTATATGAATTTCTAATGCTTGTCTCCTAAAACCCCACAGCCTCTGTGAAACCTGTGCTGTCACCCACACCAAACGTGTTGCTCTTGTTTTGCAGAGGGACATGATTTGGGGTTTGAGCTCCTAGTACTCAAGTGTCTGCCCCATCTTGCTCAGGGTCAGGCCAGAGAAATAACCTCTTCTGAGGCTGCAGGTAATTTCTGGTGAAGAAGACTTGATATCTTAATGTCCAGCGCCATCCTCACGGGGCACCTTCATAGCTCTTGCAGAAGCTGAGCAAAAGTGGCAGTAGTCTGTAGACCGTCATGGTGATCGCCTGACATTACCCAGAGGTGACATTCAGACAGTCCCTCCTCTTCTTCACAGAGATGGATTTTGTAACGGGTAAGGCATGTTTTCACTCTTTATCATGTCCTCAGGTAAAAGGTGATTGAGGATTTACTGAATTTGGAGAGAGAAATCCATTGCTCTGTTTTCTGAGGCACAGAAAAAAGAAATAATGAGGTTAAACTCTGTGTTGAGGTGAAAAATGCTAAGGGATTCGAAATCAGCAGGGGCCAGCTGAGGGCACCTACACGATGGCCAGTTGCTATCATGTGACTCCACTTGGCCTGCTGCCTTTCCTGAGGATCTCGAGACACTCCATAAGTAGTAGACAGCAACTACAGCAGCTGGCAGGACCAGTGAATAAGACTATGGTTTTGTTTCTTTACATAAGAGAATCTGGGAAACAGAGATTGAGGGCTGTCCTACCAGTTGTGGATCCTGAGTTGCTGAGGTGAGATGTCCTGGCCTTGCTCCTGTGCTCAGGGAGACAAAGGTGCCACCAATCTGCAAGAACTTCTCTGACTCCAGGGATGTATGCTAGCACTGATCTTTTGGTGTAGTCAACCTGCTGTTTTCTGCTGTAGCGAGGAATTTATAGCCACCCCTCAGGGAACTGAGTCACTGGGCAGCCATCAGTGTTAGTGACACTGAATGCTTTGGAGCAGCAGAGTATGAGCTCCTACTGTTTTCTTCTCATGAGAAATATGTTGGCTCATCACCTCCTTTTGTGAGGAAGCCTGACTCCTCACACCTAAAGATAAACACTTGTGAGCATGATGAGTTCTAAGGCTGTCCTCACAGAGATAAACCGTAGTGGTAGCACTGTGTATCAGCTGGGAAGGAGTGATGCAGTTCCGTGTGTTTGTGCTTGGTAATTTCTAGGTCTTCCCTTATCTTTTCATGAGGAAGAAAGGTCCTTTGTTTTCCACACAAACTTGTGCCAAACACACAGCTCTTACGTAGTGGGGAATAACAGGCTGGCTTTATTGAATAGTAAAAGGAAGATGTGGTGGCATCTTGAGAAAAATACTCAGTCTCACAGAGAGCTAGACTTGACAGGGAACTCTTTGGGTGTTTGATGAGAGATTGGAGTGGAAGAGTAGACCTTAAAAAAAGCATGCAGCAGACATCCCAAATTAGTGTATAAAACCAAGAATTCATGCCTTGCTGCCGTTCATTAAGGTTGTCTTGAGACCAAAAGGCAGAATAAGAGAAAAGCAGAACTGAGATCATTATACTGAGAGAGGTTGTAGTCACAGTGCCTGCCTTTCCTACCAAAACCATTGTTAAGAACAGAGTGACTTCAGCGTCCTGCACGCTCTCTCTTGTATAAGGTCACTAAGTTTTTTCCCCTGGGTTTGTTGTTGTGGGATGAAGAGGTCTTTGTGTTAGCAAACAGCTCTTCTGTGTTTTGCACCTGGTAAAAAACGTTCCATTTCCCTTCTAAATCAAATCACCTCTGCCCATCCCTGCTAACAGTGACGGTCCCTCATCTGTGCATCCAGGACAATACATCTTCCTTTTACAGACACAGAACACTGTTCTGCTCTTAAATACCTGCCACTGCCTGGCAAGAGCTCCCGGGCTGAAAGTAAGATTAGAAGGATGCACCAGTTGCCTCTTGAAGTAATTTCATACTCTTAAAACAGATGAAGAAAATGACAACTCTGTGCCTTCCATCAGAGTTGTTAAAATGGTGCTAGTATACCTTTTGTTAGACACTATGATTCCAGGCTATTAGGAAGAAAAGGCCTGATGGATCTCCTTGAGGGAAGGTAGTAGCATTGCCAGATCACCTTTATTCCACAGAGTTCCGTGTCTGCCTGGATGTTCTCTCTAGGGCTGGTGTGGAAGGTAGGCTACAAGAGTCATTAACATCAGCTCTTTCTTAGCCCTCTTGTAGCATCATCATCATAGCCTCATAGAATCACCCACGTTGGAAGAGACCTCCAAAGGTCATCCAGTCTAAGTCTAACCCCCCTACAGGGAGTAGTGACAGCCTCAAGGGAATCAGGTTGTCCGGAGCTTTGTCCAGCCTCCCCTTGAATACCTTCAGGGATGGGGCCTCAACTTCCTCCCTGGGCAACCTGTTCCAGTGTTCCAGTGTTCAACCCACCTCCTGCTGAAGAACTTCTTCCTAACAGCCCTTCTCTACTGCGAAACCATTGTAAACAGCCCCTCTGCAGCCTTCCTGTAGCCCCTTCAGGGACTGGAAGATTGTTTTCAGGTCCCCATNTTCAGGGATGGGGCCTCAACTTCCTCCCTGGGCAACCTGTTCCAGTGTTCCAGTGTTCAACCCACCTCCTGCTGAAGAACTTCTTCCTAACAGCCCATTTCAATCTGCCCTTCTCTACTGTGAAACCATTGTAAACAGCCCCTCTGCAGCCTTCCTGTAGCCCCTTCAGGGACTGGAAGATTGTTTTCAGGTCCCCATAGAACCTTCTCTTCTCCAAGCTGAGCAACCTCATCTCCCTCAGCCTGTCCTCATAGAAGAGTGGCCTCCTCTGGACCCACTCCATGAGGTCCCTGTCCTTACTGTACTGAGGGCTCCAGAGCTGGATGAGGGCTCACCAGAGCAGAATCCTCTTTCTTGATCTCCTGGATACACTTTTTCTGATGCAGCCCAGGATGTAGATTCAAAAATATGAGTTTCATTGTGTTTTACAGGAGAGGAACTGAAGCCTAGTGAGGTAAAAAATGTTGATCAGCATTGCCCAGGGAGTGACAGGAACTGGAGCAGAATGTGTATTTCCTAACTTGCTTGCATTCCAGTGCCACCGGAGTAACCATGAAATTCACAGATCCCAGAAGTTCGTTCAAACAACCCAAATACTCAAGAAAAAATGCAGGACTGTGAGGATGTGAGCTAACATATTCTGAGGCAAGAACCCCAGAGCTGGTTCTGCACTCTGTGAGTGCTCTTGCTCCAGCAAAATAAGCAACAGACATGTGGAAAGATAGTGAGGTCTCACACTTTGGCTAGATGCTTTCCAGGTACATCACCCTGGGAAATGGAAACACGTAGACTGAACACAACAGAGTTGTAACTGTGTTTTGACAAATATATATTCATTATTATCTGTCTTCTGTGCCACAGCGATTAAATATCCAGTCACTGGAAGTCTGCTTTCAACCCGATGCATCTTCATTGCACCCCAGTCCTCAATAACTTCTCAATTCACCTGGGTCTTTAAGTGCTTTAGATTTTCATTGCCTCCCCAGGTCACTGCAGGTTTCACATGAGAGTGAAGGAAAACATTTTTATATAGGCTTTTGTCATAAGTTCTGACTCACCAGACTCCTTTTATACTGCTCTGCTGGAGAACCACTGAAGGGACTGTTCCTGGCTGCTTGAGGAGTGTCAGCAGAGCCGAGGAAACAAATAGCAGATGTGAATGCAGAAGCTGTGTAGTCAGAATACTGAGCCCTTCTCTGCTGCCAAGGGCACACAAGACCACATGAAACAAAAAATAAGCTTCTAACTGCTCGTGAAATACTGGGAACACAAAGGTAGCTTAAAGCCACCCCCAGACCATCCCTGAAACACACAGAAAAGATAACCAGAAATCAGCAGGCTTCTCCAGTGGGTTTCTGGAGAAGTGCTGAGTACAGCATCTCTCAGGGTGTTCTGGGACAGCTGAGTGACTGAAATCAAGCCATGCTTGTCCCATGCAGCAGCTTAAAGTGACAGCAGCTTGTACCAATGCGCAGCGCATTATGTAGAGATGCAGCATTCTCACATACCTGCCCCACCATATTACATAGAAAGTCTGCTTGTCTTACGTAAGAGAGCATCAGCAATGCCATGCAGAGTCACATGCAAAGAGAGAAGAAGGGAGAAGAACAAATGGGAAAGAACCAGGGCTGTTTAGTCTGGAGAAGAGAAGGCTGCAATGGGATTTGTAAATATCTGAGGGGTGTGTGTTCACTGGAAGGGGACAATATCTTTTCTGTGGAGCAGAGCAATAAGGAATAATGGGCATAAACTGGAAAACAGATGGTTCCACCTCAACATCAGGAGAAACTTCTTTCCTGTGAAGGTGATGGAGCCCTGGAACAGGTTGTCTAGAGAGATCGTGGTAGAGACTTTAAAAACATTCCTGGATGCTCCTGTGTGACCTGCCCTAGGGGAGCCTGCTGTGGCAGAGGCATTGGACTAGATGATTTCTAGAGGTCCCTTCCAACCACAACATTCTGTGGACTCTATGAAGACTTTATGGAACTAACTCATCTAGATATAGCAACCAAAGCTAAGAAAAAGGTTTATACCAGCTTTTTCCTTGGGCTTGAACAGTGCTACTCACTCTCTCCTAAGAGGAAATCAGATGTTTGCTTCTATTTTATACCTGTATCTAAAATGTTGTTTATAAATAGTGCATTAAATAAACAGGTTTTTTCACAGTTCCTCTGTGAAAGCAAAAGCTTTGTCATGATTTTTCTGGGAAAAAAAAGAATCAGTGACTGTGAAGAAGCAATCTAGAAATCTGCACAGCAGAAAAGCCTAACAAAGACAGTGCAACTTGGGCAAAATTGGAAAGGCCATCAAACAGCGAGAGCTGAAGCTGGAAGTGAGGTGTGTTTGAGGGCTGCTGCCTCTGGTAACTCGTGATCAGCCTGACTGGCCCAGTGAAAGACAGCGATACCTTCTCTAGCAGCTGCCACTTGTGATCGCCAAGAAGTGGTAAACCGACTCTAGGTGGCGAAGTGTCCCCCCTGTGTTCAACACCTGTCTATGACCAGACCAAGGTGGCAAAGTGCTGTGAGCCGCATCCCTTCTGATGGAAGCACACAGCAAGCACCCAGCAATTCACATGCCACGAGAATTAGACTGCTTGCCCAGAAACAGCAGATGGCGAGGGAAACGTCTGGAGGACAATGAGCACTTATGTAACAGCACACAGTCGAGATTACTGTTCTGCAGGTGAGCAGCTCAGTGGATTCTCGCTTCTGTGCTTGCAGGCTGTTGCTATGGCATTTAAACCTTTCTGTTCAGGAATGGCGTGAGAAAAGAGAAAATCTTTAACAGGAGGGCTCCCTGTGCAAGAAGGGTTAAGTTTCCATCTCAAGCCTTGATCTTGCTTTTTATTTTGGATCCGGTGTTTGTCTGCCACGCATCAGCAACCTGCTTCTTGCTGTTTGGAAACAACCCTGTGCATTGAATTTTGTGGAGCGTTGTTGATGCTTCAGTGCATCGACATCTGTAGAATTAGTAGTGGGGTGTATGAGAAACATAGCGGTGGTGTTTTACATAAGTGAGCAGTTAACTAGTTTGAGCAGCCCGCAGTACTGATAACTCATGCTTCACACCAATCGACACGTTAATGGGTCTTAGCTCACTGCTTCTGACACTACAGTTGCCAATAAATCTTCAGAGGATGTTTTTAAGATCAAATCCTTACTATATCTCTCATAATAAGGTTCTTTAGCAAAACTAATAATTTGAAAATGCTGCCTGCTGCCCTTTAAAAATAAATGACTGTCTTTTCTGTCTCTCAATGCATCTTCTATCATCCAAGAGCAAAATGACCTGGGTCTGTTGTGGATCCTCTTTCTCACAGCATACCCAGTGCTGTACCTTACTGGCAGCTCTGCTGGGAGAGCGGTGTCAGGCACAAGATGTTTTTGCTGAGATTTCAATTTTAGTAAACACATTTCTATTCATAACAGGTTTATAACATTAATTAGGACCTGTCATACTCACTGGTGCCTCTCTGAAACATAGCTCTAACAGACGGAGACAGAACACTCAGAGACAGACTGCAAGGAATAAGAGTTCAACAGCTGCCTTAAGGATTAGATCATATAATCGCTACAGTTCCCATGAAAAATGTAAAAGGGAAATTTTATGTCCCTTAAAACATTCATCTATAATATAAAGCATTCTTATCCTAGAGACCTGCCACATAAACTTGGGGATTTGGCAGACTTCTTGCAAAAAGACCCAACCCCCAAACAAGAAACCAAGCTGAAACTTGCAGGTATGTTTGGAAAGCAAAAATCAACCAAACCTACTCCCCTCCCATCCCCACTCCTATAAGCATGGGGGGTTAATGAACTGCTTTTGTTCAAATTGTTATTAATTTCATGCCAGCTTTTAGGTAGCCCTTGTCTGCATATGTCTGCTCAGGCTAGTTAATATCGCTGTATGGTTTACCTCAGTTTTGAGGAGCAGCTTTGGGTTCCACTCGTGTGCTTTGTTACAGGAGCACAGGTTCTTCACACAGTGCTACTGATCAAACCTGGTGTCTGGAGCCAGTCTTGCAAGGCGCCTCTGAAAAACAGACCAAGAAAAACTCCCTGTGTTTGGGATGAAGCATGCAAGCCTGAAACCAGCACTGGAACTCACAACTACTTTCTTCCTAAGTAGAACAGGTTTGTTAAGAGCCTGCACATCGGTGGCTACGGGGTAGATGCATTCACTAGTGAATAATCCATTCTAGAGAAACCCCAGAATTCCCATCCAGGATTTCTGCTTCCTTGTTAGCCGAGAGTGATGCAGAACAGCCTGTTCTGTACAGTGTCAGGCACAAAGGAAGCTCATGTGCTGACTGGGCTCTTTTATTGATGCCATAAAGTAGCCGACCCAGTTGTTCTAAAAGCAAAGTTGGGAGGATATGTGCGATACAGCCCTCCCTAGGGTTCTGTTTAGTTGCTGACACCTTGGCTGCAAAACACATGTCCTGTCTCTCTGTCTTCCCCAGGGTTACTGCAGGTAGGGCACAGCTAAGGAGCACATGAACCTGGATTGTCTTCCATGTGTTTGAGCCTGGGAGCTGTTGGAGAATACAGACTCTGGAGCCTTCTTACCTTCTCTCACATACTCGCTGAGTCTGCTTCATCACCAAGTGCTCAGGATTCTGTAAAAACTACCTGCAAAGAGAGGAAATGTCATTACGGTCATTTCTAACGTCTACTAGTAAAGAAGGTTCTTCACTCTTGGGGTGCTGCAGGGCCTTTTGTTAGCTAAAAGTGCTTGTGTTTGTCATAGCATTAGAAAGGATTTTCTTCCCAACCTGAACTGTCCCAGGAGGAGGGTAAAAGCCAGGAAACTGAAAGCTAAGCCTTTCAAAGGAGCCAGAGTTGGGGTT
Source organism: Upupa epops (assembly GCA_013397515.1). NCBI lineage: Eukaryota > Metazoa > Chordata > Aves > Bucerotiformes > Upupidae > Upupa > Upupa epops. The sequence goes on along the minus strand of VZRI01002595.1, from coordinate 783 downwards.
TTTTCAAGGGGAAAAAAAGAAGTCTTTATTTGCTGGCTTTCACAAAGATGTTGTACCCATTACCTTCGGAAAGCAAGGCTTTATAATCAATATTGCTCTTGAGTTGAATGTTGAGAGTTTATAACCCTCTCTCACAGAAATTCTTCGTAGAAACTTCCAGAATATATGAACATGCCAGGACAGTGCTCCAATGCACCCATCAACCAGTACCAGTTACTACCTTCTGTATGAAGGCAAAGCAGTGGATCAAAAGCATTTGATTTTTAAATCTTTACAGACCACTGGTAAGAGGGGCAGGGCAGCAGTTGGAGTTGGTGAGGGAGTGCTTTCCAGGTCAGCTCTTAATCATGCAGTTAATTGCAGAACTGCTCAGTTGTTCACGTGAAACAGAAACATTAAAAATCCTCCCAGTGTCTACCTCTGGGGGGAATGGAGCCGTGTGCAGGGTACATTTGAGGAGAGGTTCTTTGAGGCAATTCTCTCTGAGTTGTTTTTTGAGTTCTCTACCACACTCGAGCAGCTGTTAAGCATTGATTTAGTTTCTTTGAAGAGCTGGTGACTAATGAGTTTAAACATTACAGACTACTGCGGGTTTGTTCAAGGCAAAACAAGGAGGCTTTGAAAGGGAGAAAGCAGAGGTAATACCATGCCCTTAGCAAGGGGGCATGGGCAGGAGGTTATTACCCATTGCTGATCTTCCAGACAGGTGGGGAAGAAGCTGTATTCTGTAGCCTAACGGGAATGAAGAAAGATACAAGGCCTTGGGACTCCAGTAAAAGAGTC
>VZRI01002579.1:0-24571 GCA_013397515.1 Upupa epops | reverse complement strand
TGGCAGAGCAGTGGATGTGGTTTATCTCGACTTCAGTAAGGCATCTGACACAGTCTCACATAGCACCCCCTCATGGCCAAACTGAGGCAGTGTAGACTGGATGATTGGGTAGTGAGGTGGATTGTGAACTGGCTGCAGGACAGAAGCCAGAGAGTAGTGGTTAATGGGACAGAGTATAGCTGGAGGCCTGTATCTGGTACCAATCCCCCAAGGATCGGTACTGGGATACTTCAATCTATTCATGAGTGACTTGGATGAAGGATTAGGGTTCACTGTCAGCCTGGATGTGTTCCTGTCCGACTTTGTTTAGGTGGTCCTGCTGTGGCAGGGGGAATTGGACTGGATGATCTTTCAAGGTCCCTTCCGATCGCTAATGATTTTATAATTCTATATTCATTTCTATTAGTCTAATGACTCTGCTTGTAATTATTTGGAATCTATTTGGTCACAAAGTAATTTAGAAATGTTGTCTGTAATTCACCCACTATATCTGCTGTCTTCTTGTATGCATTCAATAGTAGCATTATATTAATGATACATCTCACATGCAAAAATCCATCTAAATTACTAATATACACATACTCTTAAATATATCATTTAGCTGATTTTGATACTATGTAATTTTCCTGATACTCAGAAGTATATTCTGTGTGTAGCTGAACACAGGCATCTTTTCCAGGAGTCCATCTATGCCCTCATAATATTTAAGAAGTCTTATTCATCCTATTATTGCTCATAAGGAACTCACACAAGGCATATCAGCTCCATTTCTGGAACAAGGTTTTAAATGCCAAAAATGCAAGTATGGTGCAATAATCACTACGGCTTAACAGTTGTAAAGTGACACAAGACCAACAACTTAGTAAGAACTTACAGTGCATGTCATTACTCATACTTCTCATCCCCAAACCCAAGAAAAATAATTACCCTGGAAATTTTCCAGTTAGAAGTCAGGAGGTATTTAGGAGAGAAAAACTGCCCAACACCTGCTTTTTCTCACTATTGTGACAAGGAATTTCACAGGGAAACGGTGTACTTCAACCATATGAAATATAACAATGGACACAGGATGTGAGGGGAATATATTTTCACAGACATTTCCAAAACAGGTTTGTCACAGTGGTGTCCATTTAAAATTAAACAGAATATCCATTGTGACATTTCCCTTTTTTGTGCACTTACTTTAAACCAGGAAACACTGGAAAGTTAGTCAACAGAATTATTATAATTCTATAACTTTCCTTTAACACAACAGCCCAAACAGACAAACAAAAAAACAACAACCTGCACACTTTAGACTTTATATATGTAAATAACTGCTATAAAGACCAGAAAACAAATCAATAAACAAGAGAAAATTGTTATTCATGGTGCAGAATTCACAATAAGAAAACACAGGAAGCTATATTACAAGTTCCTTTCCCTTCTAGCACGTGTTCCATTCTGGATTCAAACAAAACAACTTGTGTATAGAAATACAAAAAGCTAATTCACAAATATTGATTAGCTCCTCCCTTCTTTAGAAGTACTTCTAATGCTTACTTTAGACATTGGTACTAATTACTGGTACACTTTTCTTCTTAGGTTACCTCATGTTTCAGCCACATTTGCTTACCAGATCGGAAGCGTTCATCCCTTGAGTTCGTAGAACGTGATTTCTGCTGTTTAGATACAGCAGTAGTAGCTTGTGAAGAGCCTGGCACTCTGTTCTCTGCTTGCAGGGATGGATCCACACCTGAAACAAAAGTTTTATTTCAGTACAAATTCAGGTTCAAAAATAAAACAGGTTTCCCATGTCTACATTCTTTTACCACCTCTGACATCTACTCAAGTGGAATCCTAAGTCTATACCTTTAAAAAAAATACAACTTAAATTATTTAAGCTAGAACCTAGCTTGACTTGATAAACATTGCGCGCTCCTGAATGTCAGAAAAAATCCTTTACCCCTTGCAGAAGTTTATCATAATTTGTCACAAGGTGTTCTGTATGCCAGAACTATACAGAGGCAGGACAGGGAACCAATTCTCACTCTGTTTACTGCTAGACAGAAAAAGAAACATCGCAGAGATGCTTACAATTACAGATGGTTACAATCAGATATCCTGAAGAGGAACAATAATGATACTGCTACCAATATAAATAGCCATTGAACTATTCCTCACATTTCTTTTGACACAAGACAGCTCATTTGATTCAGTCACATTTCACACAGCAATATTCAGAAGGTTCACATTTTACAAAAACTCCTCTATTCTCCAACAGAGAGTTTGCAGATGTGAAGGGCACAGTTATTGTCAGTTTCAGCTGTCTAAAAACCCTTGCTCTAATGCAGGTTGAGTGGGTACTTTATGTACTCACTGAAGTGCTACAGAGGAACTGAACTGCTCCATAGATTTTCCTCTGCACCTCTCCAGAGCCAGGTTCCAGACAGATAACCTAAAGCAGGTGCCCACATTTATACTTCTAATGTTCAGCAAGATGGGTCTCTGGCATAGCAGAATGACCAAAAAAATGCTGGACAGTAACTACTAAATATGCACTATCAATTCCGAACCCTCAACAAAGTTCTTGCTGGTTCTGCAAGGACTACATAAATTTGAACTAGAAACTTAAATTACAATTTTATTTTCTTATCTATTAGGTATCATAGAATCATTAAGGATCAGAAGAGACCTTGAAAGATCATCCAGTCCAATCCCCCTACCACAGCAGGACCATCTAGACAAAGTCGCACAGGAACACATCCAGGCGGGTCTTGAACATCTCCAGAGAAAGAGACTCCACAACCCCCCTGGGCAGCCTGTTCCAATGCTCCATTACCCTCACTATGAAGAAGTTCCTTCTGATATTTATATGTAATCCCCTATGTTCCAGCTTGCACCCACTGCCCCTTGCCCTATCACTAGATGACCTTGAGAAGAGCCTGGCTCCATCCTCCTGACACCCACCCCTCACATATTTAGAGACATTAATGAGGTCGCCCTTCAGCCTCCTCTTCTCCAAGTTAAAGAGACCCAGTTCCCTCAGCCTTTTCTCATAAGGGAGGTGCTCTACTTCCTTCATCATCTTTGTTGCTCTATGCTGGACACCCTCCAACAGCTCTATATCCTTCTTGAACCAAGGGGCCCAGAACTGAACACAGTACTCCAGATGTAGTCTCACCAGTGCAGAGTAGAGGGGGATAAGAACCTCCATTGATCTGCTAACCATCCCCCTTCTGACACACACACACACACCCCCCCCAGCCCCCGGATGCTGTTGACCCTATTGGCCATAAACTTTGCACACTGCTGGCTCATAGTCATCCTGCTGTCCACTAGGACCCCCAGGTCCCTTTCTCCTACACTGCTCTCCAACAGGTCAACCTACACTGGTCCCTGGGGTTGTTCTTGCCCAGATGCAAGACTCTACACTCACCCTTGCTGTACTTCATGAAATTTCTCTCTGCCCAGCTCTCTAGCCTGTCCAGGTCTTGCTGAATGGCAGCACAGTCTGCTAGGGTGTCGGCAACACCATCCAGCTCTGTGTCATCAGCAATTATGCTGACAGTCCACCCTAATCCCTCATCTGAGTCATTAATGAATAGACTGAATGAGACTGGTCCCAGTACCAATCTTTGGGGAACTCCACTAGATACAGGCCTCCAACTAGACTCTGTCCCATTAACCACTACTCTTCAGTTTGTACTGATCAGTAAAGGATCACCTTCATAAGCACAACAGCCCCTATGCACCAAGTATACTAGATGTAAAATTACAATGCAGTTGAGGGGTTTTTTTTGTACAAATCGATCACAAATTTATCATCTTATGTGACTATTTGGTCAGTGCTGTGTTTATTGGTAAATCTTGCATGGCCTGTAAGATCTGATGCACCAAAGAAGCTTAAAGGGGCCATAAATAAAAGCAAAAGAGTGCATGAAAATTTACCAGCAAAAATCAGAACTTACTCTTCCTCCAACACTTAGGGGGCAGATTTTTGTGAATCAATTACAGTAGCTGTACTCTAGTGAAATATGTATCAATGAACCTCAGAAGTTCCCTTTAAATTAGGATGAGGCACTGTCGGAAACCACTAATGTGTTTCTTCAGGTTAAGTCTCCCTTTTCACTTTCTTGAAGAAGGTGGTTTTACATCATAGTACAAAACAACCATGGATGAGTCAAAAAACAACTACATTTCTGTAAAAATAGTAAGATACTGCATCTAACTACGAGGTTCTGCAATTACATGCCAGAAAAATCCTGTTCCACAAGCTTGGTGCATTTGTTAATTTATTCTGGCACTATGCAAGCATTACCTTAGCCTTCAGCAAAAGCAGCTGGATCATTCGGCTAACTCTTCCCATTCACAATGAAGATCTTTTTAAAAAACCCCAACATTAAAGGTGGATGTGCTAAAGATGCTATCACTGTACTTCTTCAACGCATCCAAAGTCATCAACAATGAAAAGTCTTCTTAAAGCTGTTTTGTGCAATTAATGGATCAGTTTGCTTCTACAGGATGAAGGTGAAGATTTGAAAAAGAATTGTATTGCTCCACCCACTACTACTGGAGAATCAAGGCTAACAACGACATTTCTAACAACTGTCATTCACACAAGCAAAATTTATTTACTATAAAAGCACTGAATATCTGATAGTACGATGATTTTTTGCTACCACAGCAGGGGAAGATGCCTAAACACATCTGGCATCATACAGGCAGAAATAAAAATTTTACACTGTGAGCAAAAGCCCAAATTGTACTGCTAGAGGACTCTCCTGGGCAACTCACATGCAGAGCAGTTACCCTACTGCCTCTTTCATCTTACTTATGTAAGATACCAGAATCTCAGCAAACTGTTACTTGAACAAGGTATTAAGGCATACAAAATTAATTATTTTGCAAAGACTAATCATCAAAGTCATCTCTCAAAACAGATATTCAAACAAAGTCACTTCAGTTGTAAACTAGGTTAATTTATACAAGTTGTACCAATTTACTAACTGAAACTCTCAAACATATTTTCTTCTAAGTTTTAAAGGTAAATTTTAAAGTACACCCGAAGTTCAAGTAGCATGGCAACGATTCTCTCAACTCAGATGGTCACCTAGTTCTGTATTACACTTCCAAACATCCAGTCTGCAGAAGATGATGTGTATTTCTAAAGAGTTTTGCAGAATAAGAAAGGGGAAGAGGACAGTCAAAGAGGAAAGTTAAGGCCCTTCATAAACTATTAAACCTTCGTGCAGCTGTTGAACTAGATCTAGAAATAGAAAGGAGTAAAAGACACCTGGGTTCAAAGCACTAAAATAAAGGTAGTTTGACCATCCATCCATCCATCCATCCATCCATCCATCCATCCATCCATCCATCCATCCATCCATCCACCCTTCCCTCCCTCCCAGTCTCTTCTGTTGTCTCCATGGCTAACCATTCAACCTGCAGTATGCTCCTTCCCTTACTGTCCCTCCACTCACAGGTTCTTCAATCCATCTCCCTCAATCCTGCCTGTATATTTCTCCCCTGTTTTTGCCTGCCCTGGAAGAGAGGAAGCTCCAGTAGTTTACTAGTTAGAAACAGGCAGTCCACAAGACTAGGTAAGGTCTTTCCTGGCAGGTTTTTCAGCCTTCTATGAATTTATGCAAGGAGTAGGGACAGGCTCCTTCCCCATTAGAACTTCGGATAGTTCCCAGTGAACTGCCAAGGAAAGCAAGCAGAATCTTTTCACAGAAGTTGCCTGAGGTGCTGAAGTTTCAGATAAAACACATACAGTGAGTTCTGGACCTTTTAATAAAAACTTATGGCAGGAGACTAAATGGAAATTATTCCTCAAGTACTAGAATTTGAGGATGTTTCTTTACTTTTTGGTCTAAGAAGCTCAAGTTAGTTATTAAGCATCTGGTCCTCACCTGGGTTCAACTTTGTCATTCTTTGCTGCTACACTACATCCCACAACATACTGCCACTGTTCTATGACAATTCCCTCTATTCAGGGAAGTAAACTTCAGCTCGTAAGTTTCTTCTTGGAGAAAATGAAACTGTTTTTAATGCAAAGTAACTGCCCTTAAGGAAGAAAAAAACCCCAAACCCCCAACCTCAAAAAATCCCCAAAATAGAAGATGCTTATTAAAAGTTCTGTGAATCCAAATAATATTCAGGAAACTAAACTGTCCAAACAAATACACCAACAACCATCAGAAATTAGGACAAGACTGGTAAGGTGAACACCCATGTGTCATTAGCTAGAACTTTTATTTCTCAAAACAATATTCCATTCTAAGCAGCAGTTCAGGTGATGCTTCACCAGCAGCCCACTTCTTCTAATGTAAGTAGATTCTGTCTGTCTCAGTCCAAATTAATACAAATTACCTAAGTGCCATGCAGCACAGAACTAATAAAAGCAGAAGTTATATGTGTCTAGCCTCTATGGCAAAGAGTCAGCAAAAGCAACACAAAGAGTAAGGAACACTAATTAGAACATGGGAAGAGTCTGTGGAGCACCCAACTCCAACCAAAAGCAATGGACCTGAGTCCCTGGACCTTAGACGATCCCTGTTAAAACACTTCTTGCCTGGATATCACAACTTTCAAGATGATGCTGCCCACATCCGTTTGGTAAATTTGGTTATATTAACTGAGGCAGCAGAGACGAGGCTGTAACTGGGAAAGAAGAAAGCAAGCTGTCAAGGATTAAGGTATAACCACATTTTGGTCTTCCAACATGAATAGAGGTCTTAAATTTTTGTTTGAGAAAAGCACAAGGCATTGTCTATAAAAAAGAGATATCTATGAAGCAGCAGCAACACTTTATAGGCACAAGGGTGCATGAAGGGCTATCACCGACAAAACATGATCAAGGAAACCAAAACAAAGGAACCCTTCTTCCAAGTCCACTTTATTTCTAGAAAATACATTACTTCCAAATAACTCTGAAATCAGTGAAATGTAGCTTTTAACTTCATCATAATTCTAAAAACTATTTACCACAAGGTTTTCTATTGCTTTACATTTGAATTTAGCATGTTACTTGATCATCTGCTCTTGGCCCCCTGCACTGAGAACTGATGAGGCTGCACCTCAAATCCTGGGTACAGTTTTGTGCCCCTCACTACAAGAAGGACACTAAGGATGTGGACAGTGTCCAGAGAAAAGGTGAAAGGTCTAGAGCAGAAATGCTACAAGGAGCAGCTGAGCAAACTGGGGGTGTTTAGCTCCACAAAAACAGGTAGTCTCCAGAGAGACTACCTTGTTCTCTAAAACTACCTGAAATGAGGTAATAGTGATATGGGGGTTAGTCTTTTCTCACAAGAAACAAGTGACAGGAAGGACTCTGAGGGGTTATTTGAATCTGTATAATGATTGATTCCCCACTGATTCAACTAAGCTGAAACGTAATCCAATATATTTTGCATGGCATTGAAAGAGTTCTTAAATGATTATTTTTTACATGGCAGCTGCTGAGATCAATAACATGAAACATTAAACTTCTAGAACTCAAGTCAGGAAATCATTGAATTGCTTAGGTTGGAAATGACCTTCAAGATCATTGAGTCCAACTGCTAATCTTACAAACATATGAATATGCTTTTAGTCACATAGGTCATTGAACTTACTGAATCAGAAATATTTGTTAAAATATCCTGTTGATTACCCACGTAAGTCTGAGCAGTATGATTACAGATAACTATCTCCAATTTCTCACACAATCAAAGAACCCCAAAAGTACAAAAATCCCTGTCCACCTTCCACTCTAAGTTGGAGAACAGCAGCAGACTTGCAGAACGGTCACTTTCTCCTTAAACAGTCTCCTCTCTCCACAGCTGGTGCCAAATCTATGCCACCATTTTTTCCCCTCTGTACAGCTGCCATATTAACATGGAGTCCTATCCCAAGTTGTCCAAACATTTCATATCTTACAAACTTACAGTAACCAAAACCTTTAATTTCAAACCATTTTCCCATTACACCTGCCTTTCACTAGGAATTCTATTTCTTATTCAGTATTTTCACTGTCCATTCCATACTTTTATGAAGTCTGACAACTCAGCAGCACTGTACTACTAGCTAAAGTTTAATAATAAATAAGTAGAGCTAAGTATTGAAACTGTAAGAGGAAAACATCAAGCTTTGAGAAATGCAAACAAGTATGGAAGAACAAGAGGCAAAACTAACTGGTCATCAGTTTTTACCTCATAAACAAACAGAAAAGACAATAATGAATATACCTGGAAAAGAAATTATGACCAAATCGGCTTAGAAAGATACTGGTTATTTGCCACAGATTGAGAACCTTCAAATTGAAAATGCTGGCATCCATCCATCCGCAAGAAATTGACAGATGCTGTGAAGCTTCTTATCAGAAATGCTACTGAGCAAAAGACATGGCAAAAAAATCCTGCAATCAAATGTTAACAATCAAAAAAAAATAAAAAATTAGGCAAGCTCAAAGCCACTGGGACTCCCACACATTCTTCTAAGCTATTCTGAGGCTGTGTCAATTAACAAAATTCCAGAACTGGGTTAATGGAACACATGTCAAGAAACTGGAATAAGTAGTTAGCTTAGGGTTTTAAGGCAACTTTGTCTTTTTGCCAGAGTATCATTCTGCTCAGAGGCAAACAGCCCACTCAGCCTCTTTTTAGCATATTAAAGCTGGATTTGTGGCATCTTAATGTGAAACTAGACAAGGATGCGTTAACAAGCAAGAAAGACAAACCATAAGATCATTTTGAACTACTTCTTAGGATGATTATGGAAAACCTGGCTGAACAGGGATAAATTTTTAAGCAGATATGGCATCTAAAGGAATACAGGATTCTTAGTTGATCCTGACATCAGATCACAGACAAACCAGGAGACCACTGAATTACACCAGGACTTAAAATCTTGGACAATAATTGCAAAGAAGTAAGTTTTGTAAGAGTTTACCTGAGGTCACTTCTCCTGAACAAAACGATTCCAAATATACTGAGTTTGAAAGAAAAACTTCAGCAAATGCAATTCTGAAGAAGTGCAATTAATAGTTGTTTCCTACTTATTTTACTTTTCTTCCAAAGCTAACAAGTAAATTCTGTAGTTTCACACACTGCTTAAGTTGAGTGAGGTCCTGAATGAGCAGGTTACCTAAATAGGGTATTACAAAACACTCAGAAATTAAACAGGTATTGCAGGTGGCTTCCACAGCAGAATACTGAATCTTTACTGTCTAACATGTCTGTAAGCTCTGCACAGGACTGAGTGTTGCATCTAAGGCTCCAGGAATTAGAAGACATGGGGTCAACAATATTCAGACAGAAAAGGGGAACAAAAGTCTGAATCCCAAAGAAATTACATTTTGTAAACAGAGCTCACTGACAGAACATTTCTTGTAACTGCTAATCCTCAGCTAAAATCCATACTTAGCCTGGTCTCAAAATCTTTAACTAAGCTGAGCTGGAGGACAGGATATTTTGAACAGAAAATTGAGACAGTTCTTCAGAAAAAAAGTCTAAGTAGGAGATGCTGTGGCAGGTGAAGCTAGAGCTTGCTGCTGACTGCAATATTTAGCAAAAAAATACAAACTGCTACTATTGAAGGGATGAAACATTTTCTAGAAGTTAGGCTTAATGTGGTCTACAGAACATTATAAATTTGGTGAAGGAAAAACTACAGATGTTCTTGGGAAAAAACAACCCATCATCACAAAGCAAAACACAACAAATACCAAATCATATTGCAATTGTTCAATGCCAAATACACACTGTAAACTTTTTCCTAAATCACCACAACTCAGCAGTTAACAGAAGTCATAAAACTTTTGTCTATCCTGCTACAAAGAGGAACATGTGCTGCTGCATCAAGAGGTCAAAAGCAAATAAGAATATGATCTATGTAGTTCGACAATCTGCACAAAACTGGCTGGACAGTTCCATCCCTCCTTCAAATCAGTAACATGTAAAAACCAGATGCAAATCAGGAACAAAATCACAACATTAATCCCTCAGTTCTCTGGTCTGAAACCATAACACTGATATTGTAAAATCAGTACCTGTTATTCTTTTTCATCTATCTGCAGTGTCTCATTATCATTTCCACTTGGCTGTCTTCTAATTTTCCTTTATTTCAACCAGAACGATTCAAGCTAAGCTATGTAAGAATTGGCTTCAGGTTATTATACAAGCCCAAAGATAAAGGACAGCACAATGCTTTAACCACAATGGATTCTGGAGTCCCAGTAAAAAAATAAAAGCAGCTGGGCATTTAGCTTTTGGCCACTGAAGATAAAAGTTTGATAATAACTAGCTTAAGTAGTAATAGTTAATAATAATATCAGAGACTGACAAATAATGAGAGGTTTTGTTTAATGAAACTGCTCAACTGCTTTTAGGAATAACTTGGCTACTTTTAAAGTTATCTTAGTTTTGAATGCTGTTCTCAAACTAAGTTTGCTGATGAAAATGTCACCATTTAACATGAATGTTAAAAAAACATTTCAGACTTGTCTCTTGTTCTGCTCTTCTCTGCAACAGCCATTCTTCATTACAAGTTAGATGCCATGTCACTCAAAAATTCATCTATTTTATTTAGTAAGAACTTTTCCATTAGCTATCTTCACGATTCAGGGCAAAAGGTGTAACTCACATGCACTCTCTTACCTTGAATTAGTGGTATGTACCGTGCCAACAGCTTTGCTCTTTTCTTTTCATATCCTTTCTGAGTAATGTCTCCTAAAAAAAAAAAAGAAAGAAATTCATATTGCTTTGAACAGTTTTCAAATAAACTTTCTATGATTAAATGTGCTACCTCTGAAACAATCACATTAGCAACAAAGACCTAGGCATGTCAGAGAAATTCATGGTCCTATATACAGCACCCATCTGTGCCCTTTTGAAAATTGATGCCTCGGAGATACACAACACAGGCATAGTGTTTTCTGTCTGCAGTGCTTGTGTTCAGACTGTCTCTGGAGACATTCACCATAATGCAGAATGAAGCATGAAAGATCTGCAGCATTGTGGAAACAAACAAAGCCCATAAGCCTGGCTCTGCACCCTTCCAGGGCAGGAGAAACAGTCAATATACCAGGGAATGAAACAACACCCTCCAGCAGAACATTGCAGCACCTTCTAACACTAGACCACATTGTCCACTCTGCATCGTGCAGCACATCAGTCTCCACTTTCAAATTCTAGGAGATTACAATCTCCTTCTAACACTTTTTAATCACCACTGTCATCTGATAGCCTATTTTAAGCCTGCATTGCAGACTCCAGCAAATCTCAGCAACTCAGTCATCTCAAATAACTTTAAACCACTCTCACCTCCCAAAGTTCACTCTTGAAGACAGTGAGATACTATGCAGTTCCACTAACAAAGTGGACTTTTTTCCCTCTGTATCTGGCGAATGCACCACAACATGACATATAACCAAGAGTAAAGATATTAAAAATAGCTGGTTATGTTTTTGAAAATATATTCAAGTAGAATGTCAATTTTGGAAACTGGTAGATAACTATCTTGACTTTAAAGTATTCTTTTATATTTAGATATTTTTTGCAAACACATTCCTGCAGTAATGTATTTATGAAGCAGCATATTAAAGCAAATTACAGAGGGGGAAAACATATAAATTACATACCTATGGGCTAAATCTACATCTGACAATTTGCTTTCTGCCAAACCTGAAACTTTTTCTCCTAGTCACAATAAAGAAACAAAACTAAATGTCTGGAAACCATCCTTAAAAGTAAAATAAACCAATACAATAAAAATTTCCATGAGTCTGGAAACACTTGTTGCTTGAATGGATATAAGTCTTGCATGTGAGAACACCATGAACTCTAGGAACACTACCCTGTGCTACTTCCAAGGCTTCTCTGACCTCAGTGTCAGATGTGCAGTAGGGCTGACACCTTGTCCCACACGTGGACTTCTGCTGGGGATTTGTCTTTACCATTGCTAAGGTGTTCTGCAAGCAACCAGGAGAGTTATGAGGGCAATCCAAAGAAAGACTGTTGCAGGTTGAAAAGTGGCCTTGCTGCCAACCTTTTGGCTTGGTGTCTGCCATCTTAAGCACACCAATCAGCCCTCAAGTACAATTACCAGGCAATGAAGCAACTGCTTAACAGAAAGGATTTTATAGACCCCACACCTAAGAAAAAGAAAGGTGAAACCCTAAACAAGTAGAATAAACAAACAGAAACTGCATCACAATGCCATTATACACATTCTGAGAAAAATGGGAGAGAATTATGCAGCAGTCTTGGGCTTCAAACAAGAGCCCCTGGGGAAAAGGGCATACATTGCAGCAAAGAGAACTGTCCCTAGGACACTTCAAACCCCAGTCTCTAAGCTTTCTGCCAAAGACTTAAGAATCAGAAGGCCCTTTGGCTTCAATTCAGTCAAATGCCATTCTGGGCCTCTTTCTCCCACTGACACAAGTATTTTCCAGTTTCTCAGTTACAGCTGTGATATAGCTTCTTTTCCCCCCCCTCAGTCCAGTAAGTCCACATGGTGTCAACCGCATGGTCAAGATGGCAACCGCTGGAGACATGTCCACATGGTCAAGATGGCAGCCACTGGGAACATGTCCCCATGTCCACAGCCATGGTGGCAAAATAGCAGGAATCCCCCTTCTCCAGGGACTTGGGGGCCACCTTCTTTAGGATTAGCTCACCAACTCTGACATTTTGAGGCAAATTGGCTTGTGATGATCAGCATCCACCAGGGCTTGGGTGGCTCTACCACCACTTCAGTGGGCTCTTAGGGAAGGAGGTCATGCTAACTGCCCAGCTCTGGTGTGGGCCATCCAAAGAGAAAAGCCCTTTCCCCTAGAAGCTGGCCCTGCTTTAACAGGGGTGGTGAGGGGGGCTTCCCCCTGATCTCAGGCTCCAACCCCACCTGGAATGGGGGTGGGTGTGGAAATGTTTCTCTGCAGAGAAACACAAATCAGAATTTCAAACCATCTCAAAAGACAAAGCATGACTCACATTAGATCCACTCCCTTTGGAAATTATGCTGTAAGATTATATAAAAGATTCTATATCACTAGTAACATCCATTTCTAACTCAACCAAATGAGTGGCATTGCTTGGGCATGCAGAAGCAAGAACCCCTTTTTCCTGAGCCAGATTACACAAAGTGCTTACTCAGTATTCTGAAATAATTCTCAGGTATCTGCCTTAATATATAAGGGTTAATTTTGGGGTGCTTAACATTGTTCATAGCAATGTATGCATTAAACGTATTTCCTCAAACATCAACAGATGTCACTGAACCCCGAAATACAGTCATCTCACAGTCATCATCACACCCTCACAACAATTCAAGCAAATGCACACCATTTAAAGATACCGTCTGTACACCAAAATAGCATAAAGAGATTAAAGACACTAATCAGAACAGGTAAGAATTGAAATGCAAATGTTGGAGTGCTTTAATAACTGCAGATACCACAAACTACAACGGAAGAGACTTTGTCAATTTTACTCATAAACCTAGTATTTCATATAAAATTTGGATGCAAGACAAATACTTTGGTTACCATTTTTTAGAGCACAAAGCTTTTTAGCAGAAGAAATAAATAAGAATACATTTAAAAAACAATTTATGTATATGTTACATAATTACATCAAAACAAAAGATAAAAATGCCCAAACAGATTTGTGCGCCTGGGAACAGGCAAACAAAATGACCAAGTACAAACTTTACACAAGTCCACTTCTACAAAGAAAACATACATCTCTACAGCACCTCAGTTCTAGAGAAAAAAACCTACAAATACCAGTCAAAAAGCACCAGGAGGAAGAGCAGTTCATCTTAAAACACAAGTAATTTGGAAGACTAAAGCAATCTCAGCAAATTCATTAAGTGACAAGTGCTGTACATAACACAAATTTCCCCTACCGTAATGTCAGAGAGGACAGGTCCATAAACGATTCACTTCATCCTTAAATCAACTCTCTGCACAGACCAGCTACCTGGCTGATGCACCAGCCATGCTACAGAAACAGCAGATCAAAAGACAGAGTTGAAAAAAGTGTAATTTCAACTACAATATCTCAAACTTTGACATCTCACTGCATTCAGAAATTCTTTGATTTTGCTGGAATACTGAGACTTGGAAGTTTTCTTTAATTAGGTTAAAACAAAGTCCAAAGTCAAAAGCATCTCTGTTGACTTTTACAGCTCCACTGGCAAGTGAGACTTGGTTGTCTAGCAAAGCTCTTCTTTGTTCCTTTCTCAAAAGCTTGGGGGTGGATTCCTCCTGACAATTACTTCCCACCCCTCTCACCCTCAGAGTCTCAGTGGAATTAACCCATCCTTTGGGGTTCTTTGTAATCCTTCACCGTTTCCAAAAAGAGCTGCTTAGCCACATCTGGTACGGCAGGGCCACAGATGCTGTCATTTAGCCTCACTTTCTCCCTAGTTATTAGATTACACAAAAACAATATGAGGTTCCTTACATTCGGTAAACCAGCTGGGAAGCCTGGGTAAGGCTATACACTGGGTCAAGCTGTTATTTCCCTGTCTGGAATATCTGAAATATTGTAAAATATGTCATACCCCGAGAAAATGAATCTAGACAGAGATTAAACTGTTGGCATTTCTTAAAATGATCTATATAAAAATATTTTTGTAATTAGTGCAGAAAGAATCTATTATCACCTCAAATCTACCCAGTCATATTTCTTTTTCCCAATGTTAGCACTAAATTGCATCTTAATGCAAAGTTAAAGTTACCTGCATGAGATTGGGTTTTCATGAATAACTTTGCATTGGCTACCCACTTGCTGGGTTCCAAAATGTAAGCTAGCTTATTTTCCATTCTCAAAAGTAGGTGGTGAACATACCTTGTACATCAATGCTCTTCCAATGACAGAAGCAAAGGAAATAAGTACATGCTTTACTGCCCAGGTTGCCAATTTGCAGAGATCAAACTAGAAACATTTCCGAATTAGATGACTGTGCGTGAAACATGGATGAACACAGTAAGAACTATTAGATCAGCAAGACTAAACCTGTAGGATTCTACTGTTTGGCCACTTGTGAGAACAGTCATAATGTCAGGTACATTAACTACAGACAGATCACTGTAGAAATTTAAACTTTATACTGAAGTAACTGTGAAAAGACAAGGATATGAACACTGGCTTCTACCTAAAGAGTAGTTTAAAAAGCCAAGCACATTGCCAGTCTAAACTATAAGTTTCCTAGAGAACACTTTAAAGCAATTTCCAGCGTTTCTGAGGACAGGTTGTTGCTGTATTTGAAAGACTGGTTAAGTTGGAAAAATCAATTCAGCAATTATAAATTTAATTCTACCTCTCAGACATACTTGGTAAATACTTGTACTAAACAACTCACCAAGCTGTATCTTGCATCACCCTAGAAGTATTATTACTATGAGAAATGCCTTACTATGAGTGTGGTGTTGCACTGGAAGAGGTTGCCCAGTAAGGCTGTGGATACCCCTCTCTCTCTGGAAATGCTTAAGGCCAGGTTGGATGAGGCTCTGGGTAACCTGATCTAGTGAGAGGTGTCCCTGCCCAAGGGGGATTATGTCTGAGGTCCCTTTCAACATAAAGTGTTCCGTAATACTATGATTATAAATGGAACAATGCATTGCTATATGCTTTTTACTTACTTCCAAGTCAGAAACAACAGAAAACTGCTAGACAGAGGTATCACTTATATTTTACTGTATAAAAGGAAGCTAAAGAGAATGAAGTATATGGTATAGTGAGAATGAGAAAACTGCATCCCAGGCTATTCTGTTCTGCACAAGCCCACACCTGTAAATTGTACACAAGATGAGAGAACTGCTCCCTTTTATATATCAAGGTATCTATCTTTAAGCCGTTGCTTGCTTCACCTGCCAGGAGTCAGCATTTGACATGGTGGAATCACAAAAGCAACCTGGCAACTTTCCAGGTTCAGTTAGTTAATTGTTCTTACACTGTTTCAGTAAATCCTTAAACTCACTCTGCTGGGGGACAGGAAAAGCCCAAACTCTAACAATTTGCTTCTATCCCATTAAGACTCTGTGTAGAAAGTGACTGGCAGATGCCAACTATAGATGCATCTGCAGGTGTGCCAGCCTGGCTCTGGCCCTAGCTCTAATTATGTAAAAACCACTCCTGTTTTATATAAGTTGAGAAGTCTCCTTTCATTGAAACAGACTATTATCTACTATTGCACCAGGAGAACAAATGCAGAATCACCTCCATGAAACTCTTGTTCATTTATGTTGTGTAACAATATCCATAGCAGATACAAGAGTCAAAATATGGTACCTTCTGAGCTTCATTACACTAGATATTTTCTTTAAAGGATGAAAACTGGGTTTGAAATACTCAATTAGTATCTTCTGTAAAATTCATTAGAACTTTCACCCAGAGATTATGAACAAAATTTATCAAACCTGATCCAGTTT
Source organism: Upupa epops (assembly GCA_013397515.1). NCBI lineage: Eukaryota > Metazoa > Chordata > Aves > Bucerotiformes > Upupidae > Upupa > Upupa epops. Next base: position 8,172 of record VZRI01002579.1, on the reverse strand, counting down.
CAGTACCTTATTATTATGCAGACCATGAGTGCTGCCACCCCCTTTAACAAGCTGAGGAAAGTAATATGCATGCGTGGCTGGGGGAGTGGTGGAAATCATCTGGCACACAGGGAAAGTACCGTCTGCTTCCCACAAAAGCCAACAAAAGATGTGGAAAAAAAACAAGACTGGAAGTGGTCAGGCAGACAATGAACAGTATATGGTAAAATTTGAGCTAAAAAAAGTATTTTCTAACATAGCAGAAAATTGTTTTGGTAAAATACAGAAATGAAAACTATTGGAAGGACCCCTATTTGAAAGTTATTAAGAAAATAGTATTTGAAAATAACCAAAATCTTTGTGTACTACAAAGACGGCAATATTCAGACTTCTTGCTTGTCACCTCCTAGATTCATCAGGGATACAACATGAAAGTAGAGTGCCTGGCATGTAGTAATCAACCATTACAATGAATTATAGTGAATCACCTGAACCAAGTAACGTTAATCTTTAGCAGGCAGAGGGAAGGGAGAGGGAAGACACTTTTCTAGCAGGTAAAGACGCTTCTCTTCCCTTTGCTTCGTTGCTCTGTCAATTTTTACCATCATAAAATTCAAGAGTGGATTCAGACAAAACTCTGTTATGTAGTTACCACAAACACTCCCTGAAAATTAGTCCCAAAAATGGAGACCTAGAAACAACCAGATACAGAAATAAGGGACCATAAAGAAAAGATATTGTATAGTACTTTTTGCAGCTTTAATACTAATTTCTCTCCAATAATGCTGTGAAAATAATTGCACAGAGAAAATTCTATCTAGCTAATAATTTAATTAACAAAATTTGTACTTAACTGGGTAATGTCCTAAATCAAGTCATCCCTTGCCCTGAGGAATGAGTGTGTAAAGTAAGAGGATCTATGCTACATTTAATGCTGTTTGAAGTTGCTATGTTAATTCCCTTTCTGATCTCTGCAAGGGTTTTTTTTTTTCTCTTTCACATCCTCCACACACACATTACATGGGGAAAACTGATTAACAAGCAAGATACAGAGAATTCAGACTATTAAACTTCTGGATCTTGTATGATGCTTTATTTTTATGGTGCAATTTTTGGATATCAGTGACATTGATTCTCATTTTTGTTTGTTCTTTCCACTCCTACTCAGAAAGTTACCCCATGACCTGCAGATGTTTTACAAACAACCCAGCATTTCACATTTACCAATTGCAAAAAAATTCTTACCATACACGAATAGTACACAACAGAGCAAAATATTAGGCACGATGCACATACTAAAGATTACAGAGCCTTATTCAGAAGTCCATGACTACAGGAAGATCTATCTCATTAAGACTATGAAAATCTTTTAAAAACACACCATAAAATCCCAACATGCAAAAACCACAGCACAATATTCAAAATTCACTGAGTATATTCAAAAAACACAAAGAGAAGTCAAATAATCTGAAATACCTACACTATAGCACAACTAATTTCAAATGTAATATATATTTTTTAAATCTTCATCAATATTAATGGTAAAGCCAAAAAAACCCCACACAATAAAATTTTAATAGGAAATCCAATTTAAAGATTTTATATCTCACCCACAGAAATCATCTGTGCAATCACAAAGAAACAGATTAAGTGATTTTGAGTTTCTGGTTGAACTACAAAATTATAAACTACGTTGAAAAACTGAAAAAAAGAAACAAGTTGAATTATTCATGGGAGCAGAAAAATAAGCCAGCTGGTATACACAAACAATCTCCAATGGCAGAAAAAAAAACCCCTCATCAATCCATATTACAATCAGAACACTACAGTGTTTATGAGCTTGGGAGGCCTCAGCATGGGTCCTATGAATTGCTAAAACTACATTTCTTTTTTATTTATTAGGTGTATTTATTAGCTGAGATTAAAAGCAAAGAACTGATGATCAGCAAAGAATTTTCCTGCATCCACAACTTTCTAAGTGTGAGAACACAGCTTGTACAAGCTTTTCTTGCTTACTCACACATACAGGAGCTGCGCAGTGAAGCTCACCACAAAACATATAGCAGTCATCTGTTCAAAGTTAGCAACTGTGAACACTCACAAAAATCCATCTCATGCCAACTTACTGCAGAGGAGTTATCAACGACCAAGACCATTCCATCCCAGCTTCTCACTGGTGCTAGCTATGGACAAGTAGACAGTTTCACTCCTGAACAGCTCCCTGGCATCTTAGTAACAGTTGTATTAAAAAAAAAGGTAACTATAAATTAAAAATAAAATCAGGAAATTAGGAAAAGTCAGTAAAAAATGTTCAAAAAAGATTTGTAGATGAGAAACAAGAAGCACCACACTACAGCAATAAATCTCTTTTCTGATGAGTATTACTATCTATTAGGTGAAAGAAGTAACATTGCTGAACCTATTAAACCCATTTAACATAATGAAAAGATCTGTTTTCATATTGATCACATTATCTGTAACATTCTTTTGTATGGAAAACTGAATATTCAAAAATTAAAGAAAAAAGCTTAAGAGTAAAAATTTTATTTGGCTCCTGATTTGTATTTTCTACAGTATTTTCAAGTGAGTAGAAGAGCCAGCACAGGCCATAAGTAACCCTCTCCATGAACAACATGATGGGAATAAATTAGCCCAAATCAGTATTTTAGCCATTGTAATACCCCAGCATATTTTGAAACACTGCTTAGCTGCTAAATTTCGTCTTAGTTATTGAGTGAATACCCACTCCCTTTTTGATTAGGAGTGACTCTGAAATGCCCAGTTCAATCTTCTGGATAATTTTTTCGCAGGCGAAGTAAAAAGGCCTTCTCCACTAGCCTCTTCCCCTGCTTTTTCAATGGTTCTTGCATGTAAAATGCCATGTGTTGGTGATTTAAAGTTTTCTCGATGCAGTGGACAAGGATTAACCTTCTCAATAATGGCTGAAAAACCCAGAGACACCACACTCTAACAGGAAACTCCTTTAAGAGCTTTTCCCTTTCCCAAATTATTTGAGAAACACAGAATTTCATTATATGTTCCACTATTTCTTGGGATTCATTTGTCCCTGAAACAATTATTCTGCTTTCTGTCTCAGTGTCACATTTTGATGAGTTTTTATGCTTCTGCACTCTCAACCTGGGAATGGCTGCATTTTTAACGATAGAGAGTACCAACTTATTAATTCTTCGAGAGTTCATAGCACTATTTTCTCACCCGCCTCCAGTTATGCAAAATGAAATAACTCACGCTATTACATCCTCCCAAATTAAGCCTCTGGTTTCTTGGCGGCCAGTTTCTTAAGTCTGAGAAACAGTTATTTCCAAATCAGCTTGAAAAGACTGATAACTACTTCAACACCACCCTGTGTGTTGTCATTTTTTTCACCAACCACTCTGCTTTCGTCCTGTTGATCCACCAACACAAACCTCGTACAGAGTAAGTCTGGCTCCAGGTCAGAAGGAGGAAAGCATCCACTCATTGTTGATGAGCAGCAGGAGACCAATTAAACATCTGCATTTTGAAATTGGAGACTTTCCTCACAATGCACTTGCACCTTCAGCAGCAACAACGGGCTAAGTGAAAAGCCTCAAAGCAGCAGGAGCATGACAAAAGAGGACATACAGAGCAAGTGCCAAGGTGCTAGGGGAAACAGAATTGATTAGGATTAAAGAAAACCAGATTAATTTATCCAAGCCTGGTCACACAACATCACTAAGCTAACAGGCTACTGTTGCTGGAAGACACAGCTGTGCCTATAACACCCAACCACCGCAGCCCCCATATGCCACTGTTGTAGTTTGAGCCTGGGAGGGTTTTGGTAGTGGGGACAGGGGCCAGCATGGCCCTTGTGAAGTTTCACAGAAGAAACTGCCCTCAGCTCCAGGGAGAACCTGCCTCTGGCTCAGCCAGTCAGCACCCCTGCAAATGGGTGTCTGGTGCCTGGGAAGACTGTTGGGAGTTTTCCCCTGAGGGAGAGGAGGCTACAGAGCTGGGTCTGGAAATGTGTGTAATCATTAACTCTCTGTTGTGGGTGATGGCATTCTGTTGTTAAAATTGAATTTTGTTTCCCAAGTCAAGCCTGTCTTTTGCCTGAGCAAGTCCTCTTTGTTGTTTTGCTTTGTTTTGCTTTGTTTCACTTGTCAGCGCTTTCCTAATCAGGGAGAGCCTGTCCAGGGTGGCCAAATGGTGACAGCCAATATCAGATCTCAAGTGATCAAGAAGTTCTATCTAACCATTAACCTGCCAAAGTAGTGACCAGCCATCAGACCCATTCAAATGTGCCAGGTAACTTTTCTGATAAATTAATGAACTGAAACAGCTCTTTTGTTAGCACCAGCAAGCTGCTGGTTTTCCTTAGTTCCTAGAGTAACCAGGTCCTCATTTTCACTTCAAACATCTTCACACAAGACAGTATTAATTGATAAAGGGCACAAAAGAAAGTCCTGCAAGTGTCAGGGAACCTATTCAAGAGATTCCCCTTTTTCTTCTCTGAGACATGTGCTCTCTCTTCACCTTCTTTCGTATCTTGCTCATGTCCATACCATACAGCTTTATTCACATTGGTGTCCATGTTTTATGCTGTTATGAATGCAGTTGTTTTTGAAACAACATTTAAACATGCTGAAAATTGTTTCAGTTCCTTAAGAGGGTGGCTGAGAAGGGGTGCAGCACAACTATTTTTCTCTCTGGCACATATAACAGTATCACAGTAATGATGAGGTTGGAAAAGACCTTAAAGTTCATCCAGTCCAACCTAAAACCAACCAAGTAAACCTAAACATCTGACATCTAGATCATGCCACTCAGCACCTTATCCAGCCTAACCTTAAACACCTGCAGAGATGGTGACCCAACCACCTCCATGGGCAGCCTGTTCCAAAACCGGATCACTCCTTCAGTAAAAAAACCTCTTCCTAATGTCAAGTCTAAGTAGACAAAGTCTCCTTAAGTTTTTGTAGACAAAGGGTGCAACTGCAGAAAACTGGACTGCAGCTGGAAGAGACAAAACTGCTACCCTTCAGACAACGGTCCCAGATAACTGCTTCTGTCACAACCCAGCACTGGCTCATACCACTAAGAACCCTTCAAAAACTGAATGAGACTAACACAGGAAACAAAACTTTTAAATAATGGGAGGGAGTGGGCAGAATAAATTTTCTTTTATGTGAATGATCTGAACTGGTTCATAGAATGGCCTGTTGAGTCCCACAGCTGGCATAGAGGGTAGCATCTCATGGCCCAGAGCACAAGAAATACACAGCAAGAAGGAACTATGCTATCCTCAACCACTGGTTACACACCAAAATTCTTCACCTTAATAGCAAGTAACTATTCTCTGCAAGCTTTTCCACTACTAGCAGCTTTCTCTCCTACTAGCTGCCTAACAGTGATCAGTATTAAGTGATTACTAATGACTTAAATGATGAGAGCAAATGGCCTCAAGTTGAACCACAGGGGGTTTAGGTTAGATATGAAGAATAATGTCTCTACAATAAGGGCTGTTAAGCACTGGAACAGGCTTCCCAGAGACATGGACGTGGTGCTCAGAGACATGGTTTAGCAGTAGGTTGTTAAAGGTAGGGTAGTAGGATTGAGGTTGCAAACAACTGCTTTAAAACTGCACTTATCTATAAACTTCATAAAGCTCACGTAACCAACACTGTAACAGTGAAGTCTAGTAAAAAAACCCCAACACCATGCGCAATGCTTCCCAGCACTCACATAGAAATCTGACTGCCAAAATGCAAGTCTACACAAACATTACAGTTCCAATTACACATATGTGAGTTCAAAAATAAGACTTGGGCTTGTCCCTTCAATCCAAAGTAGCCCTTTGCATGCAAGTTCTGGGAAAAATCTACATGACCACATTTATTTTTCAGCAAGATCACCAACTCATCCAATGCACTGAAGGGCACTAAAGAGACATTGTTCAATGAACAGAATATTGAATAGATTTGTGGTTGTTGTTTATTTTTAATTCTTCTGCCAACACAGACCAAACTCAAAATCTAAGAGCACTGTGAACAGGAAGGTCATGGTTGGGATTACAGATTGGAGCCAGCTGAGAAGAAGCTGTTAGGCTGGCACTATATGTTCAGACTTTTTAATTCTAAAATAGAAGATTTGTTTATTTATGGGCCAAACGGTCTCGTTCAGGTATGTTTTAGTATGAAAAGCCACCCCATTCTAAATGCCTGTTTAATTTGACTGCAGAGTTATTTCAGAAGTTCAACAAAGCTTCCCAGCAGCGTATCTCACTAGTGCTCAGAACCTGATGCAGCAGCAACAGCATGTTGATTACTTGGGACTGGATAGTCTATAGAAAGCAGGACCACACAAGAATTTTAATAATAAATTAAAAAAAGAGGTAAGTGCTACTGCTTGCACAGACTTTGGTATCTTTAAAGGTTACATCTGAATCTGGTTTTGACTTGTATAACCTTTATTGCAAGTTTCCAGATATATACAGAATCAAGCTATCTACAATGATTTTTTTTTACTCAACCTCTTGCACTTAAGAGACTGGAATATAAAAGCTCCACATGGAACACTCATTATCAGTAAACCAGTCTTAGTTCAGAGCAATGGATTTTGACATTTTCCTCCAAAAGACTTAGCAACATTAAGGAACCTCTGAGATTAACCCTCTCAAATGTTGTCATATAGCAGCATTTTTTCAGGTTATGGTTACCAGTAGCACATTAAACTACTTAACATCTAGACTCACTTCAGCACATCTTTCAAGAAATATAAAAATGTCAGAGGATCATGCAGTTCTTTACAAATACCCAAATCATTTTGTTATTTCTTAAATAACCAGTGAAGTTTGAACAATGTATTTTCAGGGGAGTACTACAAAAACTACACAATGCAAGATTTACTTTTTATTGTCACCAAACGTAAGAAACTGAATGCTGTGCCTGAAAGTTATGGATCTGCAGTTATTTTCTCCAAGAATAATAGTCACTACATGATCTGCAGTTACAGCACAAAACCACCTCTTAAAGTGGTATTTCAATTCCCACCAAGACTTCCAAGACTTTTGAGATTACATGCACCAGCCTTTTTTAAACTGACACTCTAAATTATGTTTAAATAGTTTGAATTATTGATTTAAACATCCATGACACAAAACTGTTCCTGTCTGCAACAGAAAAATGCTTCAGGCTCTATATTATTTTACACTGGAATGAAGAGGTTCCTACATTGCTCATACAGAAAATACAGATACTCTTTAAAGATTTCAAATAGCTGCAATTAGTCCCTTCACTTTGACTGATGATTAGCAGACACTTTAATGCCCTTACTATATTCTATAAACAGCTGTGGAATTTTAAACCATTAAGTTCCTGATAATGTAATACATAGAAGCTGCTGACATGCCCTTACAAATAGTAAATTTCACTTTCTTAACCCAGTCACCTAATTTGATTAGGTTTCTCTAGTTTCCCAGTCTTCTCTTTCCAGTCTATGGTAGTTTGAACTTTAACCAGGTGGGATTCAAACTGAGGATCTTCTGCTTGTTAAGAATATTGCCTTTTCCTTGGAGATGCAACAGCCAGACATCCTTTCCCATAATCCTATTCACCAAATAAGTTTGTGGATATGGGAACGCGTGCTGCACTCGGACTTCCACAGTCGCCATGTGACCTCACGCGGCAGCGGCGGAGCGCAGCCCCACCCGTTTTTTTACCGAGATTTCGGGGTGATCTAGCAGTTTTCCTGCACGGGGAAGCCCCGGGGAGTCGGCTGAGTTTCAGTACTCTGGCGGCTTTAGCCGGGCAATAACTGCGGGGGGTGCAACGCCGGACCTCATTAAAGGAGGCAAACTTGAAGCCGCGCCCAGACCTCCGCAGCAGCGGCGGAGGGCAGCCCCACACGCTGATTGCCGAGGGGCAAAAAAACCCCAAAACAACCACACATACACAAAAAAAACCCAACCCAAAAACAAAAACAAAAAACATGGTAACAATGCGACAGCAGAACAAGACCAGGCTATGGTCACCACTAGATATGGATGTGGGAACTCTAACAGAGGCCCCCTAACAAGATGAGGCTGCGCAGGTGTCAAGCTGCCAGGAATGTAACACTCTCGAGTTTTCCTGGCTGTGTACGGTGCAAGCAGGTGGATTATCTGCTTAACCGTGCGGCACAGCTGCTAGAGGAGGTTGCAGAGCTACAGGCAGA
>VZRI01002556.1:0-53646 GCA_013397515.1 Upupa epops | reverse complement strand
CCTAGTGATTCTATAATTCTAAGATTTCTTTGTTCAAATAAGCCTTTTTTTATGTAGGAGTTTTCTGTTTGCTGTCAAAGTTATATTACTTTCACATCATCAAAACATCTAAATAATACTTAGGCTCAGCTTTGTATCATGATCACACAATGTGGTGTACAGAACTAATCATTCAAAGTATTGTAAACTATAAAAACAATATGACAAACACAAGTAAGATAGCTCATGCTAAATAAATATCATGCAGTCCTCTTTAGACACTCAGCAACAATTGAGTATGCAATAACTGCTCTACAAACACACTTCACATACTTCTTTCTGAATTTCACCAGTAACAGTACTGATAGTGTTACGATATTTTTAACATAAGATTTTTTTAAAAGAAACTCGGTTCAATTATAAAGTATGTTAAGCCTATGAATGTAAAGTACTCCTGTTTGGGGAGCCCTGATTTTAGACCAGGTGGGCTGGGAATATAAAGAAGCCTTCAGCACAGCTACTCAGTTTGAGCCATTCCAATATGTCTCTGTTGGAGTGAATACTAATAATGCTTTCACCTGTTTGCTATGCTGAGATTTTTTTCCTCAGTCTGACAAGTGAGAGAAAGCTTTATGCTTCTCTCCTTATACTGCCTCAATAAATTAATCTATATCCATCTTGAAAGACATTTTCTACTGCAGTTCTTTGAAAACTTCAGCTGGCCCTTACAATAAGCTCAAAAAAGCAATTTGTGTTCCTGTGTGCTGCTAGAGAGCTTTAATTAAAGAATCACAGAATGTTAGGGACTGGAAGGGACCTCGAACAACCATCTAGTCCAATCCAGCTGCCACAGCAGGATCACTAGATCAAGTCACACAAGAACATGTCCAGTCGGGTTTTAAATGTCTCCAGAGGAGGAGACTCCACAACCCCCCTGGGCACCCTGTTCTAGTGCACTGTCACCCTCACTGTGAAGAAGTTTCTTCTTGTATTTATGTGGAATGTCCTATGTTCCAGCTTACACCTGTTGCCCCTTGTCCTGTCATTGGGTGACACTGAGAAGAGCCTGGCTCCTTCCTCCTGACACCCGCACTTTATAAACATTAATGAGGTCACCCCTCGGTCTCCTTTTTTTCCAAGCTTTTTTCCAAGACACCCAACTATGATTATTGTTGAGAACATACTTAATAAACTCCTGCATTGTTCCATGAAGGTTTCATTTATCTTTTCAGCCTTTCTCTTATTTACAAAATAGACAAAACAGAAAAAAAGCCTTAAAGGGAAGACATTGTTTGCTTGACACTGGCAAAAAAGGAATAGGAGACAGAAAATAACTGTCTGCACTTTCTACTTTAATCAAAGCTGTGCCATTGTGCAGACAAGAACAAGTGATCCATGCCCTATTCCATCCCATCCTTGTGAGTGGGTACCGGTTTATAGCATGGCTGACGATAAAGATCTAACAGGGGATTTGAAAGTTGCTCATAAAAGTTAATGTTTCCTGCCCATCAGAGGCAGATCTCTACCTGTGCAGGAGCAGGGGCATGAGAAGACATCAGATCAAACTGGACAGCACTCCAGTACTAGACAGTTGACCAGAGGACCGCAGTTTTGCATCAGGTTTTTGTTTCCAGTATTTGCCTAAGTATAGATATTTCATCTACTTCAGAGTGGGTGTTTTGCAAAAATAATGCTAGTTGATGTAGCCCCCCTATTGCATTTTAACACACAAGAATTGCATCTTTGTGTTTAATGGAACAGAGGCTGAAAAAAGAACCACTAACTAACTAACTAACTAACTAGTTTGTTTTACACTAACTAATATAATTTTTTTCTCCTTTCCAAGAGGCACTGTTCATCTTCTGCCATCCCTCACTGGGAAAGAATTCACGGTTAAGCTCCTGGTGATTCTGTGATTCCAGTGATTCTATGTGTCATGTCAGCTCTTCAAAACAGCATAAGGCAGATAGGTTGAGTAACTGAAAAGCTACCTGGCTTTTCCATTTCATAGCGTTGCTCATTAACTTAGTACTTATAAACATCTGCAATCTGCTTCATTATTTCCTTTTTAAAATGACATATACCTAGAATCTGTCTCTAATCCAAACTGAATATAACTGTTCTCAGCAGCAGGCTGTCTTATTTCTGTATGATTCTTGCTTAAGAAAATAAGCACTAACACAGCACTTGTCAGAAATGAACAAGGATCTCTGCAGGGGTATAGAGTTAATTTAATAACTAGTAGCTACCACAAAGAATTGTATTACCAAATTTCATAACCTATTAGCTCATAAAGAAGAGTTTTGATGAACACAGAATGAATTACAATGAAAGATTAAGCAGAAGTATCTATACATCTTCTATTATTTGTGCCTCTTTTTAAATACCTGTTTTTCATTTTGGAGTTTCTCATTTCCTTAGGTACAGCATGAACTTAAAAGCAACCTAGATTCTTCACAAGATTTTTAGAGTATATGATGGATCAATAATTTGTTGGTTTGTTTATGAAATATGCCAACTTACTGGGACAGAGTAATTTTTAAGAGGAAAGAAAGATCAATATATATGTGCATAGATTTATGGCTGGTTTTGTTACAATCAAAATAAGTCTTTCTGCTTTAAGAACTCAAAAAGGCAAGCTTGGCTTTTCTTTTTCATTGATGCATTGGCTTGGGCAGACCACTTTAATTCTAAATGCTAAAAAATGCTATTTGTGCATCTTTCATTCTGTTCAAATCCCTTCAGAGTTGAAATAGAGTAAGTTCTAAAAACACAAGCAATAAGCCTACTAAGACTTTTAAAATATTATAACTACAGTTTGTCCACCTCTTTAAATATGTTTAATATTTTCCTAGAAATAGGAACCTCATCCACTATTGCACTTTTTCTTCCATCAGATTATACAGTTAGAAGCTTCTCAGGAGAAAAAAAAACAGCACTAAATGGAAGGAATAGAGGGCTTAGAACTCCGCCAGTTCTCAGTTACATTCCGCAAACAGGGCTACAGCTTTCTCCTGCCTCTTGCAGCAGCAATATAATTGTCACAGGGAAAAGATACTGAGTCCAACAAGGAAATTAAAGTCACTGACCCCATGGCTGCAGGACACGCTACAGAGTGCGTGTCTGTGTGGGGGTAGGGAACTCCCTCACCCACATCAGTCTCTTGTTAGCTTCAATGTTCTCATTGCCATCATACACTCTAAAACTTAAATATTAAATTGATCTGTCCCCTTCGCTTTCTGGTGCCATAGTTCCCCAAAACATGAAAGTCCCTTAGGACTTCAGTGTTGCTGTTACTGTTCTCTAATCTTTTGTTACCAGCCATTTCCTGATGGCACACAGTGCTCTTGCAGCGAGTTCCAGAACAGTTCGAATTACATGCCTTTATTCCTTTGTCACCTGTAAGTTTCACTTAGCTTTTCATGTTCTCAGATGCGCACAAACCATCGTGGTTGGTCAGTGTTACTGCTGTAAATTCAGTATCCCACTTTCACCTAGCAGATACAGCTTTTGCCTAGCATAGAAGCAAGTAGTCAGTCTTTCCTTTTCCTGGGCAATCCAGGTCCCAAGAAAATTCTGTAAAATAGTTCTAGGAAGAAAGTTTTGTGTCCCCTTCTTTAAAACGCTGAACAAGCCTTTTATATGTGCAGTCTAAGGATTAGAACCTGTATTTCCTAGGTAGTTTGCTGTAAGGTGATCCTTTAAGTAACGGGAGTTTTGAAATCCATCTGCCATGAAAGCATCCAGAATCCTTCAGACCCACACTGACCACCTAGCAGCTGTTACATCTCATTTGGAAATAGGTGTGCTGCATGCCCAGGATCAGTGAGGCATGTTTAACCTTCCTGCATGTTGCTTCTGGAGGGATAAATTCAAAATATAAACCACCACTTGATCCCTGTCTCACTGTGGTCAGTTGTTAGCTGAATTTGAGTCAACTGAGACTCTCCCTGAACACAACACATCTGAGATCCAGACTTTCATGTGACTATGCATTCTCTTTTGTCACTGCTGGTAATGAGGCATTCTTGATTTAGTGAAAATTCAGAATGAAAAAGCAACTGCCCCCACTTAGCATATCTGTTTCACTCATGACAGTAAAGGTCTGTCTTTCAAATAACAGCAAACACTGTAATCAAGACCACAACATTCATTTTTCCATTTTACACACAAAGGATTAAGATGAATGTGTATTATTACATTGACATCATATAATAATAGAAATAAAATATGCATTGGATAAAATTAACTCTTATATTTACTGGATAAACAACCATACTAAGGGATAATCTTTCTGTTTGTTTGAAAATGTCATTAAAGACTGGAATTTAGTACTGATTGTTAAACTGTACAATTGCATATTTCCAGTCCTTCATGGAGGTTAATTTTTTGCATACTTTGTCCATAATTACACTGTAATTCCACAAACTTTGCTTAGAAAACAAGACACCACAAAATTGATTTTTACTGCTTGAGCAACTAAGCCTGTTTATTGATCTTTCAGTTCTTTGTGTAATTTCAGATATCATCCACAAAATACATTAGAACAATCCAGGCTGTGTGCAGGAAGAGAATAACATGATACAGAAGTACTAAACGCAGTCAATTCAACTGTTTACCAAATTCTGTTTTCTTCCTCAGCCAATACATGCACTTCCACATTTTCTCACTTTCTGTCTCCCTGCTACAGCACCCAGAGGTATCAATGCAAGAAAACAAAGAAGAAATCAAGAAAAAAACCCAAACTAATTAAATAAGCTGTGTCCTAAAAAGAGAGAAAATAGCAAATAGAAGTATAAAAGATGTTATTACTGTATTGATTGTGATGTGTGTCAGACTCAGACCGAGTTGAGAAGTGGAACTGCCCCACCTCTCCAGTACTACTTCAAAGGTTTCCACACTTAGCCATTTAAACATAGCTTTTTATTACCTTCAGTATCTTTTCTTCTTAGAACGTACAAATTAGCTTACAAATTTATTTTTTGTTATTCTAATCTACAATCTTGTTACATTAGTAACAAAACGGTTGGAAAACCATACAATAAATAAAGTTCTGAAGGACCTGCAGCATTGCCTGTAACTTCATAAGAGTAACCAGAAGAAATTTACCTTTCTTGTCTTGTTCTGACTCTTCGGCTGTCATGGGTAAAATTCTTAGTTGCTGTCTTACTGGTTTAAAAAAAAAAGGCATCAAACTACAACATTCACTTCTGTCAGGGCTGTCAAAAACATGGAGAAAATTACCCGAGTGTTTGGCTGTTCTTTGAATAAAATGAAGGAAAAGGAATACATTTATTTCCCTCTTTTTTTTTTTTTTTTTAAGAGTACTTGTCCAAATCTAAACATAAATCCTTCTTGGGCTTTTACTACTATTGTTGATTTTATTGCCCAATTTTTTAAATTAATTCAGTGCAACTTCAGAAGATCTCACAGATAAGTAACCTGGATGTGAGTGACTGCACACAAGTGGTGACTAACTTCAATGAATAATTCACATGTATCTATTATGCACTACAAAAACATTCTACACTAGGTGTTAATTATTAATAATTACTATTTCTCTTATGAGTTGTCTCTCCATTAGCTGTCATAACTACAGTGATCTAATCAAAGTGTTTAAGAGACTTTTTTATGTTGGACCCAAAGTAATAGTCTTTTAAAACATTACAATTAATATTCCTGTATTTTGTCCTTTACAGTTAATACAGAAATTCACTCAGAGGTAATAAAAAAAAATGTATGTGTCACCCCAAGAAGTAAATATCCAAGCTGCTGTGCTGTTTTGTATTTACTTACCCCATAATTCCTTAGAATAACCCTGTCTTTTGAATTTGAGCTGATTAAGAAGATACCTAGTCACAGACGAATATGCTAGACCTCCACAATGTCCAGGTAATTCATGAGTCTACTTTAAAAAATTGAACTGTTTACACCAGCCTGTATTAGATACTATTTCTGCATTTATTTTATGCCTGACTGTCCAATAATCAAATGCATCTATTCTATCAGTCATTGAAATATTCATAATTTTCTCAGTCCCTGTTATTTATAGGCAAAATACTTCCAGAAGTCCATGTGTTCTCTAGTACAGCAATGCTGTGCTTTGCTATGCTTCTATAGCATGAACAAACAATTCCTACTACTACAATACAAATAATCTGAAGTCACAATGCAGTTGATGGTTTAGGAACTTTCTTATAAAACGTTCAATGTAATGATGAGGTATTAACCATCTTTGAACTAGAAACTACTTGAAGATCCTTATTTACAGATTTCATTAGGTTTGGTTGAAATAAGTAGGAAAATCGTGAGGTTTTTATGTTGCATTTTGCTGGAAAAGAGGTTCTATGACTGAGTAGTTGTTGACTGTGCTTAATGTTAGAATTCCTGAAACAATGACTAGTTTTGCTGAAACCCTTGGAGATCAGATTACACCTTACCTTCAAAGTCACAAAGGAATGAAATTCATTACAGTTGTGATCCCATTCTTTGTGTATGTTGACAATGTCTTGAGAAAAAAAGCCCATGGTGATTGAAAAGACCACACAAAACAATTTCAAAATGCTTTAGGCACAAACTGTGTGAGTGACAACTACAAATTTAAGTGCTGTAATTCTTTGATTAATATAAAGAAAGTGATTTAGATTATTTTGATAACAGCCTTTAGGTAAAAAATGACACTTAGAGGAATATAAACTTTGAGGTTTGAATTACTCACCTAAGATGTTTTTTTATAAATAACCTGTCACCTATATTTTGTAGAGAAGAAAAAGCTGAATTATTGGCTTTTTACAAAGTAAACTACCTACTGTATACTACAGGAGTGATGCATTTTTCTTGCCATATCCAAAATCCACAAGAACTGGAAACATGTAATAACCTATTACAGAGCCAGAGTATGGGCACAGTAAGAAATGCAAATTCAGAATTTAGTTCACTTAAAACAATGCAAAATTTCTCTCACTTCAGAAAATGCTTCCCTATGAATATTTCTCTCTATAATAGCAGCTTTGAAGACCAGCTACATAGACCAATAATGGATAGATATTTAATGTCTAGCATACTAGCGTGAAATAAAATCAGCTGTTTTAAGAATTTCACTTAGGTGGTCACACGGGCTATGTCAAAACAAACATAACTAGCAAGGAGATCAACAGCAGTTATTTTTTCACCACCACTCCTCCCTGAGGAGTAGTACTGTATTCAGCTTCAAGGCCCAAATACGTGACCTGTTGAAGCAAGTCTAGAGGAAGGCCACCTAGATGAAAGTGGGCAGGAACACTTTCCTTATGATATCAGGCTGAGAGAGTTGGGGTTGTTCAGCCTGGAGAATAGAAAATTTGGAGAAAACCTTATAGCAGCATTCCAGTACTTCAGGAGGAGTCACAGGAAAGCTGGGAAGGAACACTTACAAGATGCAGTGACCAGACAAAGAGTAATGACTTCAAACTGAAATAAGGTAGATCTAGGTTAGATGTAGGGAAGAAGATTTTTATTATGAGGGTGCTGAGGCAATGAAACAAGTTGCCCAGACAGACTGTGGATACCCCCTCCCTGGAAGTGTTCAAGGCCAGGTTGGATGGAGCTTTGAGCAACCTGTTCTGGTTGGAAGTGTCCCTGTCCATGGAAATGGGGTTAGAACCTCTGCTCCATTTGTGTATACTGTCTGTCTGCAGTGGAGCTCCACCCCAAGTTCTCTACTTAGCTATGATGGTCTCATCACAGTAGTGTCTCTAGACTAAGGTGCCAAATGGGTAGGAGTTATACTGACATATGTATGATAGAATGGCAACCTAGACAATCGGTGTTTATTATCAAATGCATTAGTTTAACACAGAGAGTGAAATTAAAAGGTACTGCCCTATTAAAAAAAAAGTCTCTCTGCAGATTCACACAACCTTAATGAGATCAGAGGAGTGTGAAACGCTCTTTAACAAAACATCTAATGAGGGTCACATTTAAGGTTTGCCCTGTTGAGGAAAACTCTAAGGTCTGCCATTTTTTTAAGGCAGCTAAGAAACTTGAGCAATCAGTTCATCAAGTGGTGCAAATAGTGCTGGATACCCACATTCCTTATGAACCTTTGCAAATGCCATCTCACTGCTGTACATGTTTGTGAAAACTTTGTAGATTAATGGTACTGGAAATGTTTCATCTTCACATGCTTTGAAAGTCAATGACAACATTCTAAACATTAACATGGAACTGGACAGGATGCCAATCCAGAGGACAAAGAACCATAGTGGCAACAGCATAATCGTGAGGAACAGGAACATTTGGTTGCCACAGCATTGAAACATTTGGACCCAGAAGCAAATTATCTGACAATGATCTAGTTGATCACGAGTAATCAAACTCCAGCAACACTGCTATAGTTCATATAGCTCCGTCTAGGCATGACCACTCAATAAAAGACACCCCTGTTGTGCACCTGTTCCATAAACAATTAACATCACTGAATCAGACATTTAATTATTGACAACACATAACCAGAAGTTGTCCAGTTTCATTGACTTCAGAGTAATTTGTATCTATCACACTGTTCAAATATTACATATTCAGGTAGAAAACCAAGTGCTATCCTTGAGGAAATTACCATTTCAAGCAGACTGAACATGGCACACTAAAAAGAAGATGGGATGCACATGGGGATGCATATGTAACATGCACTATACACCTGAAAAAATATATATCTGAAATATACATATGCATGTCTAATTGTATTGATCTGATCAATTATTTGTCGGCTTTGTTCCTACTTCTTTGAATAAGGATACAGAAACTGTAATGTCCAGTCTACATTTCCTTGTGGTAAATAATAAGAAACAAAAGAACAGAAAACAGTTTGTAGGCATAAAGTGTATTCTTAGATGTTTTATAATTCCACTATGAAGCCAGCTTTGAATGGTACAAACAGATTAGTATTGAGAGGAATTTTGATTGAATTATCACATTTTGCTGCAATGTAAATGAACCTCAGTCTATTTCAGTTAGAAGCACAAAAGTTCTTTTGATTTATTTCAGGATAAGAAAGAATTAAGACATGGGTGTTTTACATATATCCACTGTCAGATAATCTGCTGGGTTTGTGCCAAAAGACTATTTGTTGCTAGCTAGAAGTTTACAAGTCTAAACAATGAAAACACTCGTCTAAAACTTTGAAGTAGACACATAGAAGTGGCTAGTAAAGGTCCTGTGAAATATGTCATGTTAACTTTTGTTGAGAACTTCTTTAACCTACAAAAGTCATTAAATAAAACATCACCTATACTAAAGAACTGTGCACCAGCTGTCTTAAACTTCATGGACAAGAAAAGGTAAATTCACAAGACCAAATTAAATAAAAAAAATGCTTCTGACATTATTGACAAGATTTCTGGAGCAGTCACAGTTGCCTCAAATGCAGCTTTAGAAGATCTGCAGTATCACTTGGAGAAACCTCATGCCTCATCTTTTCTATCCCTCCTTAAATACTTAAAAGAACATAAAATTAAAAGTTTTACTCAGAGATGTTAACTATTACACTGACAGAGTAATTTGGGTCATCACAGAGGAATTTAGGTATGAAGAGGCCATGGGAGGCCATCCAATCGAACATATGGCTCAAGGCATGCTTAACCTCAAAGCTAGACCAGATTGCCTACGGCCTTGTCCAATCACATTTTGAAGTTCTCTGATGATGGGTATTTCACAACCTGTCCAGGCAAACTGTTTTAGTGCATTAATGCGGTAACAGCATTAGAAAAACAGTGGAAGCAATGGGAGGTGTCCGACAGTACACTGGAACATTAAGGTTTTCCTCTCCTTCCAGCAGTAAAAGACGCAGTGCTCCATGTCATACAGGACTGCTGAAAGAGAGGGTCTCAAGAAATGGGCTACATGGAGCTGTAGCACTTCCACAAAAACTGGCAAGTACAAGGCCCTGCAACCCTATGCAGTTCCTGGTCACATCAGAACTTAAGAAGACTTTATAGAGGTGGCCTGGCATGACCTAATCTGAAGGGGTAGAGTAGCATCAGTGATACAAAAGAACTGATCTGGGAAATTAGAAAATTACTTTTATTGGTGTTACAGGAAAAAAGAGCAGTGTAAAGAGGAGCTGAGAAGGTGTTATTACAAATAAGCCTTAGGTTCCCTTTAACTGCTCTGAATGGTACCTGCAAAGTTGTAAAAATGGGTGAAATAAAGTTGCTTGTGTGCTGGCAACACAAAAGTTGTTGCTCTCTAGTTAAAAATTTTGGAATAATTAGAAATTATTAGAGACTAATTCAAACTATGTTTGAATGAGGTTCTGAACACAGATTTAATGTCAATCAAGAGACTGTGGCTTTTAGATTGGGAGAATAGAGATGACTCTACAGTAGCTGATTGTCTCTTAATTCAGTTCTTACTTTATAAGCAGCTTGAAGACTCCAATGCATTTAATCTTTTTCCACATGATTACTTTTACTGCTCTTCAGTCACTCTCTAGCCAACTTCCTTTTGCATCTCTTCTGGAGTGATTCATCTCCTACTAGGATTAATTGTGGATTTGACAAGATGGGTCTTGCTATGATCACCTTACTCTGATTATGCTCTACATTATTTGCAAGTTGTCTATTTAGATTGTCAACTCTGTGTTTGTTCAAGGCATAGAGAAACAGGGATCGATACTTGGCTGACCCTTAACCATTGCAATAATGAATATGATTAATAACAACATTGGGTGGGGAGGGGGGGCGGAATGGCCCAAGAACACTAACAAGTGCATTGAGGAAAGATGAAACCCACACTGCTTCCCACTACTCTATTCCCTCCATTTCACCTGCTGTTAGATTTACAAATCCAAATAAACAGTCATTCTGCCTCAAACTTTGCTTATTTTTTTCACCAGATAAAAGATAAGACACTGCTACTATACAGAGAGCAATAGTTCACTCAGCCTCCAATATCTGATATCCTTTACTTCCCAAAGTTACCTTTAGATCATTAAAGAATTTTATCAGCAAGTCCTTTTGCACTCTGATACCCATCAAGAGGAGAAGGGAGCCCTGAGTGTCTGCACACTGATAAGAAAGTCTCGCTCAGGAAAAAAAATTACTATTTATGTCTTATTTAACATTTATTCATATTTTTTCTGAACTATAGTCTGTCTCAGAGTGTGATCAACTAAGATTATTGCTTTTCATGCAAAACAAGATCATTATGTTGTCCTCCTACCTTCCCATCCTGTATTTAGTTGGTTATAATCTACTGTGCTTGTCCTAAAATTACCTTATAAGCATTTTTTGGCAAGCATATTTATATTATATATTTTAGAGAGCTTAGTACTACCACTCGTTTACAAATGGGGAAAAGAAAATTCACATTATGTTTTAACAATCGTAATTTTTCTATCTAAAAAAGTGCAGCATTCAGGGGCTGATAAAGGTTCCTTTGGGTGAAAAGGAGTAAAAATTTAGTTCTCTCCTATGTGCAGAGGGGACTCAAATGAGCAGCTTTTGACTATAAATGTACCTATGGATATCTCCTGTCTGCAATTAGGCACAGTCACTGCCACAGCAAACAGCTAACAGCTAGTATTACCAGACAATTTATTGTGCAGATGCTCATATTTAAATCAGAAGAATAAGCAATATCCAGTGCATCCAAGATTGAATGTATGTGGTAAAAGCAGACACTTAAGAATACCTGTTAGTCCTTATAATAATTTTGCTAGAAAGGTTTTTACGTAGGGAAGGGAAAAATGTATCAGACATCTGCTTTTTGCCCTCCATAGCTAAATGCATTTTCACCTCTCTTCTCTATACTCTGATACACTTGTGATGTATTCCTAAAAAGTCCAACCACTCACAAATTGATGGATAGCAATTTTTCCTATAAAAATTACTGTGACAGAGGAGTGATGCAGGTAAGGACTTAGGAAATACATACATTCTAAATACACGGGGAGATTGTTCATGGGGTGGGGGATGGAGAGGCAAGAGTCAGATCATCCATATCATCAACTGGAGCAGATGCTGCTTTTTTTAGTGGCTATTTCTACAGCAGCCGAGATCTTTCAAAATCATCCTTCAACAATCAATTCATACTGAGCTCTGCTAACTCTTGTCACTATGCTGTCCTTCCCTCTTGCTGACCTTGATTCAGCAGAGGAAGATGATGAGGATGAAAACACAGCCACTGAGACAGAGAGCTAAAGCAGTCACACAGAAAGATTTATGTTGGATATTCAGGCCCACAGATGAAGAGGCTGAGTCTGACGGAAAATGAATCACATTCAGCAAGGTCTTGGGCACTGAAAAGACAGCACTCTCTTGAAAAGGTGATTCTGATGATCTGACCATACGGTTACAACAGGGCGATCAGAGCCTAAGCATCATAGTGGCTGGGAGAACTAACAATTCCAACACTGTTGGAACCAGAATCTGAGTATCTGAGGGAGGAAAGAACTTTTAGACAAACCATTTAAATTTTGGGTTTATTTCTGCAAGAATTATCACCTGTAGCAACATCAGCTTAACTCAAAAAAAGACAACGTTAAATTTTCAACTGCCATACAACTTAGTACAGGACACTTACACTAATGAGAAGTAAGATCTAGTTTTGATCACACTGTAATAAAAAAATAGTAGTTTCTTTTTTTTTTCTTGTAGTCAATACTGTCACATGAAGTAATACTGTATTAAATGAACTGTATTTACGCAAAGGTACCACAGTGCTATTGTCACCATTAGAAGCAGCAAGATCGGCTCTGTACCTTCTGCCCAGGCTGGCAGCACGTTTGCTGCAGTTAATCACTTCTATTTGTCATAGATAAAGGAATGAAGACTCCTTACCCCACCCCATGTAAACTAACTAATACAGAGTGAGAGGAAATGCCTATATTCCAGCTGAGTGCAAGGACTGTTACTCTACCTTGCATACAATTTTGTCTTAGGGGAAGATACTTGCCCTAGACTCCAGCCATGCCTTAAGGTTCTAGGAATTCACTGGTCTCCAGAAAGCTTCCAAGCTAGAAAGCAGGACCAAAGTCCAATGCACACAGCATTCAATGACTTACACATCAGTATATTTTATTTAAGCATAAGGTAGATGATTCCTGACAACCCGGTTCTGGCAGAGTCAGACCAGGTAAAATATGACCACTGTATCCCTAACAAGAATTCCCCAGATACTCACAAGACTGTGAGTCAAACTGTGCTGCTCTTTGATAAGAGCCACCTCTGCCCAGCTTTGCCAAACAGGAAAGGCCAATTGTAAAATGACACTGGCTAAACAGTGCTGATACAACAAGGGCAGAAAGCTGGATATCAAGCCTGAGGAAAAGCAAGTTATAATGATTCTATATTAGCTGTTAAAAAAAACTTATTCAAAACACAGGATCCAGGATTTTGCAGCAGGGCAAAGAGTTTCAGGATTCATAAAGACACATATCCAAGGTTTTAATTAGCACTGTGACAGTTTTGAAACTGCTGTCAATCAATCTTTGGAAAAAAAAAAACCTCTCACTTGTCAAGTTTGCTTGCCCAGGGAGAGGTAACTGAAATTAAAGTGAATTTTAAAAGATGGGAAATAATTAGGGCACCAGGAAAAAGAATCCAGAGAAAAAGAAAGCTGTGAGAGGAAAAGTATGTTACCAATTATGCTTTTTATTTTTTTCTAATTAATCTTCATTCCAGTCCCAGCCCACCTTTAATAAAATTAATGAATGATTACACAGGGAATATTACCCTGTTCGTTATTTGGTTATGCAGATTTGCCACATCACATGTGCATACAAAAGCATGCCCCAATGACCACGGATGTGCCCATCAGAAATGCAGCAAAATGATCTACACTATACAAACTGGATTCCCAAACTCGTAGGTACTGTTTATTAGCATATTCACACAGCCCAGTTTCAAGCGCAAAAGCAAAGTTGTGTATTCCCTAAAGCCTGCTTGAGAAGATTACAGAGGATGTTAACACAGAACAAAAGGGTATCAGCATCAAACACTTCCATTCTCCAGTCAGTGCAGCTCCCATGCAAAAGCTGAAATCTGGGAGGACTGCAAACATCAGCTTGTGAAAGAGAATTGTGAGAAAGACATAAAACTACTGTGATACAGACACCCAAAAGAGTAAGCTAACAGACTGCACAAAGCAAAAGCAACAAGGAGAAAAACCTGACATTGTGATCTGAAGAGTATGCTGGGTGAATGGAATACACCATAAATCCTCACTGGAGAAGACAAGATTTTCTTAGGCTAAAGAAGAAGAGATAGTCATTGTCACAGCTACTGAAACTACCACACCCTTACATACACAAATATATGCATGCATATATGTGAGTAAGAATATGTTCACACGTGGTTTATAGATAGAATCATAAAAAACTTACACGATGTCCTTTATCTACAAGATCAGTAAAAAGCTGCAGTACCATTTTTCCTTTTCCAAGCAACCAGTTGTTCATGGTGCACACCTGAAATGTCTGGGTTGCTTGGAGGCAGACATCCTGATGCTAATTGTCCTTGCAGAGAAATCCAAGAAATAGAATGACTCTCCAAACCCAGTGAGTAGGAACAATACATACAACTGCTGTAGCAATCCCAAAGCATGGTTAATACCCTGGGGCTGACTCACTAAACCAAAGCCACATCTTTCTGCAGCACCTTGTAAACCTGATGACTAAGTGGCAAGACAGAAGAAAGAAGACATCTCTCAGCTAACAAAGGGGTAGAATTTTGACCTGCTGTCCTACTCCAGAAGCCCTAAATTTATCATTAAAGGAATAAACTTGAGCACTCTGAAGTGGTAATTCATAAATCTAATGCCACACCAAAAAACCTTTGATAAAGGGCAAGCTGTAGCTTATGAGATTTACACTATGGACTCAGAGGAGCCGCTCTCACACAGCTGTTCTTTGCATCCATGGAGTTCTACTTCCATGGGGAGAAAAAAAAGATGCATAGTAGAAATCTCTGTGTGCTCTGTTCACTCACAGCCAAGTATACCACTGGGAAGGTAATGTCCTTCCAGTCTCTCACCCTCTCTTTTCTAAGTAAAAAACCACAGTACAGATTTGTTTAAATGTGAGCCTAAATGCTAAATGAGGTTGATATAAATAAATTAGAGACAATCTCCTTCACTCCCTTCATATTTAAAATCTTACTGAGTACATGAAAATAAATTCAAGACTGCTTGCTCACATCTCTTAATACTTCTGCATAAGAACGGGCAAGCTGAATTTGCTTCCACATAATCACACTCTTTTTCTAAGCCAATTTACTTAACCTTACTTTTATTTCCCAAGGTAGACATGTAGAAATACTGGACCTTGTAGCAAAAGACACTATTGAACAGTTTCCTGCAATGCACCCACCAAAGCTGTACCTTATCTCACCTTTTAAACAGGAAGGGTAGTGTTGCTTTGAATAAGCATCTAAGATATAAATAGCTAAGGTCTGCCTGACTGTTTTTCCTGAGGACCACATTGAAACAAGGCAACTGTATTTTACAAAAAAAGATATTTTACCTCCACATCTGAAAATGAAGTGCAAACTGAAATTATATCAGCTGCTTAACTTAGACCTGTGCACTAAGGGTGTGTATTTGGCGCTACCTCTAATACACACCCCATGAGAAGTATGCTTCTGAAACATCTGTGATGTCTACAGTTTTAACAGACACATCATTGCAAACAAGTATGGACAAATATTGTGACATTTGAGTTCTTCATTAGAACAAATACTGATCTATACGATTTTTCTTTTGTGTATAGACAGTAAAGCATCAGATAGCTTCAGAAAGTCAATTAAAAGGAGACAGTGCATCTTAATCACAGGGCTTTTCCTATCTGTTTTTTTCAGTAGTTACTTAAAACCACTAACTTGAAATCAGTCACATGCTGCCTTCAGAAGTTCACTCAATCAAAGGGCCAAGCTCTGAGTAATCAAAGATTTTAAATCACTGGAGCTCCCAACATCAGCCACAGGAGGATTAAAAATCCAGTAGCCAGAACTCAATTCTTCGATCTAGCGAGCACCAGCGCATTATGAGAAGTCCCTAAAGTCCTAGATCACAGCCCAGCCTTTGCCTACTGTGGAGCTAAGTGGAAACCATCTTTAATTCCTTAAGAGATCCTATCTTGCCAGATGAAAATAGATATTGGCCTCTGTGTGTAGGATGATTAGACGAATGGAAGAGGATTAAACAAGATGCAAGGGGAAAGGCTCAGAGTGGCTCATTTACATGGTATTACTGCTGACAGATAGGTGTTAACAGAACAGAGCGACCAGAAGGCAAAACTGTATCTGAATTAAAGCTGTATTTATTTACTCAAGTTATAAAAGGATTAAGTCCTGTTTATTTTGCCACATCCAGCACTTTTTTATCTATTAAGCACTTTGATGCTTATTCAATTGTTCTGTGTCATGCACTGCACAGCTGTTTGGGGATGTGTTTATCTTCATTTAAAATAGAAGCTTTTAAACATTTCAAACATAAAATATAGATGCTAATGGCAAGTTAGACATTCATGACTGTCTTCTTGTCTCCCAAAATGGAGACATTTTTAGAACACACAATAGAAAAAGTAAAAGGCACATTTATAAGTACTTGTAGATGGCTGTCATGAAGAACCAGGTACAGGAAAGTATTTGTCACACATACATATGTGAACACAAAGGCAGTCTCACTGACACAAAATCACCGCATTTCTACTCATTTGTAATTATTAAAAAAGTTTAAGCTGGACAGGAAAATGATTTAGGAAAAATTCCATCCAACACAAACCGTCAATCTTTCTGGGAACCACTAGTTTTTTTCAAAAGCCAGTTTAACTTCTCATACAGTAGCTACTATTTTACTCAGTGAAGCCCTATAAGAGATGCTCCCAGGTGACCCAGTTCTCAGAGGACTACAGAAATTTTCTCTGCTCTGCCAGCAACACCAGAAAATCAGTTATTTGTAAGACCCTGTCTCAGTGTTGCTTGACTGCTCTTATACCCTTAGCTGCCTCATTTACCAACCCAAGTTTGCACATGATCCTTATTATCCTCAAGGAACTGAAAAGCTGACTGTACCACTTAGCTCGCCCTTCCCTGCCATGCTCCAGCAGACCTACTTTCCTACACTTCTTTTCCTGCTAGTTGCAGTAACGCTACTCTGTAAATATTTGTATCATAGCCCAAAACAAGCCAGCCCGTTTTGCATGAAGTATGGTGAACCTGGTAAGAAAAGGGGATGAAGACAGACAGAGGCACAGAGAATATTTCAGTTTTATTTTTCAGTGCCATACAGAACTACTGCTGCTCATTGCAGTGATGGAATTGCCTGTGTTTCTACTCTCCACAAGGAAATATTTACAAAGCCATCAGGAGTCACTTGAGTGTAATCACACTCTTTGTAATTCTGTCAGTCACATTAAGAATTGTCTTCTGATGCTACAATTTCTACTTCCAGCTGGGACAGAACTGATGCACTGATCAGGGGGAACGGGCTGCTACAAGTTTATTTTCAGCAGAGAAAAAAGAATATGTAAAACAAAATGGAAGATAATTTCTGCTCCGAATTGTACAAGAAATAGTAATGTTTCTACAATCTGAACACTCAAATCCCTGCAAAACCACAGCTAATAATACTTGTACCCAAGTGCCATTATAACCATTTCAGACGAAATAGAGGCAAAGTACTTGTTAGGAAACATTACCACATATTGCTGGAAATGTTGGTGCTTCTTTTGTTATTAAGGCGTCTCACTTTCCTTTGTGAAGTCATCTCATTCATAGGAAGCTACTGGTGCAATGCTGACCAGTACTGTTTGTGCAGATGCTTATGAAGCCAAGGCCTGTTCCCCAGAAAGGTTCTCATCAAATGGGCAAGAAAAAAAACCAAGCAAGCGAACAACCCACTCTCCTTCAAAAACCCTGACAAACAGGCAAATGAGTTGAAGTCATAAGTAATAGATTCAGTCTTGCCTTGAGAAAGCCCCACAGAGCCTTCATGTCATGTAGGGTAAGTAACCCCCTGCAGGTATATGGGTCTAGCAGCCTGTCTGTTGCTGGATTCTTATCTCTATGTGCAACTCCTTCCAGTCACCTGAGCTGTCCCCAGCTCTCTCAACTTGTCCCCCAACCATCCCAAGCACTTCTTGCAGTAATGGTCTCAAACCTGCCTGCAGCTGAAGCATGACCTACTTACAGCTGATTCTGAAAGATAGTGTGACCCTGACACGGTTGAAGATTTTTTTCCTTGGTAGTGCAGTTCCTTGTATTCTCCTAAAAGATCAGACTCCACCATTAATACTTCAGACGTGAATACTGGCCCTGTTATATCAAGTACACTATTTGCACAAAGGAAACAAGATTGAAGTAAACAAGATTTCCATGCATTAAATAATAATAAAAGAACCCAGAGACTTTAACAAGCCTTTTTATAGAGCTTCAATGCCTCTTAAAATAAATAGGTCAGTGTTGATAAAAACACTGGGTTCTGATTTTATCCTTCTGTATTTTCAGAATACTTGCCAGCATCCAAGCAAAACATGAAAAAAAACCACAGGCCTATCTGTTCATGGTTCTCTAGCCTTAGTATTGATATTAATGCCAACAAAATTAGTAATTTGACAATTAGTTTTCCACTTACCTGAAAAGACATGAAAGGCAGAAAGAAAGTAGTTTAACTAGATTATAATGTGGCAGTGACAAGTCAGGTTCCTGTCATGTTATAGCCTTCCAACTTTAACATTTTCATGTCGGTTTGGCAGGTTATTAAAATAAATGAGGGTGTGTTGGACTGCTGTTGCACTTTTCTCTAATAGGAGTTCAGGAATTTGCAAGCCGCCTCTGTAAATTGACCGATCGTGAAGTCTGAAAGAAGTTGGCTAAAGTGGACAATTAGGAGCATTTCTCCACAGCTGAGTGAAATATTCCTTGTTATTTTAATAATTCAGGCACAGGCTAATTTTTGGAGGCTGAGTTTGTCAAGATAATGTGCCTTGTGCTTGTCTGCTTGTCATTTTTAACTCAATCCCACATGTTACAGGTGCAGTCTAGCTTACAAAACAGGCATATCACTCACAGTGGAATCTGCATATGGAATATAGATATACTGTGCTAAGTAAAAACACCCAGAAATCAACACATGGCTGTGATAGGAATGCACATGAAGGTAGAACCTTCTGATGCTTTGTAGTTATTGTACCCCTCCTTATGCTGATTTTTATTAAGGATATTATTTCACACTGCACATTCACGAATACACATAAAGCAGGTTTTATCATAAAGAGAAACGCAAAGGCTATAGGAATCCCATGAGGCATGCAGATATGCTGGGCAGACACAGTAGCCTTTTTTAACTTAAAACACCTCAATGTCAAAAAATTTGGCAAATGCAGGGAATAGTCACTTCCTCCAACTGAGAAGCTGAAATCTCCTTTATAAAAGATGAAGCAGCTTCTGCACACATTACCATCGCCTGCTTCTGAAGGCAAAGGCTACTAAGTGACAATTCTGAAACCTCCAATTCTCATTTCTGTGTCACTCACCAGTTCCTTTTTCTCTGAGAGCGCCTTGGTTTTACTGGGGTAGAATCACAGGTCAGCCATGATCTGCAGCCCATTAGCAGATTTGAGTCAGCGAGGAGCTGGGAGGGGGAAAAGCGAGAGCAGCTGCCCAGTATTGGCCACAAGTGTGTCCCAGACATAGATACACACACAGATCATTAGGAGTTGTAAGTGACCTCACAGGGTCATCAAGTCCATCCCCCCTTGCTCAAGCAGGACCATAGAACCTAAGACAGGTTACATAGAAACACATCCAGATGGGTCTTAAAAGTCTCCAGAGAAGACTCCACAACCTCCCTGGGCAGCCCATTTCAGTACTCTGTGACTCTTGCAGTAAAGTCTTTTTTTTTATATTGAGATGGAACTTCTTGTGCTCCAGCTTACACCCATTATCCCTCATGCTATCACAGGACATAAATGAAAAGAGATTGTCTCTTTCTTCTTTACTCCCAGTCTTCATGTATTTATATACAGTGATTAAGTACCTTCATAATCTCCTCTCCAAGCCGAAAGGTTCAGGGTATCTCAATCTCTTCTCATAATAAGCAAGTTCTCCAGTCCTCTAATCATCCTTGTGGTTTTCTGTTGAACTCTCTCAATCAAGTCTCTACCGCTCTTGAAATGGGGAGCCTAGAACTGGACACAATATTCTAGATGTGGCCTCACTAGGGCAGAATAGAGACAGAGAAGAACCTCCCTTGATCTGCTGGACACACTCCTCTTGATCCACCCCAGGATTCCATTTGCTTTCTTGGCCACAAGAGCACATTGCTGTTCTATGGAGAACTTACTTTCCACAAGAACTCCAAGATCCCTCTCCATGGAAGTCTTCTCAGGAGATCGTCCCCCTACCTGTATTGATACATTTCATTACTCCTTCCCAGACAAAGGACTTTGCACTTATTCAACCTCATTAAGTCCTTCTTTGCCCATCCCTCCAGTCTGACCATAAACCTCAAGCTCAGTATAAAGGGAAAATTTTGCTGAGGAGATGAGAAGGTTCTAGCTCTTCTGCTTTCCTCCATCCCTGGAGGGGCTCACTTACCATTCTGCTCCTGAGGACTGTGTTTCAGGTTAATGTGACTGTGGTGCCTTCACTAAGCTGAACATAACTTTTATTTATCATGGGTGTCTCCTCTCATTTTCCCTTTCTCCCAGACTAGGGAGAGCTCGCTGGGTGACAGAGCAACTGCTGTAATTTAGTAATTTTACAGGCTAAATATATAAAGCAAGGTGGCGAGAATGGCATTTTCACCTTGCATTTTTCTCATTTTCTGGAGCTGGGTTTCTGGCCTAACCTGAATGTATGCAGAAGTGTGTATTCAGCTCCAAAATGGTTGAGAAATTTTTTAACATGCTACATGCTTCCCTTGCAGAATTAAGACTTAGCAGTGAGCCAGGAGAACTCATTCCAAGACAAGAATGTGGCAAGCTTCCAGTGGATAAGGCATTTCTTGGACAGCTTCTTGAAGGTCAGTTCGTACCTCCTAAATACCAGCTTATAATGAAGACACATGAATTATATTATCCTAAAGAACACCTTCACACTGCAGCAGCCTTAGGGAGGGCACTGCATACGTTTGCTGACGTGCTCTGCTAGCTTCATAACCCTGGAAACCCAGTGACCATTAGGGCTGTACAATAAGGGAAGAAATACTGATGAGAGTTAGATGTTTCCACAGAATTCCAAATAACATGTGAAAGCTTCTTAGTCTTACTCTTCTCCACCATGAGATATATAGACACACACAAATGTATATAGTGTGTGTGTATATATATCTGTTTATGTGGATTTATCTAAGATGTAGGCAAACTCCATTCATTACTGACATTTTATTAGCCAGATTTCACACTTGAGGTCATGCAAAAAAGCTCTTTGCAAGAAAACAGCACAACACTTAGAGCTCACCAGTCAAGAGTTGCCATCATCCCCATATATTCCAGTAATGATAGAGCAATACAATCATCTCCTACTATGAAACAAAACCAAAGACAATTTTGTTAACTGGGCTGAGAGGTGGAGAATATGGATCTCAAATGGCAACAAAGAAGAGCCCATTAAAATTTGCAGGGTGATGAAAGGTCTGGTGGAAAGAGAGTGTACTTCCATTTAGCAGTGATGTGGTATGAATGCTTAAAATAATGTACTGTGAGAGTTCCCATTCTCAGGCCATACCTACACATATTCTGTAACACTGAGAACAATCTGAATGCCAATATTTGCATGCAAAGCAGCCTATCCATGTATGAACATGAGCATTTATCATATATTATTCATTTCTGATTGCATTTTGAAAGCTTCGGTCATCCAGTCAGGGAGCAACCTCACTCCTAAGCAGCTCAGGTGGCCACTCATCATGAGGAATGAATAGCACAGAGTGAACAGCTGAAGCAAACAGTTCAACAATTCACTCCCAAAGACTGTTCATATAAAATTGTCCATGAAACACAGTGTATCAATAAACATGCAGCTTGCAGTCAATTTGAAAGCAGAATTAAAGGAATTAATTACGTGTTAGTCTGAACAGCTCTGATCTTCACTCAGGAGGAACAAAAGACTTTGTCAGACCCAAGACATTCCTAAATAATCAAACAGTGGAGATAAGGATTTGAAGTCTATGCACACTACCACTTTTCAAGAATTTAACTTCAGAAGCTTCAGAAAGCAGACCATGGCTGATGCATCAGGAGTCAGGGTAGGAAGAAAATATATGAGCCTAAGACCATTCTGAAAGCAGTAACAGCAGTCAGCAAAACTCATCTCTGGTCAAGTAGAGCATGAAGTGTCAAAAGATCAACGCTGGATCAGAACCAACACAAATGTCAGACGTCCAGCTTGAGAGGTGTATTTCACAGGGAATAAAACAAAAGCTAGAAAATCATTTTAATAATGAGATGAAAAAAGAAACGTCTACAGTCTCATCCCCATTACTATCATCCTATGGTACCTCAAATTAACAAACTAAAATCTTTCCAGGAAGGGCAACAGGCAATTGCAATTATCAATTCACTGGTTTTGAACATAGCAAGCAAGACTGGTTATGTCACGGTATATTGAGCCATGCTGTATGTGGGTGACAGCATGCAATCAGATTGTTATGCAATTATGTAACTATGCAAAATATGCATAAAATTATGTATTAACCTTAAAAAGCACCTTTCTGGAAATAACTCTTCACTCACCGCATTTTCCCTTTCAGGTTCTCTTACAGAGAAACCTGCCCTTTCCACACAAAAATTTACAGTGATTAGTTCCAATAACTTGTACAGCTAAACAAATATTTACAGTATCAGAACATACAGTAAAAGCTCATGTGCATGGACTTAGGTGACCTCATATGGATTATCAATTTTTGCAATTAGTGTGTAAATAACAGGATTAAAAAAGTCAAGGATACTGCATTACAAAGTGTACTCCTTTTATTTTGACAAGCATAGTTTTAATTGTGAATAATAATGCCACCCATCATTTTATGGTTAAGGTATTATGGAATAATTGATGAAAATAACATACTTTGAAAACATATCTGCAAGGGTACAACAGGGAGATAAGTTCAAAAGCAAATTTGATCTAATGATATCTGTCTTTTCAAGGGAGCCTTAATTTTTTTCAGTTCATCACAAAACTGCATTCCATTCTGTAGTTTCAACAAACAACAAAACATTTATCCAGTTATCAGTTGCTGAGGCAAGAAAAAGTATTTTTTTTTCATTTCACGCTTCTACAGACTTTTTCGTTACTTTACTCTTTTTCCAGTGTTTTCAAATGTACCAACTTAGTTGTGTAATGTTGGGCAAAGCAGATTCTCCATGCTTTGGTTTATGCTCCTACAAAAAAGTGTACTCAGCTTTAGAATCCTTTTAGAATTTAGTAATCTCAGCTTTAGCATGTAGATTGAAGTACATTTGATTTCCTACGTTTGCAGCTTTGGCAGAATGGCAAAAGCAGAGTGTAGTTCCATTTTTTAAATGTTAAAAATATTATGGAGTCATCCTTTTTACATTTCAGAGAGAGTATATGGCAGTATTTCTTCCAGCCAGTGCTGCCATTTTGCTACTGGATCACTGACTATGCTGGAGGTGTACTAAGGTATAAATGCAACTCTGCTGTAGTGCTCCTGAGACAGAAAGACTGACAGAGCTTTTTCAGAATATTCCATATTATTTTTCTGCAGTGTATAAAAATGCTAATGGTTAATATCAGGATTTTCTAGATCAAGGTGTGTATTTAACATCTTCCTCTTCCAAGTTACCTTCCTTAAGACTAATTTTGTTATTTGATTGCTAACACAGCAACTGCTTAAATAACTGTTAGTGAGTAATTATTACCGTTATTTCACAGGAGATTGACAAATATATCAAAAGCTAAACTTAGCTTTTTAAGCTAAGTTTAGCTTTTTTAGCTTTAAACTAACATAGAAACTGTCCCCACATTCAGCTTCCCACACACATGCACCCTCCTCCCCTGTCCATGTGAAGGGAAAAAGCGTTCAGAAATGTTCCTGGTTCATTGCCTCTGAAAGTCAATGGACAATTGATCAGTCTGTACTCTTGCAACTAGAGGTCATGATTAGAAAGTCTGTAACAGTGTATGATAGCAATTGTAGTACAGGTGCTTAGTAAGTAAAACAACATGCTTTTCTCACTATTAATGTTGTTTCTACCTGCTAAAATATATTCTTTAAATAGATATGTGGTTAATAATATTTTAAATTAATGTTTTGTGTTGATCATTAAAGAACAGATTGGAAACTGAAGTAGCTGTGCCTAATTGTGTAACTATTACTACTTCAGTAATGGGACATATGAAGCATTTTATCTGCTTTCTTTGCAGATTGTTAATTTAAGTGGATGGCATAGCGAGAAACCAGTTAGAGTTAATCAGCTGAACGAAACTGTAAAAAGACAATGTAAAGATCATTTTAAGGGTAATTCACAAAACTACAGCTATTGTAAAAAATAATAATTAATAAAGTTGATGAGAAACTAATTTGTGAAAAACTGGACATCATTCTAAAACTACTTATGGGTAAAAGTCCCTGAATTTCTTCAGCAGAACTGCCTGGGAAGGGCTCCTATTTTAAAGACTAAATTGTAGCAAAGGAAACTGGTATTTCTCAGCCTCCATACCTGCAGTGAAAGCAACCATTAGGGCCACATACAAGGCAGCAGTTCCAAAGAGCTATAATTTGAATTGTAGAAAGACAAAAATATGCTTTATGTGCTTCATTAAATTAATAGATTTAATTAAAAATCTCATTAACACCTAATCCAAGGTTTCACACATGGACCCTTAACAAAAAATTGTGCTTTCAACAATCAGTGCTTAATAGTAGTTTTTGTAGATGTCTTCTTTAACATTAACAGCAATCCTGGTGTTTGGGGGGAGGGTTGGATTGTTGTTTCTTTTCAGCAACATGAAATGAATAGTACCCAGTCTAAAGGACTAGGAGTCTGGCCCTGTTTTATTTATAATGTAAACTTATCTGTAGTGTTACATCAGTTCTGTCAAGATTTATAAAACTCTGAATTTGGAAATGAAAGGACAGTGGAGGAAAGACTCTTATCTCACTGCTAACATCAGACATTGTGAAGTTAGAAGATATCACATTCAAGGGCATTGGATTCTCATTGTGATCTATTCTTTGGCAACTTTTATCCATGCATCCATCACAATCTATAACTTCAAGAACCATACAGCTTTTAGAGATGTCCCCAAACAGTACCTCTGCACCAGAATTTATGGGAAACAAATGAAAAATATCCAGATTTAACAGAAAACCTCTTCAGGCTGCACAGTTCTTCTTGAGGTCTATTCACCTTCTGACTAGCATAACAATGTCTTGTCTACAATAAATTGTTAATAATAGTTATTAACAAGGAACTTGGTCCCAAATTCTTGCCTCAAATTTATTCAGTTTTAAACAGCAAGACCTGTTGAAGTCAGCATAGTGTAATCTGATTACTTAGGCCTGTAGAGTACAAAGGATTACAATGTGTAAATGTGCTTTCTAGGTTAAAATATGGGGATCTCAAAGGAAACAAATCATTACACAAATACACTGAAATCAGTAGGACTGAACAGCAGTTATGGTCTGCTGAATCTTAATGGAGTTTAAAAGTGGTCTGGATTTTAGGCTGAAAAAAAAGAACTGTATCTGAACAGCTTTTACCCTGAACTCCATGGACACTTATCAGAGTTCCAATACAGAGCTACCTGCTAAAAACCATGAACACACCTGGGACTGATAGTTAATGCTGCCACAGAATGAAATTTGTACTGCCAGGGATTATTTATCCAAACCAAACCAAGCTCACATGTTAGCAGCTTTGGTGTTTCATAGATCTAGAGGAGATCTGTAAAGAGATCTAGAAAGTAAAAGGGTGAAGATACCTTTAATAAAATTATGAACATGACAAATACTGCATCTCTTCAGAATCAACAAATCAATATCAGGTTGTTTAGTACTGCACATTTCATAAAACTCTTCTGATTGCAGGAATAGAGGAAGGAGGAAAGTTGTCTTATGTTTTTGCATAAACTTGCAAAGTGGAAGAAGCAGCAGCACCTATGTTAAAGTTCATACACGAAAGGTATTTACATACAGGTTTTCAAAGGATGACATATCGAAGACATTTGCAGAAATACACACTGGGTCACTCAACCTGATACAGTCAAGACTGCAACATTAAAATCCCTTCTCCTGAATCTTCTCAAGGTCAGAGAAATGTTTAAATTAAACTGCAACATGAAGAAAAACAGAAAAGCAGATAAGCCAAAGGTTGTACTTATCTGCCTTATCAGACTCCTTTGAATGAGCAGCCATGAATCAGCAAAACCTCAGAATGCCAGAGATGCAGATGTCTTTGAAATGTCTTCCTCAACTTCTGCCTGGAAAAACCCATCAGGAAGGTTTCTTGTCTCACCAGCCCATTGCCAGTCTGACACTGATGTACAAATCACAATTTCTAATAGAATGCCAGCTCTCATTCAGGACCGTATTCAAAGTCTCTGTGAGAAAAGAGAGCTCCATATTCACTGTATGCACAATTTGTATCACAGAACTGGATTGGTTTTTTAAGTTGATGCTTCTTTGATTACATTCTGTAAACATCCAAATATATTATTGCTCTTTCCCAGCTAGAAAATAATTATTATTGAGAGTATTTTGTGTGATTATCAGCAAAAATGGCAAATTTTGCAGGTACTCTTAAATACTGTAGGCATGAATTTTACTATGAGCCCTACTGTGGCTGTTTTTAATTCAAATCTCTTAAGATTTCTTAACCTTTCAGAATCATTGCCCTCAAGCTCTTTTTTTAAAAAAGCATAAAAAAAGAAGCGACAAAACAACAATCATTTTCTTTTATTCTTCTAATCCTCATAATTTCACAGCAACAGTGACCCATAAACCCTCTTTTCTTGCAGCTGCAACAGCACTCCTAACACCAGACGATCAGTGGAAGACACTACACCCCTGACCTCCAGGTTCACACATGGTGATACAGACAGGCAGAATTGCTCTGCAAGTCTCCACTGTAATGATACCTCAGAAAACTGGAACTGGATGTGCAGTCACATTCTCATTCCTCCACTGCGGCAGTGGACAAGGGTAGCTGATGAACAAGTGAACAATCTGCTAACACTCTCTGGGGATGAAATGGTATAATGAAATGGTATGATGAAACAGTAGGGTTACTCTTAAACTCTGGTGAAAGAAATAAACAGATTTATTTTCACTTCTTTCTGTGCTGAAGAGAACTTAAGAAAACTTGACTCTTCCAAACATAACAGCACCCTGAGATAATGTAACTTTCAGTTTAACATGTTGACATCCTTGTAAAAAAAAAAACCAACTGCATCACAAGTCATCCTGTCTTCAGACATGAAATAAAAAATCCCTATTTTCCCGCTTTCACTATGGTATGTAATCAGTCTAGCTACCTGCATTTACAAGGATATAGGCACTTTAGCAATAGAAGTTTGTAATGAAAAGCTCTTTCTCCTTAAGAAGTAATCTCTAATAACCAATAGCAGAATAGCCAGAAAAGATTCATAATAGATCATGCCTAACTTTACATGGTACAGTCACTCCAAATAAAAGGCAAGTTTAACTTATAAATTTAATCTGCCACTGGTCCTGTGTTGATGTCCTTTTTCTGCTGTGCCAGAGTGAAAACAGAGTGATATTTTGACTCCTTGGGTTCTATTCAAGTCTGTACAAAATGCAGTTATTTTTGATATTGAAATATTTTCTGGCATCAATGCTTTCTCGCAGCTAAGTACCAAATGTATCCATAATATCTTCCTCTCTACCTCACATAGTATTTGACAACACAAAATGCTGCTCATCCAGATATGAAAACCATATATGGATGCAGCCTTCATACAAGTGCTGAGCACTCCAAATCTTTCAGATCCAGCTGCTATACACATCTGTCTGTAAGTACCAAGCTAAAGCTTATGTATGCTTTGTCGGCAAGAAGACTATCTGTCCCAGGCTTCCTCCAATACCTACATTATTAGTCCACTGAATGTTGATTTATGAGGGGGTAAGCAGAAAGCAAAGCTGCTCTGGTTGCTCAATTGCAGGAGAGAGGAGGAGAAATGGCAGGAACTCAGAACACTCAACAACTGTACATGTAGGTGGCTTCTCCTCTGAAAAACTCCAAAAGAAAAAGAGGGAGGAAAATTAATTCCCTCTCTGCAAATCTTCTCTTCAGTTCTCTCTTCACAGTAGCACCAGTCATTACCAAAACTTATATACAACTGTCATCAAAGACAGACTACCAGACCAACAATTACAACAACAAAAAAAAAAAGTCAGAATAATAAATTACATGTGTTCAAATCTATAGAGTCTTCCTTGTAGAAAACATTTGAGAAACCATTGCCAATCTTTCTGTACTCAAGCCATATTGAGAAATGTAACGCCACTGCAGACTTCTGCAGGGAAGGGCTCCTCATTTCTCCTTCTTTGCTGTCTCAGCATGGATGCTATGCTTCTTCTACCACAAGAATATGTATGGCAATAATTTCTTAGCTTGAAATCCATACCTGGCCCCTGCCACACTATCCCTACTGGCTTAGCTCTCATTGTCTGGTGAGAGACTGTCTCCCTAGTGAGGATTCAGTGCCCTGCAACATTTAGGAGTCAGTGTGATCTCTAAACCTTGGAGAGATTGGTAGAGTAGCAAAAGTGAAAGAGTACATAAAAGGAAGATGGAGGTAACTACAGAATAGTCCAACTTCAAGACCATAGAACTCTGTATTAAGCAATCAGCATTAAGCACATAGAACACAAAGAATTTTCAAACACTTCAAAAACTTGAAGCATCAGTTCAAGCAACTTATCTTCTTTGACAGCATAACTGGCATAATGGAAAGAGAGAAGCAGCAAATGTGATATACTCATTTTTATAAACCTTGACATTTCCTCTCATGATAGTCTTGTAAGTGAACCAGCAAAGCATTGGAGATTAAGTAACAATAGGGTGCCCACACGCTTGGTAGAAAACATACGCATTAGGAATATTGGGGTCAGATTAGGAATACATTTCAATTGCAGTAAAACACAAATTTGTCTTTGGTCAAACTCTATTCAACACGTTAATTTAAAACTTGAATGGCAGAGAAAAACAACTTGCCAGTTTGCAGATGTTTGAGAAATGAGAAGTGCAAAGAAGAAGAACAGTGACAGGTTTAGTGGCCTTTGAAGAGAAGTGGGAGTAATTCTGTTTGTCCAGCCTTGGAAAAACGTACTAGAGAGTCTCTAAAATATCTGCAATAAACCTTAAAATTATCAAAAATCTCCCATATTCAGCGAGAGGAAAACTAAAAATAATCATCTTCAGTGGTAGCAGAAGACAGGTTAATTCTGAGGCAAAAAATTAAGAATTGTTCCTCTCTAGATAAAGATGCCTGAGAGGCTGTAGAACCTCAGTTATGGTAGAGGCTGGATCAGTTGTTCTGTGGCCAAGTACAGGCATCACTGAAATAAAGGTCAGGCAGAAGCAACACGAAAGGGTCTGAGCTTAAATAAAACAGTCAAGCACAATGTGAACAAACCCCAGAAAGACTTCTCACAGGTCTTTCTCACACTTCTTTCACAGTAGTTGGATCCAAGGCCATACAGTTGCACTAGGCCCCTCAGTTTAGGAAGGATGTTGAGGTACTAGAATGAGTCCAGAGAAGAGCAACTAGAATGGTAAAGGGCCTGGAAGGTAAGCCCTACGACGAGAGACTGATGGAGCTGGGTCTCTTTAGCCTGGAAAAGAGGAGGCTCAGGGGTGGCCTTATCGCTGTCTGTAGCTATCTGAAAGGTGGTTGTAGTCGGTCTTTTCTCCCTGGATGGTGGAGACAGGGCAAAGGGTCATAGTCTTAACCTCCATTGGTGGAGGTTTAGACTTGATATTAGGAAAAGGTTTTTCACTGAAAGAGTGATCTGATTTTGGAACAGGCTGCCCATGGAGGTGGTGGAATTGCCGTCTCTGGAAGTGTTCAAGGTTGGTCTGGATGAAGTGCTGAGTGGCATAATCTAGATGTTAGAAGTTAGGTTTACTTGGTTGGTTGTAGGTTGGACTGGATGATCTTTAAGGTCTTTTCCAGCCTCATCATTATTGTGATACTGTGGTAGCATATCAACACTGACTTTGAGCACAGGCTGCCAAACCAGCAGAAGGAAATAGGCGCTCTCTGAAAGCTGACAAATATAGCAGGAAGTGACACAGAAACCAGTGCTGCAGCCATTAGCTTTTTTCAGTAGCTACCTCCTAATATATTGTGTTATTTCTAAATACTATCTGCAAACTCCTACTGTGGTGTAGGTTAACATTTTTAGTTGCCTCTCTCTGGCTGCTAGCACAGTTCCAAGGTGAAACAACTAAACCAGCAAAATAGTATTAAACAGTGACATACACATGGAAAATATTAATCTACTAAAAACATTGTCTTCTTGG
The DNA here is from genome assembly GCA_013397515.1 of Upupa epops. Classification (NCBI taxonomy): domain Eukaryota; kingdom Metazoa; phylum Chordata; class Aves; order Bucerotiformes; family Upupidae; genus Upupa; species Upupa epops. The sequence goes on along the minus strand of VZRI01002556.1, from coordinate 23,180 downwards.
AATGAATACACATGCACACAGGGAGAAAATTGTAGCAAATGAATATAAGTGTATAGATTACTGATAGTAATTGCAATGTTGTTAAAAATTTATATAACTTATGTTAAGATAAATTTTGTTATATAGCTCAATTATGGATGCACTCAGCTGCAGTATCATTATTAAGTGAGATTAGGTTTACAGGTATATTTATTGATGAAATAAATGGAAGTACTTGAGAGTATGCCATCTGTTGAGTAAAAGTAATAATGGAAATGTGATTAAAATTGTATTACTAATTAGCAGCAATGCACCAAATATTTTCTTTTAAAAAAGGTTCATATATTTCAAAGCCACACCATTACAGGAACAGCATATCCAGATTCCATATAGGGATCAATTACATCCCTTTTCAGTAGATATTTTACTTGACCTTCTAATCTAAAGCTAATGCTTGCTACTTTATAGCCAGCTTTTCTTCAGGCCAACTTGTCAAACACATGGGCCACATTCTCCAAATGCCAGCCATAATCTGAATTATGATCACCCACAATGCCTTATCTTCAGGAAAGTAAGATGAGGTCATTCTCTTCTGTTAAGAAAACAGAAATAAGTGTTCAACATGACAAGTCTCAAATCTCTGATCCCGGTCAGCTTGGATTCATCTCACTTTTCAAAGAAAAAACCTATCTGCCACCCAAGGCCTGGGATTCCCCATCAATCTCTTCTAAAAAAAAAAAAAAAAGGAGCTCTTCCCCAGGTCTCCCACTCTCCTACAGGAAAGTGCTTTGATCAAATCACAACAGAAGGATCAGCAGTGGCCTCATGTTAGATGTAAGACTGGTGAGAAAAGCAAATAGCAACTACTGTACCAGTTATTAACTCTAAGGAAGATCCAATTCTGGTGAAACCAATTACCAAAGAACCAGAGCAAGATTTTAGTTTGAAGATGTCCTCATCTTCTCATTTTTATAATAAATGTGAGAAGTTCAAATGTTGCAAATATAATGTGTTATCTGTTGGATAAAACTAGAGCTAATCTAGGCAGGTGATGGAGATGATGCTGCTTCTGCATTTACATTCCACCTGTCCAACATCAACCTAAGCAGGCACATACTTGAGGAATTGTGCTGCCTGTGGTAACCACTATCAAATCATTCAATGTCCACAATATATGAAACTGAATCCTTTTAATATTCTACCATAGAGTCTCTGATTTGATGGATTAAGGCAGTTTAGGTGATGCTTAAAGTGATGAAACTTGCCAAAATATACTGACTTGGGGTGTTGCTAAGAATGTGACAAAAATTTAAACTAGTGTTTGGTGATGGATCAGACAGATGATGAGGTGTGTTAATCAGTCTTTAAAATTGCTCTGTTTGCCAGAGCCCAGAGTAGTTTGGGATAGGTATATTTCTATAAAAAGACCTTTCCATTACTAACAGCATCCCAAGAATAACAACTAAACAAAATCTGAGATCACAGTTTGTAGGGCAGCAATACCTGGGAATAAAACAGCAAACTGAATGGAAGTACTGAAGAGAAAGGAAGGAAGGAAGGGAGGGAGGAAGGAAGGGAGACAAATGAGAACATTTTCCTTTGCATATGAACTACAATACCATTTGATATATTAAATATTTTTCATAACTTTCTCAATCAAATGCTTTCCAAAACAACCCAACTTCCAAACAAAAAAACCCATAGTAGCTTTCCATGTTGAAGTTACTCCTTCTAGATCCTGAACTACAGTTTTCAAAAACTTACTGAAATGTTTCCTCTGGTTCTTTTTGTTTAAATAGACACACAAGATACTTTTATTTCATGAAAGTTACAAGCAGGTAAGAATTTAACAATTAGTAGTATGTTTTTCTTTCTAGTACTGCCAATTATATGCTGTTTAAGCTTATCATCTAATTGCATGCTAGTGCTAGCTTCAGAGATGGCATGACATTAAGTCAGACTTGTGCTGCATTCCCCAGCAGTGGAATATTCAATTATTTGTTCTGACTCATGTAATTCCCTGTATTCTAAGCTTGTTAATGTCATTACAGGGCTGAAATAAAGTGATTACCCTAAATGAGTATTTATCCAATAGGCAATGCAATTTCTGCCTCCTCCAGCTGACAACAGATGATTGCAAGTGTTCTCCACTCCCTCATCTGCACCTCCCCCTCATTCCCTGTCAAGGAGGAAACCATAACATTGTGGTACTCTGTGAAATACTGTCAGATGGCGTAAAATATATATAATAAAATAAAGAGAAGTGCAACCTTCCCTGGCAGAGTTAAAGCTAATGACCACTGCTTCCACTCCCAGTCAGTGATGACAGGTTGAACTAACTGATAATGGCATGCCTGCTGTTGAGCTGGCCACTTATGTTATTTCTCTTGACATGGTTCTGGGGAAGGCCTAATTTTTTTGACATTTGACCATGCAAATTTGAGTCCTGATACATTATTCTGCATTTACATCCTCCCAGTGTTGCTGTTTAAAATGTGCTACAAGCTCCTTGAGCTCAGTTAATAAAGGCCACAGAATGAAAGAAAGTTAAATATGAATGTAAGAGGAGACCTAAATGAAGGGTTAGCTTGTACATCTCAGAGATGACCTTCTGGAAATGAGCAAGTGGAAAATCCTTTTTAAAGCAAATGGTAAGAAGTGTAACATTGATTTTTTTTTTCCTTCAAAAATTTTGTGAAGATTCTAAAATATTCACAAAAAGGAAAACATAAAGTTCTACAAAGACATTTCTTCAGTCAGCAATTCAGCTGAGTGTATTTTAAGCCTAGGTTCCATTAATGACTCTTAGTAATACAACTTTCCCAAAGAGCCAGAAATTCATACTGCTTCATTAAATATAAGGGAAAAAACATGGCTTGCTCTCTCTCTCTTTCTTTTCACCTGCTCTTAAATTTTTCACATTGTTGAAGTCCAAATATATTATCTGTGAGCAAACTCAACTTTTTTCCATCCCTTAAAATTAATTTGTGTAAATTTACTTCTTATGAAGAACCATAGCTTGACAGCTCTAAGAAAAACACATCTCTTTTTAGCTACAGAGTGGGTGGTGGATTGACCTGTGGCTCCTCAGCTGGGGCTTTTATATCAAACCTGAATGAATTGTACACAAGAAGAGGTCAGCACTGCCTGAGCCTTTTATGCGTCTGGAGTCTAGGAAGCTGTAGTATAACTTTCATTCTTGGGTTGTCTTCGCTTTTATTGACACTTTTTATTACAGTGTATCTCCTGATGTATAAGACAAAATCCACTGAAGTCAACTTTTTCTGGCTTCCCTCTCATATAAAATTTCCAGTGAATTGATGGATACAAGAGGGTTACATTGCATCCAGACTCCAGAGTCTGGCATGTCGTTAGCACCCAGACTTCACCCAGTCGCACCCTGGAAAATAATACATTTTATGAAGAGCACCTCTGAACACACACGAAATAAAAATCTACCATGAACAAGAAAACTTTGGCCAACTAAACAACTAAACCCGGCAACATAAAAGACACAGTCTTTGTGATGCTGACGTTTTTTAGCTAAAAATCTTAGAGTTTAATTTTGCACTCTATCTTGTAGTCATTACATAGTACTGTATCATAGAATCATAGCATCATTGAGGCTGGAACATACCTTTACGATCATCAACTCCAACCATTAACATAACTGTACCAAGCCCACTGCTACAGCATGTTCCTAAGCTCAGTATCCGCACAACCTTTAAGCTTGTCCAGGTACAGTGATTCAACGATTGTCCTGAATGGCATGTTCTAAGGCTTGGCAATCCTTTCAAAGAAGAAGGTTTTCCTAGTGTCCAACCTAAACTTCCCCTCATGCAACTTGAGGCCATTTCCTCCTGTCCTATCACTGGTTACTTGTGAAAAGAGACCAACCCTACCACTCTACAATTTCTTTATTGTTACCAGCTTAGAATACAATGTTGTAAACAAAAGCAAGATAACACCAAGAGCTGATCACATTTTCTAGTATCTGCTGGTATGAAGACCCAGTTTTCAAATTTCTTTTTGATGCATATGTTAAATGTGTAACTTAAATCTAGCTCATACTGACCAACATGGGAAAAACCAGCAATGACCTCACCATTGGTTGCCATGTAAACATGAAGGTTATTCTTCTTTTTCAAATAAATGTTTCTTTTGCAAGACAAACAACAGCTGATTGACTTGATCAGTCATCTTGTGGTAACTCTGAAGTCAAGTAACATGAATTATTTCCTTACTCACTCTAAATGGACAGTCTCTTCAGAAGACTCAGTCAATATGTAGACATATCTGATTGTTAACACTCGGTATCCCTCCTATCCTTCTCACCTGATTAACAAGGAATAGCTCCATGAGAAGGAAGCCATTTGCTCTACCTGTTCTCCAAAGCACAGCCACTCAGCATCCTGATCTCATGGCTCTGTGGCTTACACAGGCAACACTTGCCTTGTGGAGAAGCAAGTGACTAGCAGGCACTAGTACCCAAACCCACATCTATAAAAGGAATATCGATATCCAAGTAACTTCTGCATATGCTCATTTTTACCAGAGCATCCCTGTTTCTCCTATGATACCTTCTGGTTTTAAAATGTTTATGCATGTTACCTGTAATAACACAGCTTCTACTTTCCTCCATTTATAAAGAAACATCATTAAAAGAAAAGTGGTAAAGTCATTGCAATTTACTGACCAGGATTTATGTATCATTTAACAGAAATAAACCAAAACAGAAACAAATTGGAGTACACATTTATTGTGCTGGCGATGTGAGAGAGAATGCTGATAGCATTTGAACAGCCAATAAACATCAGTTAGATAACTAGCAGAAAGCCACCACTTGAGTAAATATCAGTATTTCCAATTGGTTAGGAAGTGGCCATAACAGCACCAGCACCTTGAAAAATCCTTTGAAAAAGCTTTGTACAGCTTTCTAAAACATGTTCTTATCCTGCTAAAGCATGAATCATCTTGTGGAAATCCCTCCACCTCAAGGGCTGTTTCATCCTGCAGCAGCTGAGGCCACAGGGGAAGCCATGTGAAGCAGCTGGGTATGCGATGCCCTCTCATAGTAATCTCACTGAAACTGTAGAGGACACAATGTATGGTACACACTGCAAGTCCAAAAGCATTTCCCTTTACATAGTTCTAATTCCACAAGGCTGCTATCTGAGATACAATTAGAACCTTCATGTTGGATACCCATTGCAATTTTTGGAATGACAATGTAGGCAAAAGAAGTCCCAAATTTGCTTTGAAAACTCTATAAACACCTGCAGCATTTGCTGAGCTAAAGGGAATCCACATTTTAGCACTCTGTTTCCCTGCAGGGAAAAGTCAGGACTCCCTATTGTTCATCACCAGTCTGGTATTGGATTCCAGCAGCAGAATAACCATGAATTCTGTAATGCAGAAAAGGAAAGATCTGAGGCAAACAGACAACAGTTTTTTCAAATAACTATGGTGCAGACTGCTTTTAAACACTGCAGGGTGTGTTTGTCAGAGGGAAAAGAGATCCAAAGACACAGTGGCCTGAGTGAAAACTGGAAAAGGGGAAAAAGACACAGACCAAAGTTATAAACTTCTTGAAGATCATGATTCCTCCCCTTTAACTATTGGAGAAAATTTCACCAAGTACAAATGCCAGTTAGTTAGAAAGGTTGATGTCCAGCACTGTAAGCCCAAGGGTTTCTAGACCTACTCAAGCTATCTCCATTTCACTGCCAACATTACTCACCTAAGCATTTCCCAGGGAATGAAGAACTAGAAAAATACTAAGAGATGACAATAGAACAGGATACTATTAATCCCTTAGTAGAAAGTAAAAACATGAGTCGCTTTCTGTTTCAAATGTACAAGGGCCCTTCTCAAGACCAGTTTATTACCTCTCACCTATAACAACAGAAGATGTTAGAACTTGCACATACTTCACAGTTCCAATGTAATTCATAGCACATATAACAACACTGCATAAATTGCACACAATGATCACAGTTTCAATTAGGCCTATTTGTACAGCAAATGACTTTAAGTAGTGGCATTTTCCTCTTTAAATCTCAGTAAACCCACATTCTGTAGCCATATTGAATAACAGCTACTTACTACAAGGTTTGTCACCTTTTCTCAAGTGAAAGCAACTATATAACAAGTAATACTAATATTGTTCATATTTATGCATCAGATACATGTATGTATATATGTATATATATTACTGCCCTCTGCAGAAGGGAGTTATACCTCCTGCAATGCTCTCTTTCAAGCCAGGGTATGTTTTTAAAGTACATATGATAGATTTAGAAGCATCCAACAGTTACCTATGTACTCACATAAATCAAAGCATCCATTTCATCCTTCCCTAAGTTAGGAGCGAGTTTTATGAAATCGCATTATATCTATCCAGATTTTCACATTGCAATTTAAAAGTATTTAGCCGGCAGCTGCATATTTAAAAACACATCCTGAATTACTGACTGGTTATTAAAACATCAGTAAAACTCCCAAACTGGGGCCTCTAACGATCAGTAGAATTTAAGGGCTGTTACAAGGATTTCAAATAAACTCATAAAACTCAGAGATAAGTGAGTGGTAAAGCTTAGCTCTCTACTTAGCTGGGTTATCAATTACAAAATCAGAATAACAAGTTCAGTTAATGCCTAAAAAAAGAAATCCAGTTTATGCAGAGGAAGCAGGTAGATCCCTTCCAAAGACTTCTATTTCTCAGAATCCCATCTCCTTACAAGATTAATACAGGATTAATATCAGTGCAGCTGTATTTTTGTCACTTTAGCTAACCACAAATATTCTGCTTCTACATGACATTACCTTAATGCCAGCTAAGTATAACTCACCATGCTCTGGGGTTATTTGCTGTTGCGATTTTAGCTTGCGTTCATACTTTGTCCCAAGCAACACATAAAAAACCCCTACCTGACTAAAATAACTTTTCCCACAGCTGTTTTGATCTTGCCTGCCCCTACTTGCAATTTCTGCTACCTTTGCTGTTTCAGTTATTAATATATATATATAACCTCGATTAAGCAACTGAGCTCAGCCATGGGCTTTCTGCTCTATTAGTCCTTGTGCTCTGTTAGATCACAGTCTTTATGCTCAGGTTACACAAGTGACCTGGATTTTCCGTACTTCAGAGCATCTGTAAAGTAGGAGCTCATTACTTTGGAGAGAAGGAACAGCAACATCCAGCAACAAACTTGTAACTAGAAGGCATAAGAAATTGTTTGAAGCTCAGCCTGACCCAGCAAAGAACAAATTAACAGCAAGAAGTTGGCCAGCAAAGACCAGACAAATGGCCTGAAAGGGTGAGAATGGATTTCTGGCTGTGAGGCTATGGTGACACAGACTGGAAAGGATGTGGCAACATGGAAAAATTAATAATCTCTCAGAAACTCTATTTCAAAATACACTCTCTGGTTGTTGCTTCTAAGAATTAAAATTGACCTGAAATGTAAAAGAAAGACAACGGGCTGAAACACAGCACAACTCTGCAGAGGGAAATACCCTCCTAGGCTCCCCATGAAAAAATTCTGTCCAGTTCTCCCTGCCCTTGACCTAGGAAGCCTGGGAAAGGCTGATCTTGGCTTCTTGATTCAATACTGATTTACTGCTGTGTCAGCCATAAACACAATCGGGAAAGCAACATGAAGGGAGGAGGGGAGCCAGATGTGAATGGAAAGTGGGATTGAAGAGAAAGCTAAATGACAAAGGATGTGCTCCAGATAATTTCAGGGAACTCAACAGTAGCTGCAAACAATGCATCACCATCATTTCAAGCAATACTGAAGTAGCTCTACTGTAAAATGACATCCTGATACTGAAGCTATGAATAACTCTCAGTAAACCTAAAAAGCTCCTGATGCCATTTCTGTGTAGGACTTGAACAACAGGACACTTCCAGTAGACGAAGCATCGGAGCCAGGACAGTGATGCAGAATGTGCCACAGCCAAAGTATATCAGTCTTGTTAAGAAGCAACTGTGTCAAACAGAGTCTGTACAGTGCGCTATTAGTGTCTACTACAGAGTCATAGCATGGTAAGGGTTGGAATAACCTCTGGAGATCATCCAACCCCCCCTGCCACAGTAGGTTCTCCCAGAACAGATCACACAGGAACATGTTCAGGTGAGTTTCAATGTCTCCAAAGACAGATTTCACAACCTCTCTGGGCAGCCTGTTGCAGTGCTTTGTTACCTTCACTATAAAGAAGTATTACTTTATGTTCAAAATGTCTTGTGTCCCACTTTATGCCCACTGCCTCTTGTCCTATCATTAGGCAACACCAAGAAGAGCTTGGTCCCATCATCCTGATAATCATCCTTTTAGACACAAGCAGTTGTGAGATCTCCCCTGTCTCCTCTCCAGGTTTAGAAACCCCAGCAATCTCAGCCTCTTCTCACAAAGAAAATGCTCAAGTCCCGTCATCATCTAGTGGCCCTGTGCTAGCTGTTCTCCAGTAGGTCCCTATATATCTTGAGGTGGGAAGCCCAGAACTGGACACAGTAATCCAGATGTGGCCTCACCAGGGCAGAGCAGAGGGGAAAGAGAACCAAATTCAACCTACTGGCCATACTCTTCTTAATGAACTATGTCGATCTTTCTTCAAGAGCAGTCTCAGTCATTCTTCCTGTGTGGTGAACTGCTCACGTCTTGTGTAGCTGTCATGTCCCTGACCTTTCCCAGAAGAAAAGGTCACATCTTGCTCTATTTAGAGCAGTTTCCATTGTCCCCACAAGAAACATGGAATTTGGACATGTGTCCTGAATTATGGGTCAGAGCAGAGGCACTAGCTTGGACTACTTGCAAATGCCCAGAACCCAGTCAGAAATGACTACTCCATGCATGCCTGGCACACGTGGGATTTACAACTTGGGCGCAGAGGAGTCACTCTGGACACAGTACAAGCTCAGTGAAACTACAGTGTGTCAGCTTTGCTACACCCACAGACCTTGTACACACGGCAAGCTTGGCAGAATCAGTATGCCGGAGTCTCTCTACATACAGCTCTGTGAGCAGTACTGTGTATGAGCATCGTGTGTGTGCAGGCATGTAGCTGGTTGCTAAGCTGCTGGAAAACTCCCAGCTGCACCAGAGCCAGGCTGCATGACCATTTGCAGGCTCACTAGATGGACACACAACTAACCTGAGGGCAGTTGCAGGACAGCAACCAAGTGCAAACCTACCTGTGAAACTCCACAAGCTCCTGACCCAACAGCAGCCAAAATGATCAAGGAAGTGTGGAGAGCAGTAGCTGCCATTGCAGGAAACAAACCAAAGTGTCTTCCCAATAAAGACAAACAGAGATGGAGTATCTGTGGAAGGAAATATCAAATTGCTATCTCCTTGCCGTCAGTTTCATTAAGCTGCTACGGTGGGTTTTGCCAATGGTATCAAGAGCAGAGAAATGTTCTGTCACTCCTGACCTTGCAGCTGGAAATGACAAAGCAGCCAGCACAATGGAAACTAGTTTAGTCATAAATAAGGAGGCCTAAATGACTAGTCTAGCTATACAAACCACTGCTATGCAGAGAATGTCCTGAAAAAAGTGTAATTATTCCAGCACAGCCTTCTGCCTAGCCCAATTGCCTCTTTACGTAGCTAATTAGAGCAGAGCACATTAATCCAGACACTCTGTTCATCTTGCCAGCTGCTCCACTGAAATGCAGAACACAGTTATGTCCTCTCAGCCAGCCACAAGACAAATGCTTGAATGTCTGCTGTGGAAAATGAATTGTTAATACCCATTCCGTAGCTGGCAAGCTCTCGTTTGTTACCAGTCTCAGGGAGTGACTTCAAAAGGTGATTAAAATGTTCTTGCAAAACTTAAGAACCTGGCTGGCTGTGTGAATGACAAACACAAAGGTGGATGTAATAACAAGACCTTTTCATGGAGACAAAAGCAGAACAAGCATCAGAGAAATGAAGCTGGCCTCCCATCCACCCAGCTAATATCAGTGATTCTAGGTAAGTTCCTATGCTCCATCAGGCCATTCACCATGAAAACCAAACAATGCTAGTGAACACAAAGTTCTCTCTTACGAGTCACGGCCTCTTCACTAGAGTTTCTGTAGTGTGAAAGTGCATTGCCCTGTTTGCAGAGTTAAAATATCATTGACTCTTTTGTCATAAAATAGCTGAGAGAGTTGCTCAGAGCTGGCATCTGTATTTGGTTGCATTGTTGGAAAATTATCATGTTTTTATGTAGTTAAAGATATGTAACTCAATTTAGTTTAGACTTAACTCCCAACTTCCATTTCAAAGTTGTCCTTCTGTTAGTGTCAGTATCGGCTTGGGTGGTTTCAGAAGTCAGATTGACCACTTCATGATTTTGCTGTAGTGGCAACAGATTAAAATTTCTACTTTATGAGTGGGGAAAATTGCTTATTATAAGTAATCAAACAGTCATAGTAATAAAATCTGACACAGCACAGCAGCATTTTGAGATATTGAATCTGGCACTTAAGTTTCGGGTTTGCACCTTCTACAACAGATGACATGTAAAATTACAAAGCTTTTTTTTAAAAAAAGAAAACTTCTTGCAAAGCTATTTTTCTGATAGTTTTGCAAGAATCAGGCTTTAGTAAATTTAAGACATTTATTTTTTTCCAAGTAGAGCTGGAATCTGGTCTGCAGCCTCATTTTCAGTAATCTGGAGCTGCTATCAGGCCTTTGATCATGCCAAGCCTTACAGACAGAAAAGTTCTACTTTAAAATTCCCCACATCTTCAGAGATGTCAATAAAGTTCTTTTAAAGTGTCAGAAGTGATTGCTCTGTTTCTAGTTTTGCTAATGCAAATTACAATGATATTGTCTCCGCTCAGGAGAGGGCATAAAGGAGCGACTGTATGAACCCTTCCTATTTCCCTACCCTTATTTCCAGACAGTAAGCTGCACAGAAACACCAAGCGCATAACTGCATGCACACATGCACACACACACCACCCGCCTGCTCTGGAAAGAATATATTACTGCATTTCCATTTTGGAATAATGGAGGAAATGTGTAAATACAGCACTCTATTATTTCAAGAAAAGCTTTCAAAATGCACATACTCCACTCCCCCTAAATTATGGTGGAAGATGGGTCATAATAGCTGATGTAATAGGCAAGAAGGGAGAATGGAGCACAATTCCCTAAACTCGATAAAATAAGCAATTACTCTTGTTATCTGAATGACTCTGTCAGTGGAGAAGTTGTCTGTGTCATAACAGAATCTAACAAAGCCTGTTGCCTTTAAGCATCAAAGGCTTTGGCCTTATTATCTTTCTAAGATGTGCATGTATAATAAGTTTTCCTAATAAATGGCGAGGAAGTGTCTCTGGCAAAATATAAAATGGTGATAAACTATGTCCAAATGATTAATTCACAGAAATTCTCCATCACACTACAGTTACATGTGCCCGTCTCTTCTGTTATGCCCTTGGAGATTTTCATACTAAACGTATGTGCATATTTTTCATGGCCACTGATATTTGAATTGCAGCTTGCTCCCATGCAGAACATAAAACACTTCAAACTGCATAATGCTGACTAAATTATAAGTTCTCCAGTGGCCCGAGGTAGCAAGGGCCATAATAATGAGTGTGCTTAAGTGGTTTGTGTAGATTTTTTCCCCTTTAATTTTAATGCCCTGACTTGCTACTGCCTTTTCCAAAGCTAGGGATTGTCTCATACAATCATAACAATAGGGAAATAGAAACTGCATTACGCTTTGAAAGAAATGTACAATGCAAAGCAGAAGCTTCAGTCATCAAGCACAGTGATAGCCAATTCAGCCCTGTCAGTCACAAAGAACAGAAAATGCTTTGGTTACTCTGCCCATACTTGTAGCTCATATTTGGGCTCTTTCATGTATAAAGGCAGTTCAGACCACGTTTTGGGGTTACACACAAAAGCTGCAATCCTAATCACATTGTTATTATGTACGCACACACACAAATTAAAAATAAAAAATAAAACCTCACAGCTGAAATCTCATTTGATTAAGTTGATAAAGAGCCCAGGTAAATGAAGCCTGCCAAAATACTGAAGAACTTCACTCACAGTTTTACAATCGGTCAAAGTGAACATCTGTATGAGCTGTAATGAACACTTACTGATTTTGAAATGTTTTTCAATGTTCTTGTATTGGTTATTTTTCTTGGTTTTACTCAGAAGACAAATGGATGAAAATGCTTACACTGCAACAATGCTCACTTCTATGGTAATTGGAAAAATATACATAAATTGTGCTAATATCCTAGGATGTTTATAGTCAGGCCGATAAAAAGACGTGGGGCACATGTTAACTGTTTCCATCAACTTCTCCCACCTCTGAAAAGAGACCACTTTCGGGCTAGCAAACGAGGAGCAGGGAGCTATTAACTTCACAAATCAGTGCAAAGGAAGACAGGGCACCTTGTGCAATCTTTTCATGTGCCACTCTTTCATCCCACAATGTTTCAGGAAGCTCAATTCTATCTTCTCTGCTCTACAGAATTGAGGCAGATGTTTAAATTCACTTCTCACAGGATTCAGACTAACCCCCTTCTGCACTTAAGCACTTCATCAGGTCTAAGGTCCTCTTTGCAGACCACTGAATTTATATAGCTCAAGTACTTCTGTATCAATACAGCTACTCAAGTCATTGTCTGACACCAGTTTTCATTGTCAAAACACTGACTTTTGTAAGCTGTTGTGTGATTTACATGGAAGGAGTGAACACACAGACTTTTGCCTTAGTTCCAGGTTGCTCCAGAATTCAGATGTGTAGCTGTTGGGTCAGTGGATAGGGTAGCTTTGTAGGCACAGAAGGAAAAGATCTGCAATGGCTCTGTTGCCTGCCTACACAGGAAAGAACTGAATATCAAACAGCTTTCTTGAGCCCCTTTTCTATTCAGGTCCTTATCCCATAGGAGTATACCAGCAAATCCCTGAAGAGGCAGAAGTCTGCTCTTCTGAACTCAAGGGTTGTGATCTTGCTTTTTGCTGGGCTTCATCTTCTGAAGATTCTGAACTCCACCATCCCATGGTCACTGCAGCTAAGTCCACCACCTTGTCTTCCCAGCCTGCATTTGTCCATCACACTGTTGCAATCCCACCTTGTCCCTGTGATCCTGACATCACAGCCCTTCCAGCTGCACACAGATCTCCTCTTCCTCATATTCATTCGCCATGTGTGTATGCACTTCAGAGAGGCCCCCCAGGACACTAACTTTCTGGTAAAGGTCTGGTATTTTCCATAAAGGTGCTGTCTGAACACTTCCTTGGTTGTGTGCAAATGCTTGAGGTGAACCATTTTTTTGATTGTGTTAGTATCTAAACAGATTTACCACTGTTAATATTAGACAAGCTCTCAAAAGCCCAGGAAGGTGTCTGGTGTTTGAGCAATTAGCATGGCCATGAGTATACCTGGCTACCCATAATTGACGCCATATATATTTATTCGTTATTGTTGTACAGGGTTTAACACCTAACACAGGCAAGACTGATCCAGCATACCTGATCTGATTTCAAGGAGCATCAGACATATTTCATAATCTCCTGAAACATCTATCTGCATATTTTGGTACCTTAAGCTGTCTGAATGACTGAATTTCCAATTTTTGCAGACACAGCTAGATCATCTGTTTGGTTTCTGCACGATTTTCATTGTATATGCATCACCTTTACTAGCAACATTAAATAGGGGATGTAATTTAACTCATGAAAAGTCCAACAGGTTTTGGTTCATCAGCCAGCATTCGTGTAACAGAGATTTTTTCAAAACACAAGAAACCTACAATTATTGTGATTCAGATATATGAAGACTCCTGCTTGCCAAAAAAAAATAAATGGTGGTCATCTGTCTTCAACCTGTTTCTTCACCTCTTTCTCTAGCAACATTAAGAGAGTTGAAGCAGCTGCTGTTTGCTGCAGTGGAAGTCTCTTGCTCTGAAGGGCTTGAGATCACCTGCAACACAGCAGCTCTTCTTGAATTCAAAGGTGCTTCCCTTAGTCCAAACGGACAGCTAACCTTCAAAGTGGCTTTCTGAAGACAGTGCCAGTGTTGATTTGTATCCTTATTCAGAGACCCATGAGCTGAGAGCTGATCTGTAGCTTCAAGCAGATAGGTATTAATTTAAAACTACTACTACAAGGGAACAGTCAGTGTTGCTGATGGTGTGCCATGTAGCAATCCTACAGAGCACTCTTCTGAGGCAGCCATCCCAGCTCTTACAGCCAAATAAAACGCTTTCTATATCATAATGAACTTTCCCCAGAGGTTTTCCAGAGGTTTGAAAATAAAGGTGTGTTTTAGCAACTCTCATTTACAACGCTGTATGCAAACCATCTAGGTTTCATGACGCTTTAATGAGCAGGTAAGCTTTGTTTTGAGCTAGCTTCAGAGGCGGAATATTTATACCACCTTCTACAGTTAAACAAGGCATCACTTACCTCTTGGGCATTCACGTGTGAATCATGTCAAGATATATTGCAAAGTTTCAAGTGCCTTTTTTAGGATGAAAGGTTCTTAGAGAAGTATCTCACAGACAAACTTTCAAGAGCTGATTGATGTTTGAGGCATCTTGCTGAGAATAAGACACTGTAGTTTGTTCAAATTAGTTTACAAGATCTCTCATTTCAGCTCATTAAAAGCACAAATGTTGGTTGCTAATTACTTGTGGAAGTAAGGTGATTTTTATGTATCCCTTTGGAACATACCCCGTGTTCCCTAGCCCTCTGAGGATTTCGTATGTGATGAAAGGTTCCATTTAGAAGAGAAGGATAAATTAACAATAAAAGGGCTTCCACACAGTACTTCAAAAGGTTATTTATGACACGACTCTAAAGTTTACCTACACTTTATGTTTCAATTAATTTCTGAGTGAAATATGTGCACATTTTTCAATCCCACCGAACTATACACGTTTTGAGCATGTCTCTCCACCAGGCACTCTGGGAGACTAGATCTCCTCTTTATCTAAATCCAGACCTAATGCGTATAGTTATGCTTTGGATAAACAGTCATTAAAAAACCAGAAACATATTATTCAAGCAAAATGCTTCAAAAAATGGTCACTCAAACTCATCTAACAAGGCCCTGTTTGTGCAACTCACTCTCCCTGTTAAAGGATTTCCTTACTCCACTGGAAAAATATCCAGATTTCCTGCCAAAACCAGGCCTAATGAAACACTTATCAAGTGGAGCAAACAAGCTGATAACTTGGTAATGTGGCCACCTGTCAGCCAGGCACTGGTCCAGTACTACTGACTGATTGCCTTGTGAAGAGAGGCTGAGAGAGCTGGGGCTGTCTAGCCTGAAGACAAGGGATTTCAGTAATGCTTATTGATATCTAAAGGGCAAGTATCAGGAGGATGGGACCATCCTCTTCTCAGTGGTTCCTGGTAACAGGACAAGGGGCAAAAGGACACAAACTGGAATACAGAAGGTTCCACCTAAACATAATGAAAAGCTTTTTCACATTGAGGACAACAGACCACTGGAACAGACTGACCAGAGTCTGTAGACTTTCAAAACTTCCAAGGTCCCTTCAAACCCCTCCTACTCTGTGATTTCTCAGAGGCTGCAGAATAACCATTGTCTTGTAGTAACCGTCAAGTGTAACTGACATTGTTTATTGCTGCAATAGTTTAGTCTCCCCATCTTGGAACATCATCTCTTTGCAAACTGAAATGAACTGTGGATACACGTTCCCTTTCCTTAAATTACTCTTGCTTTGATGTCACTCGTGGCATGGTTGTAAGACCACATAAATAAAGTACATGCCCGTATGTTAACCAAGCACTGAGAAGAAATGAGTGTAAACTGGTTTCACTCATGGCTGTAAGCAAACATAAGTGTTGTATGGCTTACTCTCTGGCTTCTGTGTACCACCCAGCCAAACACTTGGCCTGAGCTCACAGGAATTATTCATAGCTGAAAGTAAGGAAGATGCAAAAGCTGGGTACTTGAGTAATCCCCGTACGCAAACCCAAGTAGTGAGGTATCTCATTCTGCTTGAATTCACAGTAATGCCTCCCACACCTTAGAATTATCTTACCTTATAAATCTTCCAATTTTCATTGAAAATCCAGTCAGACGTCTGTCCTACATATTCCCACCAGCTGAAAAAACTTTCTAGATATAGTTCTTGTGGTTCAGAGATACCACGGTCAGTATACAATTTTCTTATTGGCACAAATGAACATTTTCCAGGGCAGTTTGGCCCACCCTAAGGAGCAGTTTCTGAATGACATAAAATGGAATAATCACTGATTACACAAATATTCTATTGTCACAATTGTACAGAGCACTTGCTCTTTATGTTGATTAATTCAGTTTGGAGACTGCATTCTTCTGAAGAAGAAGACAGGTCACAGAGTTTTAGTGATGAAAATGAGCACCTTCAATCCTCTTAATTTATAAAGAATTTAAATCTTTGTACTTCTGCAAGGGCTGTCACTTGCATTATTTGTCCTTCTCTTTTTAATGGATAGTTGTAGTTCCCCTACATTGATCTGAAATCTGACACATTCTTTTCTAATTAAGGACATCTAATGGGAAAGTTACACTTTCCCATGATGCTTGCTACAATAAATCCTTCTAATTATTAATGTATCCAGGCAAGTGACATCTCATTATTTTAGGCGACTTCACAAAACCATTAGGCAGGAAATAATGATGACTCAACCCCAAACCTAAATTCCAAAGAATTTAAGCAGATCAGAGATTTTTCACTACCATAAGATATTTTTATTCATGTGGCTTAAACTGATAGACACTCAGTCTGGAGGGTTCAGATGTGTTAAACTCCTTCCCACTGCAACAGGGATGTTGACCTCAATGGAGAATAATGCTGGTGTGTTTTGAGACCTATACAAGAATTTGCCACTTCCATCACATTTCTCTGCCTTGAGCTTTCTGTACCATGTTTCTGCTGCAAATCTGTACCATAATGGCAGGAGCTGAGCCCAAGAGTGAGTTTAAATACCTCAAATCTGGCTCGCCACCTCCTCACCAGTGCGTTTTGTGGGTTCTCCTATCCTGCACAGAAATGGGAGGAAGCTCAGATCCCTATTTGGTGAGCTCCTCAGCTCCTCCCAAAACTGTTAGAGCACCAGGGCACTGCAGCTGCAGCGTTAAATGGGAGAATCACTGCCAAGGGCACCCTGGCAGAGATTCAGGTAGTTGTGTTGGCTCCTCTGCTACCCTCTCCCAGTAAACAGGGTACAGTACACTAGGATTCTGAAGATGCTCCATGACATTCCTAACTGCCTGAAGCTGCTGTGTCACTGCCAGAGGAGCTGGCACCAGGGCAGGGTGACCTGGCCCTGTGGTGGGACTCACAGGCTGTGGCCACACTAACACCTCCCCGGCCTCATCCTCACTCCTCGGGGCACAAACCAGGTCTCAGGGTAGCATCAGCTTCCCCCGCCATATTTCAGAGACAGGCAGTACAAAACACACATATCGCTGGAGGGGAGGGCTTCACCCTCACTGGGAAGCAGGGGGTCCCCAGGGCCAGGGGCACAGTGGTGAGAGGGGGAGACCATCAGCCCCACAGGAGACTGCTGACGCCACTGCTCAGCTGCCCCCTGATAGTACCAGTTCTCTCAGCTCATAGCAGACACCCCCATCACCTATTAGTCGCTCGTCTCCTCCGGTTTCTGCTAGCGACAATCGTGACCGCCAACACCTGGTCAGCAGCGCCCCCTGGTGGGCATCTGCCGTCACGGCGCTCCATCCGCCCTGAGCTGGCAACGGCACTGGGAGCGGGGTGTCGGGACGGTCCCGGCGCGGAGGGCGCTACAGGTAACAGCACTTTTAACCTCTGATCATCATTATCACGGTGCTGCAGAGAGATATCTCATAGGAATCAAAAGCCTGCTGCCTTCACTAGCTGCATAGCTATCAGAAAGCCCCACAAAATCCCTTTTTTCCCCACACTGAATAAGCCTCATTCCTTCAGCCTCTCCTAGAGTTACAGTTCCACATGTCCAGCTTCTCCACGTCTTCCCTACACTGTGGGTTCCAAAACTGGATGCAGTTGGGGTCTAACAAATGCTGAGTAGAGCATAATGTCACTTCTCTCAGCCTGCAGCTACTACAGCCTAAGGTGCTGTCTGCACACACTCCATGCTGCTGTCTTATGTCCACCAAGTCCAACAGATTGTTTTATACAGAGATGCTCCCCCACCATCTCTGCCTGGGTTGTTGTACAAGATCCTTCCTTCCCAGGTGCAGGACTTGGCATTTGCCTGTATTGAATTCTGTAAGGTTGCTGCTGTTCAGATCCAACTGGATGACAGCTCTGCCTTTGAATACATCAACCGGTCCCAAATTTAGGGTCATCTGTAGACATAAGCAAGTAAGGCATGATCTCATGCAGGTCATTGATATGTTAAACAGGACAGGTTTAATGTCCCAAGGTACTCCACTTACTACCGACTGCCAAGTGAAGCAGGAACCATTAACTTCTACATGAGCTTCATCATCCAACCAGGATTTTACCTGTCCAGCCATCCACTTATCCAAACTCTGATAACTCACTGTGCATGTAAGAATATTGTGAGATATGGTATTAAAAACCTTGCTGGGGTCAGTCTGCTGTCCTTGTATCCACAAATCTAGGTATCTGGTCGTAAAAGGCCATTGTGTTAGTTAATTGGTAAACTCATGCTGACTCTTGCCAATCACTTCCTTCTCCCAGCTTTCATCATGAATATTGCGCAGGAGCATAATCCAAAGCCTGGGAAATAGTGGTTTTCTTGTCTGGGAACAAACACGCTTAAGTTTTTATAGTGTTTTTACTTTCTCATTTCAACACCCAGAAAGTACTGAGCAGGTCAAACTGCACTCTTCTCCCAAGGCCAACGTTAACACTTTCTGGAGCTTCACGTTGTCAGTGCTGGCCACTGCATAACCACCTAAGGAAGAAGTATTACTGCCTGCTATTGATGAAGGGAAATTCTAGCAAAAATTATTCACTCAGTATCACACGACATTCCTGCTGTCAAGGCAGGAGCAAAAGTCAGGATGTACTCAATCCTGGTTCACATCATCATCCCAAGAATCATTGCCTGATATCCATCAGCAAGAACATACTCTTCCATTCAAACCTGTGAGATAAATACTCCTTCCATCTAGTGCTCTCAGCCTGAGATTTCATTTCATTATAAATATACAGGTATAATGTACAAATAACACAATGGTGAAGTGAATTACCTGAATTGCCATGCACACTAGGCTCTGATACTAAGCACTCACAGGCACCGCAAGCTCATGTTGGTGAAGGGTCTTGAGAACAAACTTTATGAGGAGCAGCTGAAGGTGCTGTGGCTGGTTAGTCCAAAAGAAGCTGAAGGGAGACCTTATTGCTGTCTACAACTACCTGAAAGAAGGTTACAGATGTGAGTGCTGATCTCTTCCCACAAGTAACAAATGAAGGAAATGAGGAAATGGCCTCAAGTTGTGCTGGGGAAGTTTAAGCTGGACGTTAGGAAAAACATTTTCATGGAAAGGGTCATCAGGCCTTGGAACAGGCTGCCCAGGGAGATGGTTGAATCAGGATCCCTGTATGAGTCTAAAAGTCATGTAGATATGGAGCTAGCCAGCCTAACTTCAGAGTCTGTTACCTAGATAAACACAGGAAAAAACCAGCAACTACTCTAAGAAGAGGTATTCTGTTACTGCAGGATTATTGCTACTTGTTTCTAAATTTAATAGCTGAAGAAACAGCCTAAAGGAGAGACAGATCCCAATATAGTAAAAATATCATTTGTGTTTCTGTCTCTTTTTTTCAGTGTTTTCCTTTTATTCTCTCTTCTCCTTAGGACAAACCAGTGGCAGAAAATCATTTGGAAAAATCATCTATGAACAGTTGAAATGATACCTCCAGTGATCAAATATACTGCACTTTGCTGGCTGCTCTTTGTGCTGTGATTTTGTTTCACAAATCAACAAAACAGAAATATCTGTTCCAGCTAACTGCAGGCCACTGATTCTGTCGTGTTGCATTTGTTTGGGCTTACTGAAACAAGAACTCTGTGTCCTGTATCAAGTACCTGTGTATTTATTTCTAGACCATTCATTACAAGATAGAAGGTATCTTGCATGAGCCTATTTTCCTACATTCACATCTACCTATTCATCAGAGAATCAGAGAATGCTTCAGTTTGGAAAGGACCTTTCACGTTCATCTGACTCAAGCCCCTACAGTGAGCAAGGACATTATCAGGTTGCTCAAGTCCCATCCCCAGCACAGCACTGGCCACTCTGCTAACATGCCACATGATCCACTTGATGCAGCACTCCTCTGAAGACCAGACATCTTCTGAGCATCATATGTACCTGCTGCTGCTGCGAGCTAAAAGGAATAAGAAGCCAATTAAAATGCAATAAACACAATATTGGGAATATGGCAAATATGCTTCAAACAACTACTTGCTCTTGGTTTCATGACAGCATTAACTCTGACGCACACTGGAATGCTGTGAATGACAAGTGCCAAAAGTTGCTTTCAAACAATTCTTTGCTGTGGTACTTTAAAGAGGACATTACATTAAACGTTTATTTCAATAATAGACTTCTGAGAGACTGGAAATGAAGTGTTCTAAATGAACTTTAATACAGCTTAAGAAGTTTCAAGTTTAATGGACAAAGCCTGTTCCCACTAAAAGTACTCCTGTACTGCCAAGAGATCTTTGAAGCAAAATAAAATGTAGAAGTGGTAAGTTTGAGACTATTAGTGTCAGAGTCAGACCAGCCAAGCAATTCTAAACTAAGGTGATCTTGGTATTGAAGAAATATGTTTGCCTCAACTTTTATGCTCCACTTCACTCTGGAAACCAAAGTTGTTCCCTTGAGAGGCTGCCTGGCGTCTGAGGCATTTGCTGAAGCACAAGAAATTATACAGATGACGGCTTGAATAATTTCCAGGTAACAAATTATATTTATTTAAAATCTGATCTTGATTAATGCTCAAAATGCAGAAAAAATATTAAATTCTAAGAACCTTATAAAAGCTTCTTGTAAAATAACAGTACTTGTCAGCAAAACAAGACAACTGCAGCCTGTGATTCTAGACTGATTGAGAACAAGAGCTGTTTCTTGTAGTGTTTACTTCTCTGGCCAAACCCAGAAGGTATCACTTTTCACTATGAGGTAAGCGAACTTCCCTAACAATGACTTTCATTTAAACTAAAAAAGAGAACATAAACAGCAAATGAGAAACAGCTTTTCACCTTTGAATGTCTGTGACAAATAAAGCCAGGTCAATGAAATGATCATCTCTATCTCTGAATGCTCTTTCTGTCCAAGTGACTGCAACAAACAAACTGAACATAACGTTCACTTGGTGCCATGTTTGACACCCTTACAGGCACTTTGGACGCCTTTGGGCAGGCAAGTGCCAGTGGATGCCTGGACAACTGAAACAAGCTTCTGGACTAGGCGGGACACATACTGGTTACTGAGGCATCGTTGACTGTACTGACCAGACCTCTACTGCCTGCAGTGGAGTTTGCACAGTGACCCACATTGGGTCTGTCATCTACACACATACACGTATATGTCGGCCTCACACTTACCAGAAGAAGAGCAATGAGCAGTCACGGTGAGCAATCTGTTTTACTTCTCCATTTATGACAGCAGCTGAATCAGGCAGAAGGAACAGACCACATTTAAGAAATAAACGCAGAAGACACTAAAAGTTCCCAAACTCTAAAATCGCACATTTTTGTCCCTGTGTTAACAATATTAACTCTTTACTGTGGGACCTGTTGATGGGAGAGGCTGAGGGACACTTTCTGCCTGTTGTATAAACATTTGTGCACTGGTCAGTTGTGTTCCATTTCAATCTGTTTGCCTGTCACTCCTTCATGCAGTTTGCCTAACCTTCCCAAATTAATAGTATTATGTGTCCTCAGTCACTATCTCTCAACCTTGCAGTTTTTCACACTGAACTTAGTTCAGCATCTTATCAACAAGAACCTAAAAAAAACAACCAACACCCCCCTCAATTTATTGCTGTTGAATACCTCTCTTGAGAGAGAAGGTCTACAAGGTCTTAGGAGGAGCAGCTGAAGGTTTTCCACTTTGAGGCTTCACTATGAACAATTTTGAAGGGACTCTGCAGGATTTGTTGGATGTTTGGATTGCCACCTGCTGCACTGAAAGCACAAAATTCTGTGGGGAGAAATTGTGCTACTGTAGGGCCCACAGGCATTCTGCACTAAGCAGAAACACTTATTCCTAGTTAACACTGACAGGGGCTCCACTGCATGTTTTTGGCTCAGAAGCTGCAACTCTTCCCTAGTCTTAGTAAGCTACAATCATCTTTCTAACCAAACCTGTTCATGTCTCTTCAGAAAAGGACATGGCCATTAGTTTAGTACAATATGGTTTGCACCCAGCATTTCTGCAGATGTCTTGCTACATCATCTTTGGTAGCTGGCCTTGAGAACTGTGAAAGCAAAAATTACATAGAATCATAAAGGTTGCAAGAGACGTCCAGGATCATCAAATCCAACCATTAATCCAGTGCTACCATGCTTCCAAGTACCAGATCCACACATTTTTTTAACAACTCCAGGGATGGTGGCTTCATCACTTCCTAGGACAGCTTCATCCAATATTTGGCCACTCTCTCAGTGAAGATATTTTCCTAATATCCAATGTAAACCTCCCCTGGAAAATCTTTCCATTTCTTCTTGTCCTATTACTAGTGAATTGGGAGAAGATACCCACCACTCTAGTCTCCTTTCAGCTAGTTGTAAAGGGTGATAAGATCTTCCCTCAGCCTCCTTTTCTCCAGACTAAACACCCACAGCTTTCTCTGCCATTCCTTATACAACCTATCCACAGGATCCTTCACCAGCTGCATTGCTCTTCTTTGGAGCCAGCTCCAGTACATCCATGTCTTTCTTGTATTGAGATGCCCAAAATTGAACCCTGAACCAAGTATTTGACAATGAGGCCTCACTAAAGCAGAGTACAGGGAGACAATCACTTCTCTAGTCCTGCTGGCTGGTGACACTACTTCTGATGAATCCTGAAGCACAGTTCTGTGCAAGATATTATTTTCTTGGGCCTATACTATGTCAGCCCCAAGTGCTGTTTTTACTGAGGTTTTGGGGTGATCTGGGGGATTTCCTTAACGGGGGAGTCGGGAAGCGGTTGCTGACTTTTAATACTCTTGTGGCTTTAGCCAGGCAATCACTGTGGGG
>VZRI01002554.1:0-34042 GCA_013397515.1 Upupa epops | reverse complement strand
GAAGGAGTTGGGTCTCTCTAGCTGGGAGGATACTGAGGGGTCACCTCATTAATAATTATAGATATGGAAAGGGTGAGTGTCAGGAAGGTGGATACAGGCTCTGCTCAGAGGTNAGGCTCTGCTCAGAGGTGTCCAGAGACAGGAAAAGAGGCAATGGGTGCAAGCTGGAGCAGAGGAGATTGCACATGAACATAAAGAAAAGGGTGATGGAGCCCTGGCACAGGCTGCTCTGGAGACTTTCAAAATTCCCCTGGACGCAGCCCTGTGTGACCTACCCTAGGGAATCCTGCTCTGCCATGGGGGTTGGACTGGGTGATCATTCAAGGTCCCTTCCAACCCTGAACATTCTGGGATTCTGTAATACAGATGGAATTTGCAACCATGCCCAAACATGCTAGAGACTACAAAGGCACCTTTTCATGAGCCCCAGAAGTGGTCCTCACCTGTGAGGCAATATCAGTTTAACCTCTGTATCCTAAGGCTGATACAGCTGTGTCCACAGATGTCCTCAAAACTTGTGTGGACAAGCTGTGAAGGTCTGTGTCTGTATCCAAACCTGAAGGCTTGTCATTGAAGAAGCAGTTCGGGGGGATTTCCTCTCCAAAACCTCTGTACTGTACAATGATTTCCCGGTCTGGAGAAGAGACCTCCTCCGGGTTCCCTAGGGAAGTGTGACAAACACAGAGCACTGAGGCATAACTGACTCAGGAAGGCTTCTCCTTCTGATGGGCTCAGTCTGTTTCTTCTGGTCTGTCGATTGAAGACATTGTGTAGCCTTAACCTCTAAATTAAAGTAGCAGTTAAAATAAATTAAAAGTTATTGGCCCTTTTCAGTAGTCTGATATAACATTTCCAAACACCAGGTACAGAAGATACCAGAACTTTAGGAAGGGTATTAAATACTGGGCAAGTATGTCTGTGCCTGGCTAATGCCCACACCTTCAAAGACAGGTACAACTAGCTCCACTAGACACCCAGGCACTTAGTACCCGTACCCTAACCCTGCATGAGCTCAAGAGAATACACGAAAAATCCACAGACTCAGGCCAATACCTGATGGAGAATCCTCTTAAAAGATCATCTGCCGTGGAACTAAACTTGTTAAAAGGAGGATTTACTATCCTCCACGGGGGTGCTTTGAAGAAGCTTCCAGTGTATTCCAGGCTAAACAGCTCCAGCTCTCTGAGTCTCTCTTCATAAGGCAGATGCTCTGATTATCTTGGTGGCTCTATGCTGTCCCTCTTGAACCAGAGAGCCCAGAACCTGACCTAGCATTCCAGATGTGGCCTCACTGAGGCACCGCAGAGGGAGAGAAGAACTCCCCTCAACACTCTTCTTCATGCATCCCAGGAGACCTTGGCCACAAGGGCGCATTGCCAGCCAGCACCCCCAGGTCCTTTCCCCCCAGAGCTGCTCTCAAGCAGGTCCGTCCCCAGACTGCACTGATCCGTGGGGTTGTTCCTCCCCAAATGATGAGGTTGTTGAACCTCGTCAAGTTCCTCTCTGCCCAACTGTCTCTCTACCAACTTTAGATGAAGTGGCTGGTTTGAATGTGCAACCTTATTCTGTGCAGGCAGGGAATTCAAACATTGGAGATGCTCAAAATCCAGCCTATCTTCAGCTGTCTCTCCCATTATGTTGTGGGATACCAGGACAAAAATAAACAACACAAAAGAAGCAGTGCTCAGATTTTGGAGGAACACAGTTAGATGCTGAGCCTGCTTTTTATTAGGGTAACTTTTATTTCCTCAGTATCAGAGTCTCACAGTACTGATGAGGCTGGAAAAGACCTTCAAGATCATCCAGTCCAACCTAAAACCAACCCAGTAACCCTAACATCTGACATCTAGATCATCATTCATTAGGTACATGAACTGTAGAGCTCTAATTAAGCTCTTTTTCTCTTCCTTTCTATGAAACCAGCAGGGAACCTTCAATAAATTTACTCAGAACTGAAAAAAAGTGATAAAACGATTAATTAAAAAAAATGCTAACCCAAATTCCCTGGACTTTTCTGTGTCAACGTCTAAGTAACCATAGTCTTGTCTCCCTGGCTCTCCCTGAGCTGAGGCAGCAGGTGATCTCCCTCCCTGAGTTCTCTGATTGCTTGTCTTCAGCTTGAACACATGCTGGCATCTCCCACAGGCGGGCAGTGCTTGCTCACACACACTGCTTTCCATCTGCAGCAGAAAAAGATCCTAGAGCTCAGAATCCCAGATGGAAAAGACGGATGGAGAAGAGAAGGAATGGCTTTATTTGACTAACTGGGCTACTGACACGCTGACTGGGTGAACCTCTCACACAGGGAGACGGTGCTGTCAATACAGCCAACTAGAGCTGGGTTGTGCTGAGCACCGTATCTTCCTCTGTGGGTGAAATCCAGCCTGTACTGGTGGCCCACTGCCCGGACCACGTAAACCCTAAGAGCTTTTCAAACTGCTGAAAAGGTTCCCTTGGATAAGGTTCTTGATTCTGTGGCTCAACCACACAGCATTTAAGAATTCAGATCGTCCTCCAGATACCACACCAGCATCTTCCAGATGCCATGCTGTCAGTCAAAGCTTTGCTGGCTGCACTGAAACAAAACTACTCCAAGCCTATTCCAGGACAGGGAAATACATCTCTCTAGGTAGCTACTGCCTCATCCTAACAGTCTGTGCCTCTTGGCCTTTGGTAGCCACTCACAGAAATAATAATTACGCAGAGGCATTTAAAATCCTTTACACCTGCTGCACGTAGTGGCTAATCCAAGACAGTAAATCACCTCATCCCATCACCAGTGAGTGGTTACCCGTTCCTAGGAGAGATGCACATCCCAAACACCATCAGTGCTTTCCGAAGCTGCAATGCAGCTAAGCCTTTATTTCTAATTTAAGGCAGCTAGGGCCCTCTTTTGTGGTCATTCACCAAGCCGCAATTTAAAGAGATGTTAACAGAGGGAGACAGTGTTTTAACAGAGGCTGCTACAACTTCCTCACTGTCAGCAACCTCTTGCTGACATGAAGCTGAAGTCATCTTGGTTCAGGGCTACCACATCCATGCGTAGGCACTGCCACATACCCCATTCGACTTGGTACCACTGACAAACTCCAGCTCCACAGCCACTGGAATAGATTTTTGAGAGTTCTGTTAACGTTCAAGAGCATCAGGAGTCTCGATTACTGAAGATACTTTCATGGATGGGAAAATTCCACCTCTGATCTCCTTTAATCAGCCTGTAAAATCCTACAGCATGTAC
Organism: Upupa epops; assembly: GCA_013397515.1. NCBI lineage: Eukaryota > Metazoa > Chordata > Aves > Bucerotiformes > Upupidae > Upupa > Upupa epops. The sequence goes on along the minus strand of VZRI01002554.1, from coordinate 30,804 downwards.
ACCTGTATGCAAATCACTGTAGGCAGTGGGGTTTTCTATAAGGATTTCTTAAACTCAGTTGTCTCGAGTGTGACTGCGGCTCGTGACAAGTTGCAGCTTCGTCAAATTCATCCCATGGTGGCTACCTCTGCTCAGCTTCCACTTGCAGGGATCCAAAGCAACCTGCAAGTACCTTTACATGACAATAACCCTTCAGCAGCGGCTGCTGCTCTAATGCATTCTATGAGCAAGTCAAGCAAATACTGGTCTAGCCTCCATTTTTCCCCAGTTAAATATGCTTTAGTCTGTCATGTTTCAACAGAAAGAGAAAGCCATTACTTCTGTAAGTGTAACAAGAAAATTGTCAGGAGATCCATTATTTAACACTGAGCTGGGCAGGGTGGAGGGTAACGTACGGTATAGACCAAACCAGCGTGGAATGGACTAAACAATCCCCTGAACTCCATTTCCTCAGCAATTTACCGAGTTTCTTTTCATTTACCTGCATCAATAACTTGGTTAATAAGGCACAGACCCCTGCCATTCCTCTGAAAGGCTGCAGCGCTGCATTATACAGCAATTCCCTTTTCCTGGCACTAGAAGAATGCTTTTGCCTTGACATTGAGGAACCTTTCAATCTATCTTAAAACATATGTGAGCAATAATTCAAACCCTGATCTCCCTCTCCAACAGCTCCCCGTGCTCACATGCTATTTTCAGCTGCTGGGGAAAGAGGGCACACTTCTCAAAGGAGCTTGAAAGGCCATGAATTCCCTTTTTATATATGTTACTTTCATAGTCTGAATGGCTCCATCACCACACAATCATCTGAAAACTCAGTGCTCGGCTTCTTTCACTGCCTTATGGAATCAGCACAGATTATGTGTGGTCCAAGGGATAAATTTAATCTCAACCAGTTTCATTTCTGCTAATTGCTAAAGCCACAAGGATGCCTGTCTAGGGCTAATGGCTCTCCAGCATCTTCTGAGACACAAACGTATGTTATCAAATACAATTAGATAGTGCATTCACGCATTAGAGGGCATTCTGTGAATACCAAACACACCCTGGGTAACACCAAGGGTCAGAGCTAACCTGCTGAATATTTCCGTATTGGCACTTAAGGCAATGAAAATGCATGAGTTACGCCGCTTGCAGACATGACTCTTTGTTTATTCTTAAAGCCTGAACTGACATAAATCTCTTAAAATTGATCTACATGTCTTCTCAACAGGCACCACACGAGGCAGACAGTTGTTCCTTTCTGTTCTGTTCCTGAATGTATATCCAACTCGGCTGATGAAGAAACAGAACTGTTGGTGCTCACTGTCCTGTAGCCTTTGCTCCTAGAAATCATTTCACAGTCTCACAGTACTGATGAGGATGGAAAAGACCTTAAAGAACACCTGTCCAACCTAAAACCAACCAGGTAACCTAAACATCTGCTATCTAGCTCATGCCACTCAGCACCTCATCCAGACTAACCTTGAACACCTTCAGGGACAGTGACTCGACCACCTCTGTGGGCATTTCGTATCTGATTTCCCTTCCCTAAGGTCTAGTGATGTCAGTATGTTTAAATGATGATTTCAAGGCACCGAATAGTTTATCGGCTGTATGTAAACTCCTTCATCCCAAGGGTTTTTTTGGGCTGTCACTCCATAAGAAAAGAATACTTTGAGATGCAGGTGCTCTCTGGTTCATTCACAGGAGCGAACATTGCTGACTACACGTGGAAAAATTACCAGCAGGCCCATAGCACCTTACTAAATCTTGTACTTGGTCCTTCAGCAGGGGTGACTTACGGCATGAATTTCCTGAAAGCATTCAATACTGGTCATGTTGGTGATGGGTTGGTTTTGGAAACTGGACTGCTGGAGGTTCCTCAATGCAAAGAATGGGAAAGCATTAAATATGAGATAAACTCTAAAGAACCTATGGACTTGGATTAGAGGTGTAAAGTCACTTGAAGAAGACAGTGCAATACTTGTAGAGATAATGTAAAGACAGGAAGAATTATCTTCTTTATAGATCAAAGACAGGAAAGCTATGGAAACAATAGGTTGGTAAAAGATGAGATTCTGAACCAGGAAAGCTTTCTAACAAAGATCATAGAATAAAGGAGATGGGATCCCCAAAACTTCTTCAGCAAAACTTCTGCCCTAAATCAGGATCCCAGACTGCATGCAATGTAAAACAGGCATGGACACAGGCTGAGAACACGCTTCCAAGAGGAAGAATCCAGAACATACTTCATCTTACCTCTCATTAATGTCTGTAATCCTGTGAAAAGAACTGTGGTCGTTGAGGTTAATTGAATGCCTGCAGTGGATCTTAAGCACATGCCAGTGAGTTGACAGATGACACTCAAGATGAGATTGGAGGGGGGTTGCTGTAGAAATTCCCATCTGAATTCCTGTCCCAAATCTGAAATGTAGATGAATTCCAAGCTGTTGGGCTGATGGAATCAAACATGTAAAATACCCATACCATTGTCTCATTGACTCTCCTCTGTGCAGTCATCACTGCATGGAGTATGATAAAAGGGAATGAAGTTGATTCCCGCATCTTAGAGTCTTAAAAAAGCTTCATTCTCATTTGCACCCTGAAATAAAACTCCAAGGTTTTTATTCGCAGGACCAGGAGTCTCTCCCAGATGACTGTAGCTGTGCTCAGCAGTGCACACAGCTTCTCTTCAGTGTACTGTTTTCACTGAAAGCACTTGCCTGATACAAAGGACAGAAGGGTACAAGAAATGGAGACACTTCTTCTGGCAACAAGAATCTCTGGTTTTAGCATTTCCAGGGTTTGGCAGTTTTGACTCTGCCTCCCAGCACATTCTTCAACAGGCCTGTTGATCTCTTAAAAATCAAAAACATTGCTAGTGAGGGTAACTTTAGAATCAGAGTGAATTGTAAAGAAACACTGCGCGATATCCATCGGACAGGGCGAGAACACTCAGAGGTATCCAGATCACTTCAAACATTTATTTTCCTCAAAGCTGAAGGGCTGTCACAAGATTTGGGAGGTAAGCAGTTTGCACTAATGCAGTTAGCAGCTCTCTACCTCCTCTGATAATGCAGTTGACGAACTACAAAGTATAAACAGTATTTACAGGGTTTAAAGGATGAGCCTCACGCAAAGGATTAAGCACAAACGTGTATTCAGCAGGGCCAAGCCAAATTTCATCCGTGTTAGGATTTAGCAAAAGTGAATTCAGAAGTCATTTCTGGTTCCCTGTGTGTGTGTACACCTAGATGCAGCTTTTGAGTGCAAGGCCAGCTGCGCCTCTTCCATTCCCTCTGCATTTGCTTTGTCCTCTCTGAGACTCTACCCATCCTTACATACAGTGCTTGAGCTGTACTTTGAGGTCCTTGACGACCGCCGTCTGTTGCCCTCTATGGTCAACGTTGGTTCAATGTTAAAGCATCCAAGACACTGACCCTCTGGCTAAGCTCACGTGCGGTTCCTCCATCTGTTTATCAGTAATGGTATCAACATTTCAGTGAGAGCATGCACAGAGCTCTCCTAGAAACCAACTGCAGAGCAAGTGAAGGAGGTAGAGTTATTTTCATCAGCATATTTAGCATGTTATTTACTGTAAACTTAGCTGAATATGTTGGTCCTGGGAGCAGGTATTGACTACCAGACATATAGAAGAGAGAAGACAGGTCTGAGTGTGCAGAGATAGCAAGTCTGTGCGTAATGACTGAGCTAGGTGTAGGCAGTGCAGTTTGCAGATCCTGTAAGAGAAAGGTGAACACACATCCACCACCTCAGCTGCCTCAACCTCACCATTGCTGGACTCAGTCCAAAGAAGAGCAATGAAGCTGGTGAAGGGCCTGGAGGACAGGGCTGAAGGGGAGCACCTGAGGGAGCTGGGGCTGTTCAGTCTGGGGAAAAGGAGGCTGAGGGGAGCCCTCACTGCTCTTTACAGCTGCCTGAAAGGAGGTAGCAGAGAGGTGGGGGTTGGTGTTCTTTCCAAGACATTGCTAGTGATAGAACTAGAGGAAACAGCCTCAAGCTGTGCCAGGGGAGGCTTAGATTGGACATCTTCCCTGCCAGAGCTGTCAGGGACTAGGACAGGCTGCCCAGGGAGGGGATGAAGCCACTGTGTTCAAAACCTGTGCAGATGTGGCACTAGGGAACAGGGTTTAGTGAGCAGAGTGGAGCTGAGTTGGCAGTTGGGCTGGAGTCTCTCAGAGGTCTCTTCCAACCTTGCTTCTGTGATTCCATGATCAGTAGCTGAAGCAACAGCCCACCTGCCTGACCAAACTGGATCTGAGGACAGATTAAAGCCCCTTGTCTGACTCGGCACAGGACAACCGAAAAACTGAGCAAGCAACAGGCAGCAGATTTTTTTAAGAGACAAAAATGACACCAAAATACAGCCCAGCATTATTGAGGATGAACTTACCTAGGAAAAGAAACTGAGTGCAACGATGGAGGGCATTTAACTCTGTTTCCTAAAAGCAGGAAAGCAACAAGAGACTCCAAAGGAACTGCTTTTGAAGAGCACGGGTTATTGGCTTATAGATAACATTTTTGGTTGCCTCCAGTCTTTGGCAACCTATCAGCCACATGTTTTCAGCTTCACTAGCTAACCCACAGAGACAAAAGGCAGCACATCTCCATTACTTAGGTTCAGTCTTCTGATCGCTGGTACATTTGTCATCTCAGTCTTCAGCAGAGCATAACTGCAACAGCAGCAGACAGATGTGACAGTACTCAAAGAAGGATGAAGTGAGTGAAAACAGCATTAATTAAACTCATCCTGTACTCAGTGCTAATGAGGACACTGCTTGGAGATCTGCTAAAAAGTCTTTACCTCCACTTCATACTAAACACATTTTATAGTAAATAAAGAGAAGATGAGTAACAGTTTTGATCTGTGATCCTGCCCTTTTTCTATCTTGAAACAAATTGATCTTTAATCCCCTTCTGATTCCTTTCTCTCATTGCTGACTGGGTGCAATTACAGGAAAGCCAACACAAGCGTGAGCGTTAGCACTCCTTCACTGCAAGCGCCACCAGGCTACTCCACCTTGATGTGCACAGACCTGAGCCAGTTAGTGGTAAAGCTCCCTGCGCCTCGGTAAAGTCCACCAAGATTGCCTTTTAGTAGAGATCTTGTAACTTCTGAGGCCCATAAGTTGTGAGAAAACTGAAATCTGTGGTGAGAAAAACACTGAGATCTACGGGATGGTTGTCACAAGGAATCAGTGAGGGTGTCTCTATTTAAACCTGGCGTTGCAGGAGAACTGCACGTGTGTTCCCAGGAACATATGCTCTTGTGGCAACAAGTTCTGATCTGGGGAAACTGGAAGCTATTAAGTCTGTATTTGCATTTGTCAGCGTGGAGATGCTTGGCGAGCCAGCTTCATTCTTCACCATCCCTTCAGACGTCGGCAAAGTGCAGCCCAGGTTCACCTGACATTTAATTAGGATTCTGGTAACATCAAGGGGCTGCTACAGGCAATGATTGGAGAGCAGTGTGGAATCAGCCCTTGTGAGTACTCTCTCTAACTAGAAAGAGACGACTGTATTCCTGAAATGAAAGCCCTAGAAACCAACGTTAGACAGCACACATCTGTCCTCTGGTTAGCCGAGTATCTAGCAGCATTCCTGATAGATGCTCCTGGTGCAGCAAAGCTTGACTGGCTCAAGACTGTTTCTCGTTCAAATTCAGGACAGCACACAAATCCTTTCAGCTCTCCTTTTGTCTGCAAACCAACACTGACCTGCATGTTTTTAATAGAGTCCACCTAGCCCCTCTCAGACAGAGTAGGTGTACTGTGTGTAGAGAAACAGAGGACTGACAATGCCCAGAGAAAAACTAGCTTATAGAAGGAAGTCAGGGAAGACTGGGTTGGATTTCAGCCAGAATACAGATGAAAAATTCCTGTACCACTTGTACTTCCACAAGACACCTTTAGGAAATTTCCTTTCTCCTTCTCTCTCCTAGCAGAACAGCTGATGCCAGGATTTATTCTTCTCAGGAATCCTTATCGTAGCGCTTTCCCTGACAAACCCTTGGGAAATCCAAGGGCAATTCAATTAGTGAAAGCAAATGGGGTCACCTGCAAACTGAGGGGATTATCTGACAGGGCACTGGAAACATCTGTGTGCTCCAAAGCACCACACAGTTAAGATTTTTCCAGAGGACAGTGAAATACCTGCCCCCAAGTATCTCACAGATGCTCATGATGACCTTCCTTACTGATGGATTCAGACTTCACAACAACTTCCCTTGACGAAAGGGCATTTCTCTGCTCAGGGTATGAAACAGTCTGCACTGAGAGAGAAAATGAGGAGCCATGGCCAGCGTGTGGTTTGGCACTGCCGGTGTTCCAAAGGCTGCAGCGCTTTAACAGGGAGAAGGATCTCCTCTTAACAGTTCTTTGTAAAGAGAGCTTCAGAGACATCTCTGCAGCCTAACGAAGTAACACATCATCTTCAATGCACTTGGGAAATGCTGTTGATGCTCATGTTGTAGGGAAGTTGTTAACAGAAAGTAGAGCATTTTGGAGAGCATGAATAGGCTTTGCTAGCTGGACAGGATCAAGGCTAACGAGGAGAGGTCCAAGGCTCTTGCAGTGGTGATACAAAGAGACAGCCACAGCATATGAATCCTGATTTACTTAGTTGAACAATTCTTGTGCCCGTAAGAGCAGGTGGTTGTGCCTGCTGAAATGAAGCCTATGCCATTAGAGCTTCCTCATCTCCAGTGCCTTCAGAGAAAGGGTTTATTCTTCCTAATGAATCGCTGGAATTTTTACCAAAACACTCAAAACAAGCACCAGTAAATCATGTCTCACCCTCAGAATAACCTGCTAGGACAGGAAAAAAACCCCCAAGCTATAGTCTCACCCTGCTACCTGAGGAGGGACTGCAGCCAGAGCTGCAAGCTCACTGACAATAATTGAGTAAAGAAGAATTTGCTCAACATTTTGCCTAGGTGGTGAAGGCGGCTGGAAATGTCGCTTCAGGTGCAATTTTGTGCCAGGAAAATAGAAATGATCAGTTGGGAAATAAAAATGATGATCTGGAGGGACTCTACCCCTTCAAGTCAGTAACCACAGGAGAAGAACTAAGAGCAGTCCCTCAGGGAGCTACTGCCTGCTGCAAATGTTGTTTCTCAAGCAGGTACTGATTGCAGCCCGAGATTTCCTTTGGTGCTTTCCTGCTTTCCTAACAGCTCGGGGATTTTGCAAAATATTTTGATTTCTGATCAGATTTTTCTAGAAGCACAAGTAGCACTTCATGAAACGTTGAAGTCCACAGCAGCACCTTGCAAACAGCTCTAGGAAAGGCTCTGCTGTTACAGAACAGTAAATTAGATTCCCCTGCAGATCACCCAGGGTGTCCCCAGCAGCCTCTGGTTCCTGGGCAATACCCAGACCACGTTACTTCCACCCATGTGGATTTCACAAGTGAAAGGTTAATTTCCATGCAAATTGCATAGGAAAAGGAACGGCACCCCCAGAGATGAGAGGAGGTAAGTAAAAGAAAATGCAGATGGACGGGATCCCCCAGGATAAAAAGGAAAGGGCAGAAATGCAGGAAGATGTCACTCATCGCGTCCTGCAGAGCACAAGGCTTCTTTTCAGAATTTCTCTTCTACATAAACATTGAAGCCAGATTCTGATCCACACAATTTACCTTCTTCTAATGGCAGCACCCAATTTCCTGAGCATTTATCTTGGTTTCCTTGAAGACATTTTATTTTGCAGCCAAGAGGGCTAATAGCATCCTGGCCTGTGTCAGGAATGGTGTGGCCAGCAGGGAGAGGGAGGTTCTCCTCCCCCTGTATTCAGCACTGGTCAGACCGCCCCTGCAGTACTGTGTTCAGTTCTGGGCCCGTAAGGTCAGGAAGGATGGCGAGGGGCTCGAACGAGTCCAGAGAAGGGCAACTGGAATGGGAAAGGGGCTGGAAGGTCAGCCCTACGAGGAGAGGCTGATGGAGCTGGGGCTGTTCAGCCTGGAGAAGAGGAGGCTCAGGGGTGACCTTATCGCTGTCTAGAACTACCTGAAAGGGGGTTGGAGTCAGGCGGGGGTCGGTCTGTTCTCCCTGGACACTGGAGACAGGACAAGGGGTCACAGTCTTCAGCTCCATCGGGGGAGGTTTAGACTTGACCTTAGGAGAAGGTTTTTCACTGACAGAGTGATCCGGGTTTGGAACGGGCTGCCCACGGAGGTGGTCGGGTCGCCGTCCCTGGAGGTGTTCAAGGTCAGGCTGGATGAAGTGCTGAGTGGCATGAGCTAGATGGCAGCTGTTAGGGTTACTGGGTTGGTTTTAGGTTGGACTGGATGATCTTGAAGGTCTTTCCCAGCCTCATCAGTACTGTGAGGCTGTGATCCTGTGAAATGGAGTTCTGCACCACTTATAAAAAAGGTGCTAGAATGCAGCACATTCTCAGTTCTTCCGTAGCAAAACAATGACAGTGATTTGCAAGGAAAACTATTCTGTCCGTGGCACTGAACACTTCACCTTTAAAGGAAATTCAAAGGTGAGGGAAGTAGGTTGTGATATTTATCCTTTTGAGCTCTTTACATCAAGGACAGAACTATATCCCAGCAGAGTCTCCCCAGGATGTCATACAGAATTTCAGATGGGAAATCTACACCTCCGAGATGCTAAAGACTTGGTGTTCTGATGCTGAAAAGTAGTCATTCTGAGAGTCCCAGACACCAGTGTATGTGCAATCACAGCTATGTCTGCAGAAAGAATTGAGGCAAATGGCAAAGCGGGAGCCGCGCGAGGCAAAGGGAGGAACCCGCAGTGAGGGAATCAAGCAGCAAATAGCCAACATCTGCAAGAAAACTGCTGAGCAGTGTCTGAACAGCCTCTCTGTCTAAGCCAGATGGTTCATTAGCACAAACCGTGGGTAGATGCCAAAGCTGCATTAACCCTGCAGTGACAAACACCTGTATCTCGTGGTCAGAAACATCACAGAGACAGGGCACTCCAGAGCCGTCACCTGGTGTTCAGGATGGCAGTGCTGGACCGTGGGTCCCCACAGCAAATTCTAGCCTGTCAATAGTCCTGACTTGTCTGGAGCCTGGGAGATGAGGCAGCAGATTATTTTTAAAGGAGCAGTAGTTCCGTCGCCTTTCAGCAGCATCTTGCTGCCCTTGGCTCTCCTGTTCATTACCCACCACATTCCAGGGAAAGAAGTGATTTTGCAAAACGTCTGAGTTGTTTCTCTTTCATTTCTTCAGGCACCAGCCGTTCTCTTTTCATTTGTGCCTTCACGTTTCTCTCCAACAGTGATCTCAGCTGTAAGAAATGCTCTGCTGCTCTTTTGCCCAAGGCAGGGGTTTGCTTTCAGATGTGTAAATACATTGCACGCTGCGGTGAAGCCTCCAGTTGCTCTTCACCTTCTCTTAAGTCTCAGCAGTGGGTGAATGGGCATGCTTGAGAACCTGGCCCACCCAGACTCGCAGGAACACTCTGGGACAAGGTTTGTGCATCTACCTCAGTGCAAACTGCGTGAGGAGGAGTCACTGCTGCCTTTCATCTCCAGAATAGATTGCCCATGAAAGCAAGCCTCTGAGATCACCGGGGGTCTGTATTCCCAGGACCATCTCTGAGGGATCAGCTGATTCTCCACTCCACTGTCACAACCTGTTTTCTTAGCAGCACGCATAGCTGAGCCCAGTGCAGAGACACCTTGTTGTCTCTTTCCAAGTCTTTCCAGACTTGCTTCCCCCTCTTTTCTCTGCCCATGCACCACTGTCATTCTGCTTTTTAGACAGGGACAGCTTTTAAGAGATCTCTGCTTTCCCCTTCTCCCAGAGGTCCATTACTGTTCCAGAGCAGAGCCTGGCTCACCCTAGCTAGAGGGGCAGTGCTCGCAGGGTAACAGGTCACAGACATGCTCATTTCACTGGCAGAGCTATGAACACAAACGCAGGCTTCCTGATCTCTCCCTGCAACTTACCCTCATGTCCCGCAAACACGATGACTGTCCTCCGTGTGAGGAGGAGTCTCAAGACCTTCCCAAGTCCACGTTCATATCGAAAGGAAAGGAGCTGTGAAGTGAGGGACACTGACAGTAATTTTTAATCACAACCTTTTACCCAGGGTCATAGAATGGATTAGAGTGGAAGGGACCTCAGACATCACCTACTTCCAACCTGCCTGCTGAGGGCAGGACATCTCTCCCACTAGACCCTCTGTCCCACAGCCCCATCCAACCTGGTCTTGAACCCTCCCAGGGATGGAGCAGCAGCAACCTCCTTGCGCAACCTGTTCCAGTGCCCCAGAACCCTCATGGTGAAGAGATTCATTCCTAATATCCAATCTAAATCTCCCCTTTGAGTTTAGCTTAGTAGACACTGAGTCAGTCTTGCCATTTCCCACCAGCTGACTGTGCTTTCTGTCATCGTAAGAGCTTTGTGCTTACGGATAATACTATATTTAAAAGTTGTACTAACATTTCAGCTCCTTCCCTTTGCTGGAAGCAGCTGTCTGGAGTATAAATGGCTTGGAAATTCTGGCACCATCAGCAGAGGTGCTGTTCTCTTTCTTTATACTGGAAGCAGAGATACCACTTCCAAGAACCTTGCTACAAACCACCCGATATAGCTAGCCAAACACGAGAAGAAAATGCACACATCCATCTTCTTTGGGATACTCTGCCTTCACTGCACCTGGAAATGTATTTTATAGGCCTCTTGCCTTGAAGCCTGAAGGCAAAAACTCAGTTGTAGTCTCCACACACTACTTGGGTGTTGCTCTCACTTCTGCTTAGTGAGATGCACTAAGATCCTGCCATCAAAAATAGTATACAGGCTTGGAAATTTAATAAATCCAGCACTTTCTGCCTTAGATTTGGACTCATATTTACCTCCCAGAAAGCTGTCTGGGTTAGGACATCCCTGCCCATCTTTCCCTCAGGAAATGGGACTCCTTTGTCCTTTCCTATTTTCACATTTCACTCAGCTTTTGGTTTCAACCAGCAGCTTCTCTGGGTTTTGACCTTAATCCAAGGGTTTGTATGTCTGTGTAAGTGTCTAGATGTGATAACAGATGACTTTCCTCATCCTCAAGATAACATCTGGGCAGCAGTGTGCTCAGGTGGCCAAGAACACTGACAGCATCCTGACCTGCATCAGAAGTAGTGTGGGCAGCAGGGCTACAGAGGTGATTGTCTGCCTAGACTTGGCGCTGGAATGCTGCACTCAGTTTTGGGCACTTCAAGGGCACTGAGGGGATGGAGTGGGTCCAGAGAAGGGCAATGAAGCTGGTGAAGGGCCTGGAGGACAGGGCTGAGGGGGAACAGCTGAGGGAGCTGGGGCTGTTCAGTCTGGGGAAGAGGAAGCTGAGGGGAGCCCTCACTGCTCTTTACAGCTGCCTGAAAGGAGGTAGCGGAGAGGTGGGGGTTGGTGTTTTCTCCAAGACGTTGCTAGTGATAGAACAAGAGGAAATGGCCTCAAGCTGTGCCAGGGGAGGCTTAGATTGAACATCAGGAAGAATTTCTTCCCTGCCAGAGCCGTCATGGACTGGGACAGGCTGCCCAAGGAGGGGATGAAGCCACTGTGTTCAAAAGCTGTGCAGATGTGGCACTAGGGAACAGGGTTTAGTGAGCAGAGAGGAGCTGGGTCGACAGTTGGACTGGAGGATCTGAGAGGTCTCTTCCAACCTTGATGATTCTATGATGTTATGATTTTCCCAAGACTTTTATCTTCAGAGTTTGGAGGGAGCTGTTTCAGCTTTGGGAATCTTTTCATCCCCAGTCTCCTCTTACGAGCTGCTAGCCATCAAGCAACGAAAAAGCACACGTGTTTCAGTAACATTAGCTCAAGCACACTGACTCACCAGTCTGTAAGTTGAAGACATTCACCCCAAGCACTTGTTGATGTCATCTCTGACTTTCTCCTACAGCATTACCAAAGGTGGCCGCAGTCTTCATGGATTTCTAGGAAATGCTTCACAGAATTACAGGAATTTTCAGATGCTGGTGATATCATTAAGTTTTCCCACATTGTCTTCTTTTTCAGGCTATATTGCCCAAGATGTTAAATTAGGGGGTTGGACTAGATGAACCTATCAAGATCCCTTCCAATCCAAACCACTCTGTCATTCCATGACTACGTAATACCGTTTAAACTACATCCTTATAAACACTCTTTCAGGCACAAGTGCCTGTAATTAATGGAATAATAATGAAATAAGAAAGGATTTACTTATTCTGATACTCTGGACCACTCAGATTTCTACAACAAAAAGTTATCATGGCTTTTACCCTCCAAAAGTCTTCAATTGTAACAAAACCTCTCCAGCAACACTTTCAGTGCTTAAACACCATCAGTACAACGCTCCAGTCTCCTCAAGAATCAAAAGCTTGTGGTCAATCACAGCAAAGCTGCAGAAAGAGTTCCAAGACACGGATGGTTTTCCTCCTCGTTCAAGGTGAGGCCAAATCTCTGATGCTTCAGCATCTCCTATAGGGCAGTATTTCAGTGCTCAGACCATTTTAATCACTTGCTATTCAGCAGAAACCACAGCATGCGTTGGGTCTGAAGGGTGAAAGCACTGAAAATGTGTTTGGAAAAGGCCGTTTAGCCCACCAGCTACATTAGAACATTCCTGATCAAAATGAGTGTATTCCTAGAAGTACCTATGGCCTCAAGCTGTGCCAGGGGAGGTTCAAGTTGATGGCAGGAGGAATTTCTTTCCTGAAAGAGCTGTCTGGCATTGCCAGAGTCTGCCCAGGGAGGGGGTGGATTCAACACCCCTGGAGGAGTTTAAGAGAAGGGTAGATGTTGTGTTGGAAGACAGGGCTCACAGTGGTGCTGATAGGGCTAGGAAAAGGTTGGACTTGATGATCTTGAAGGTCTCTTCCAGCCAAAACTGTTCTATGATTCCATTTTCTGTTTGTGGAGCCCAAAACACAGTTCAGTGATCATAAACCAATGGTATGACTTGCAGAGATGCTGCCAACTTCCTTTACTTTAAGGCTAAGAATTATGCAAGAATTCCCCGGGGTCTGCAGAGCTGGAAACATCAGCAGTGGGTGCTTAATTTTCTACTAGAAAAAACCCCACTGTTGCCCATCTCTGGCCAGGTTTGCCCGAGTCTATAATGTATAGTCATGTAACACTCAGCACTTACACCTGCTTATCTCATACTAGGATTCAGAGACTCTATGCTCCTCCATCAGCTCCACCTGCAGAGCTTTTCCAACACCTTTGGAGTTGCCCTACTGAATCAGATCTCAGCAGCTTAAGATGAACTTCCCAATATCTGGAGTTAGAGTGCAGAGAATTCAGTGCAGCCTTGCTGTAAGATTCTGTGCCCTTCAGATGCCATCTTGGGTTTCACTAACATAGTCACTTCTTCAGGGTCGATTAAGATGCTAATGTTATGAAGTGATGAACAAACTCTATTTGCCAAATGTGACTTACCACACACACAGAGTACTGATGAGGCTGGAAAAGACCTTCAAGATCACCCAGTCCAACCTCAAACCAACCAGTAACCCTAACATCTGCCATCTAGCTCATGCCACTCAGCACTTCATCCAGCCTGACCCTGAACACCTCCAGGGGCGGTGACTCGACCACCTCCATGGGCAGCCCGTTCCAAACTCGGATCACTCTCTCAATGAAAAACCCTTTCCTAGTGTCAAGTCTAAACCTCCCCCAATGGAGCTGAAGACTGTGACCCCTTGTCCTGTCTCCAGTTATTTGCATTAATTTGAAGCCTTCAACAGGGGCTCAAACAGTCACAACAGCTGCCAGTTATAAAAATACCTGGGAGTGGAGACAGAAGAACAAAACACAGGCAGAAAGAGAAGCAACTAGCGCACTTTTGAGGGACATTGAAATGATTTTCACATTAAGAATTGATTTGATAAAGAATTTTACATTCCCAGAAGCATTTTGCTCAAGCATTTCAGAGTGAATTCTTTAGATTCCTTATGTAAAAAAGAACCTCTTTTTCAGTAGTTAGAAAGAGGGATAAAAAGAGATAAAAGCAAAACCCCTTGCTGAAATGTTATGTTTGATTTATTTGACCTCCTTTGTTGGTTTGTTTAAAGCCAAACTGGGAATGCCATACAGTTTTCTTTAATGTAGAGCAGGGTAAGGAAGACCCTAACTTTGCTCTAGTAGGTGGAAAAAGTGATATCTGGTAAAAAGTAACCTCAATCAGAAAAGATCCCTAGTAGTTTGTGCTCCTTTTTGCTTTAGCTGCAATGAAAATTCAGAATAATGTGCTAGAAATTAACTTCATTCTCTCATTTGGATTGGGATTTCACCCCAGATAGCTTGGCCAAGGAACGAAGGCCAACAGCGTGAGCATCGCTCACATCTTCACATTGAGCAAACTTGGAAAGTGTTATCAGGAAAGACAGACTGTAAATATGAGCCTTACTATTAACAGCACACCTATTGTCTGCCACTGCTTTCCTGCACTCTCTGGCAGTGTGGAAGGCAGCTGAGGCTTCATGCAGAGCATCCAAATCCATACAGTACTGAGCCCTCACTAACAAGGTCGCCCAGGCATTTCTGCAACTCACCTTATCCAGTCCAGCCCCTGGACACAAAGGCTTTCAGAGCATACAGCCTACAATAGGAAGCAGGAGTGCTGAAAATTCACTTAATAAAGATCCACAAAGGCTTCCCTCTCCTCTGACAGAGGTGAAACTGAATGAGACTGGTCAGCAGGGAGAGCCAGTAATGAGGAATTGATCCAAAGCAAGAATGGCAATACAGGACTGAGGACCAAAACCCCCTCCAGCATGGCATCTGCCTCCATGCTGCAGCCCCTCTCTGGAAGTGAGGGTAGATCTGAAATGGTCCCCCTACCCTCACTTCACCCGTGTGCTTCTTATTACAAATGAGCTGTAGACAGATATATTTGCTACCTAAATATCAAATCTATCTCACCATCCTCACTGTGTCTGCATGACTGAGGAGTTTTGGAGCTGAAATAGAGACCTTAAACTGAAATTTGGATTTAACTTTTGTCTGGATGAGACCACACAAGATAAACTCCAGAAAAGCACCCAAACTGAATTAATTGCTGCTCTCCCACCCATATCTTCAGCGCTCAGCACCAGTCAGGTGTCAGTCCAAAGGCAAAACTCAAAAGGCATTCTGGGTGGACGTGGGCTCCCGCAGCGTCTGACCACACAGACCTCAGGCTCTCTGCACCAGCACAGTGACTAGCATAGGCATGAAAGCCAGCACACCGAGGGAAACAGAAAGCCTCAGGTGCTTTGTCCAAGTGTCTGAGCCATCTTGCAATGAGGTTTCACAGCACAGAACACTCATTCAAATGAACTCAGTCTTTGCTGTATCTAGCAGCCCAACCTCAAAGCCTTCTACAGGCACTTGCTGTAATTAGTTTTTATTGTCATTTCCGCCTCAATGGCAACTTGGAATTTGCTGTTAATTTTTTTCATAGCAGTCTCCCACTCGAGCTGTTGTCTACAAGTATGTTTTCTGTTCGGAAGTCCTGAGATTAAGTTCTGTGGAACACAGAATCAGGGTTGGAAGTGACCTCTGAGTTAAAGCCCAACTGTCAATCCAACCCCACCCTGCCCACTAAACCAGGTTTTCAAGCACCAGATCTACACATTCTTTGAACCCCTCCAGGGACAGCAACTCCATCCCCTCCCTGGGCAGCCCGTTCCAACCCCTGACCACCCTGTCAGGGAAGATATTTTTCCTGACGCCCTATCTAACCTTCCCCTGGCACAGCTTGAGGCCATTTCCTCTTGTCCTGCTGCTAGTGACTTGGGACACAGCCAGCATTTGTACAGAGCAATCTTGGATACCTATCTGGCTGCTAGTAAATACATAGTTAATTTATCATTAGATAAATATAGATAATTAGATAATTAGATAAATATAGATAATTATATAGATATAATATAGATAATTATAGATAAATATAGATAATTAGATAACAGTAATAAATTAATTACTGTTCTGCTCTCAGAAACAATTTTTGCAGGAATTGTTAAGTGTCTTTTTCCTTTCTAAGGGGACTCAGAGAGGGTGCTCACGGGCTACAGCCAGCAACATAATGAGTTGGTTAAGCAAAAGGACTCTAGGGTACACACGGACCGAATGCCTCTGATCTAACTAACCAAACTGTCCCTCTGAACGGGAAGCTTCTCAAGCACATGCCTCCATCAGGAGAGCACACGGTCCTCTGATGGGTCATCCAATGATCCAAGGATGCCCCAACAGTTACAGGAAGCACCTTTTACCCAGCACTGGCACAAAAGCTGACTTCATATGCTGCTTTAGGAGAAATTATTCTGGATCAGAAGACACTTGGCAGGAAAGGCATAAAACTGCCTCACAGAACAGAAAGGGAATAGCATCTCACACTGTAACAAAGGGTCCCCACCCTCAGTGGGAGCAGAAACACCACACAAATGCTGCTGCCACTTGCAGAAAGTCTTCCTTCCCTCACAGGCACCGCTCTCCTCTGAAATCAAGTGCTACTTTCCAAATAGTACAACTAAACTTCCCAAATCAGTTTTGTTTTCACTGATAGAGCAAGTTTATTGTAGTAAAACCAAAGCAGCTCTGTATTTTTCCCCTCAAGTAGAAAACTTGTTCTCAGAGAGGTCTGCGGGCAAATTTCATGTAAGCTATGACAAACAATTTTGCATCTGCCTCATCTTGCTCCATCATGAAGACTGAACGAATGACCTGAATAACATCTCACAGCCCACTAGGAAGAGCAAGAATTCTTGATTCTACACAGAAAGGTTAAAGAAATCTGAAGATTTTCACAGCAGATAAAACCTCTGCTTTGTTATTAACAGTTCAAGAAATACATTCAAGATTCCTGGTAATCCATCACTGCTATTTGCTAGTACTTGAAACACACCATGGGGCTCTGATCTGGCACTGTAATTACTTCTAATGTTAACAAGAAAAAGCTGTGCATCTACCCATCAGTCCACACAGTAACAGCCAATGTTCATGGAATTGTAGAGCTGTTGGAGCTAGAAGGGACCTCAAAGGATCGTCCAGTCCAAGCCCCTGCCAAAGCAGTGCTGCTCAGAGCACAGGGCTGCATCCACTGGGGTCTGAACATCTCCAGAGCAGGAAACTCTACAGCCTCTCTGGGCAGTCTGTGCCAGGGCTTTGAAACTCTCACTAGGAAGAAGTTTGTCCTCATTTCTAAATGAAGCTTCTTGTGTTCCAGCTTGTGCCCAGTGCTCTTTTTCCTGTCACTGGGCACAACTGGAAACAGCCTGGCACCACATTCCCTACAGCCACCCTGAAGGTATTGGTCTAGATGACCTTTTGAGGTCCCTTGAAATCTGTAGCATTCTGTTATTGTTCCATTTATAAGGATGGATCAGTGCTCCTCTGTCTTCTCTTCTCAAGGCTGAAGAGTCTGAGTTCCCTCAAATTTTATCTCCAAAGAGAGATGCTCCAGACCCCCAGTGATCTTCTCTCACCTCTGCTGGTCTCTCCTGTCTCTCTTGAACTAGGGAGGTGAGAAATGATCACAGTACTCCAGATGTGACCTCACTAGGGCCAAGCAGAGGGGAAGGACAATCTCTCTAGGCCTACTGGCCACACATTTCTTAAAGCACCCCAGAATACATCGGTGATCTTGGCAACAAGGGCACGCTGTCAGCTCATGGTGAGCTGCCCATCGTGGAGAATCACTTAACATGAGCTACAAACTCTGGCAAGGATTTCATGGTGGTGCTATACTCGGGACTCTGCTCTTCTTCAGTCCCTGCCTTGCCACGAGGGTTTTATTTTGTAGTTACTGGCTTATTTCTATTAAAACTCACAGAACATCTGTCTGCATTGTGTTTTGTGACTTGCAGCAAAAGAGCCCTCGTTGCAATGGTCTCACAGGTGAGTGGAGATGTCCTTCTGTGTGTCTGAGGATCTCCGAAGGATTTGCACTGACAATGGAATTGTATTTACAGCAGTGAGCAATGCTCATACAACTGAAGGGGTTTGGGCAGGGGTGGGGGGAAGAAAAAGAAGTCATTCCTGAAAGACCTTGTAGGGAAATCAACATCCCCAGAATGGCACAATGACTTGAAGAGCCACAGGGCTAATTTACTGATGGTTTTGTAATTGTCAGGCATCACAGAAAGCCTCAGAAAACCTTCATAAAGGGGCCTATTTTAAAAGAGGTTGTCATTGCTGAAAGGAAAATAATAGACTAATGGGACTAATTCTAAACCCAGCAGGTCTGGAGGTGAGTCCCCACAGAATAGAAAGGGGAAGCAATCATGTCAGCTGAAAGAACTTGTAAAGCAGAAGTATTCAGCTGGGTACCATCAAGGCAGTTGTGGACTAATGCACATCTCTCAGTGCTGTCACTAATTTAAATAGGCTGAACATTCAATCACTATTGTTGTGCTCTCTTTTGAGCTGAAGGTCTAACACGTGCACATTGGAATCTCAGCCCTTCTCCTGTACACAGAAGAGATGCTAAGCATAAGGGCACATACATATTATATTGCAGTTAGTTACTAGGACACATTAATGAGATAAGGAATGACATGTTCCCTCTGAGTTCCTCAGCACAGCCAAAATTGTGCGATGAACTATGCCAGGGCCGTGGTCACCACCGAGCAGTTGTTCTTCTTGTGGCTCCTATGATTATTTCATAAACCCATGACAGAAGAGAACAGGCTTCTCTGTGGGGCTTTCCCTTTATGAAGGCACTGCATGGTGCGCTCATCAGGAGACAATGAAAAGCCAGTTATTAACAGGAAAGCTAATCACAGTCTACAACATCAAAGCAAGAAGTATCTCTCTTCTGTAAGTTTCTTATGAATAATATCATCATTTAGTCTGGGAGGGATTCAGGTCACCTGGGTAGACCTTACAGAGCAGGGCGAGCTTCCAGATTAATGAGGTTGCTCAAGGCTGCCTCCAAGAAAGCTTTACGTGTCTGCAAGGATGGCAACGCACTGACTCTTCTAGTGAACTGCTCGTGTTTCTTTCTGTACTCCAACCTTCCATTTATATCTGGAAAATGTGGGGTTTCTACACTGAAAGTAAAAAACTGATAAACACGACACTTCCAGAATGCCAGATATTTAAATAAACAGATTCCCAGCTCTTTGATAGAGTTTGCAGGGTAACCTGGAATACAAGTAGCTTATTACTCTCCCAATTTGAACTGTGGGAACAGAGATGCCACCTCAACTTACCACCTTGCTTTCTAAAATAAAAAAGCTCAAGAATTTCTTTGGACCATTACAAGAGGGTGATTTTTATGCACCCTGCTGCAGCTCTATCCCCTACACAAGACACAGCTTCCATCAGCGCTCAAACTTTCCCTGCAGCAGATTCAAAACATGTTAGAAATTATAAAAATTATAGATTTTTAATAAACTTGTTAGAAATTATAAAAATAATTGTTTTAATAGGCACCCCAGGGATGCAGGAACATGTCAGGAACATGCAGCACAGAAGAGCACAAGGGTATCTGTCAGATTTGAGCCATTTATTCAAAACCATCACAGGCACAGAGTGGTCAGTAAGAGAGAAGTGAGATGACTTCAGAGCTTTACCTGTCTTCTCTCCCAGCACTGAGCTCTCCCAGTCACAGAGGCACTGGGAGAGACCTGCTGCAGTAGAATGGTGTGGCTCCTTGACCCTGAAGTGTGAAGGAAAAGGGGTCCCCCACCACTTCTCCCCTTCCACTTCACTTGGGACTCTGGTGACCTCAGAGCCCATTGCTACTGGTGGACAACTAAACAGCCAAAATACAGATGTTTCCTGAGTTAGAACCATAGAATCATTAAAACTGAAAGAGAACAACAAGATCATCAAGCCAAACCATCAACCTAACCCTACCATGGCCCCCAATTCATTTCTGTTTGCATTAAGAACACACCCCTAAAAAAACATTGACTCCTGAGACCAGCAGTGATGGTCAATTCATCACAATCTTTGACAAAGATATTTCCACAGTTGACAATGCAAATTATTCTTATAAACTGAATTCATCTTCCAACTTCCAGCCTCTACTTGGTTTCACACTGGGTCTGCTAACATGGAAGTCCCATTATCAGATGTTGGTTCCTCATGCAAAATTCCCATGAAGTGATTTTCTTTTCCCCTCCTCAGGGAGCTCAACCTTATGTTTTTAATAAGTGGGTCCTGTCCTTACAGCTGTAGATGCTCTCACTACTTGATATTTCATCAAGGACATTTACATAATAGCTGACTTGAATGGTACTTATTACTCCAGCAGCTGAAGCAGGGCACACCATGGTAACAGCCCCACAATTACTTCTGCACTCTGACAGCTCTACAGCACTCATCACTCTGTGAATGGTCTGAACACAGTTATTGGCGACCTCGGGAACTCTTCCAGAAAACCTGGAAAATGAGTGTACAAACACACACTGTGGTCTTTCATCCTAAACGTGAAGTTACTCCCTGACAGAACCAAGGATTGCTATGTGCCTTCACTGTCCAAGTTCTGTTCGTAACTAAAGCTGCTTTTATCCCACGAGGGGAAAGAGCAGGACACGCCAAGCGCTATGAGAGCGTAAAAGCAGGTATTTTTGAGCTCTAAACAGCAGTCTGTTTGTCTCACTCGTGCACAACTGCTGCTCTGAGACACCACGGAATGAATCGACGCACTGCTGCAGTGGTGGCAATGGGAGACTGGCACCTGGATGCCTCATTTTAAAGAGTACAGATTGCTTCCGATGCTTCTGAGAGGCACAGGACACCCCACCTAACGCTATAAGAATCCTGAATGGTCCCTATTGATGTCACTTCAGCGTGTCTCTCTTGTTGCCTCCACACTATAGAATTGCCTAGTATCTGCAGGTGGTTTAAAGGAACTCCACATTTCAAAGCAATTCCTACAGGGAAGCGTTGAATATCATTTGGGTTTGCTTTGAAGCAAAGCCCTTCTGGCATAAACCCCAGTTACCTAAACTGGAGTGAAGCTTTCAGGAACCCTCCTGACTGAAGTTAGTGCTAAAAGCCACCATGGTGCCCGCTTTCAGGGTCTGAACTCACTGTAAGTAGTTCACAACATCAGTCCCACATTGGTGCACGAGTCAAACATCACAAGTGTAAACCTATGACAATAGGTCTGCTAGCTGCAGCCGGGCAGAACTCTCACACAGGGTTTTAGAACATCATCTAAGGAGTCAGTGAACTGGCTTTAAAAGCTGCTGACAAACCACCAGAGTACTGAGTATGGCTGTTAACTGTTCCCAGGCTCAGTGAGAGCAGGAGCACATCCAGCTTGGGACGTTCATCAGCAAGCTTTTTGGGATGCCTGAGACCTGGCAGATGTGTTCCCCCATGCAGCAAGTTAACTGCAGCATAGCTGGGCCTCTTCTCCTCGATCTCTGCTGCCTGTTCCTGCTCACTCCATGTGTTGGGGCTCTGTGTTTCCAAGTCTCTGCACTGACACAGAGCTTCACTCACACTAAGCAAGTCATACATGTTTTCCACTCGGGCTGTGCCTCCTTGTACTCAGATCTGTGCCCTGCAGGACTAAACCCAAGCTTATTCATGCTGCACAGCACCAGGGCTTTACAGCTGGCACCCTGATGTGCACGGGATTTATGGTGTGAGCCTGTATAACAATCCAAGCGCTATTCCAAGAAGTGGGACCAAATCTCACCCCAACAAAACCGGTCATCATTTTCCTAATTAAAGCATTAGGAGCAACCCTCAAGAACTCTACTGAAGTGCAGTTTGCCTTTAGCCCTCAGAGGGCTGCGATTTTACAGCCTAACAATTACCCAAATACCATCTCACTGTAGAAGTCCTAGTTTTAAGCTGCGTCCTGGGTTTTGACATTTGATAAATTCATGATTTTACTACAAGCTCCTGCTCAGCTGTTAATGTGCAAAATGACACCAATGCAGCGGAATACAATAAAACTTAAGGTATTAATTAGGTGATTAAAGTGTCACACAAGATTTGTTTGTCCTCTGTAAATTAGTAGCTCAATCCTCTCCATTTATAAGCAAAGCAAATCGTAAAACAAAAAAGCTTGGTTCGCTCTAAAAACGACCGAGCTTTTGCACAAGGCCAAAGCAGCCATGGAAAATTGATTTTCCACAGCTTTCTCAGCCTTGAATAGGCTCTGCTTTGTGGATGATTTTCTCTTTGAGAGAAGCCAAAACTCATTATAGCTAAGACCTTTAGGTACAGCCCATGTTTGCTCCATTATTTTTAATATCAACGTTGCATTTTCATTCCCTGTCTTAAAGGAAGAGCACAAAGATATATTTGCACGTTATTACCACAGTAGAACTGAGACTAAAGTTAGATCTTTAGTAGCATGCAGACTGGAGGAGGAGGAAAACAATTATTCATTATCTCTCACAAGATAAGATAGAGGCAAAGAGAGGGTTTACAGTTCTGTGGCACTTTTTGTACACTGCATCATTAAACTGTGAACTCGAACATCTACTAAAGTCAGTATCCAGTAGCTTCTCTGATCCCTGAATTTGTCTAGTTAACTTTACCAGGATTATCACAAGGGAATTCTTCCAGTGTCCATGCTCCTGAATAATAATAACGATGGGGTTGGCAACCTGTCCTTTACAAGTGGTGCAACTTATGATCCACACAGCAAACACCAGCTGCTCATCCAGCTCTTGGCAGAGATGTGATCTCCTGGAGCCACAGTGCTTACACCTAGAGGCATCACTTGTGATCACCTAACCTGATCTACTTATCACAGGTCATTGTGAAGTACCTCTGTAGTGAGCTCAACACCTTTGTATTTGACTTGAATACATCTTCCAGAATGACATCCCATCTTAATTTGAAAGTCAGAGATGGAGAAGCCTTCATCATGCGCTTCAGTGATGAATCACCCCTGCTGTTAAAAACTGGCACAGAAATTCTAAATTTAATTTGGCTGGTGGCAGTTTCCAGCTCCTGCTTCTGTAGTACCCTCAATTTTCTTATTGGGAAAACGCTCACGCATTTTAATAAGGTCACCTCCGAGTCTTGTTTTTAATTCACTAACATGCTCGTTTCTTTATTTCTCCTGGGATGAGCTATTCCCTGCAGCTCATGAATCATTTTGTGTTTCTTTCCCTTGCTTTCTCAAGTCTTAGCACTGATTTTAAAACCACGGTATGAACATGGGTAAGATATTCCTCTTCTGTGCCCATTCCTCTACACTCCCATCAGAAGTCCATTTATCAGCAGACATCCTAGCCCTGACTGGAAGATGCAAACCTGGATTCCTTTAAATACAGTTCTATTAGAAACTTGAGACTCAAAGGTTTAGTTGAGCACAAGGATCCCTGAATAAAGACATGTTTTAGTGAAACATGCTGGCCACCAAGCCACACTATCACCCGATTTCAGTTTCCCTAACTATGGGAACCTGACACACCAGGAAAAAGAAAGACCTGCTTGCTGTGTGACTGTGGTGGCAATTCCATTCTTCACCACGACTGACAACCTCAAATAATGATGCCACCTTCGTGTTAAAAAAATAACCCTATGCTGCAGTCCATCCTTCTCATGGGGCTGTTCAAAGCAAACAGCCTCTACAACCGCCACAGACATAGGGAAAACTAGTGTGCTGCTGCAGCAGTGCTGAGAGAGAGGACTGCTGCTATAGAAAAGGGCATGGGCTGTACAGTATTGGTTCAGACCTAGGGAATTCTGCAAACTTTTGGCAAATAACTCGCTTTAGAATCACCAGTGAGACACAACTGGGTTTAATAATGCCAATTTGAGTGCATTACTGAACTGCAAATTTGAGCTCTCCCAAATGTGCCTTATTTACCTCCAAAAGGGTTCTTTTCTAGCCATAGAGATACACGATTTCTCCAACATGATGGATGCTTCATTCCTTTTGCTGCTCAGGATTTTTATCATCCTTCCAGACAATCTAATTTCTTCCATTGGTAAAATCTTTTACCAGAGGAAGGACTTGCAAGTAATGCCCGATGACTGGAAGCAGAACTGTTTTGGCAGTACAGGAACCCTTCATTGATTCTCATTAATACCTAAGAAACCCATTAAAATAATGTATTGACTTAATCTTAGGAATTAGAACTTGAGCAATACAGTAAGAAAGCTCGTGGGTAATATAAATCTGTAACAGATCCCTGTAAGATCCGCTCCACCTCGAACTCATTTGATGCTTTGATAGTTTGAAATGCCCTAAATAAACGTGACCACATCAAAACTGTAAGTGTTGACTAATCAGAGTCAGAGAAGGAAGCATCGAGCATAAGCATCTCTACCCAAAAAGGTACTTTCTGGACAACTTCCAAAGAAAGGATCTACTTGAAATCAGATGTGAAGCAGTAATCTAAATCGAACTATGAAGGTGATGTAATTACATGTGACAATACTACTAAAATCTGTGATTTCATCAACGATTATTTGCAGAATGACTCAGGAATAGCACTTCCCAGAATTAAAAGGTTATGAACTGATGACACTACTGATTGGAGCATTTACTGCACCTTCAACAAGTCTAATTAATGAATGTGTTCACAGAAATAAAAATAGGAGGCTGAGGGGGGGAGACCTTATTGAGGTCTGCAAGTACCTGACAGCAGGTTGTCGAGAGGTAGAGGTTGGTCTGTTCTCACAACAGGCAAATGACCTCAAGCTGTGCCAGGGGAAGTTTAGGTTGGACATTAGGAAAGGGTCCTCAGGCCTTGGAACAGGCTTCCCAGGGACGGGGTTGTATTGTCACCCCTGGCTGTGCTCAAAAGTCATGCAGTTATGGTGCTTATGGCCACGGTTTCTTGGTGGGTTTGGTAGTGTTGGGTTAAGGACAGGAAGCAGAAATGCTGGTCTGTTGGTTGAGGGATTAGTTTAGATGAGTTGTTCCCATTTACTTATTACTCTTTAAAAAAAAAAAGTTAGAAAAGGACACAATTGGAATAAGAGCTGTAAAGCTCAGACCTCAGATAGTACCTCAAAAGAGAGACTCCAGGTGCCAGATCATATTGATTTTAGAGCAAAAGGACTGAGAACAGGCTGGAAGCAGGAAAAAATGCAAACTCAAACCAGAAGATGGACTCTGAAGGCAGAGGAGTTAAAGCTAAAAACCTAGACATTATTTTTCCCAAAAATGAGTAGATTTTAATTCTTTCAGTGTCTTCAGGTGAGGACTAGAAACCTCTCTAAAAAAGTTTTACAAAAATAGGAAGCATTTAATTTCACAGGATCACAGTCTCATGGTAATGAAGGGGCTGGAAAAGACCTTCAAGACCATCCAGTCCAACCTAAAACCAACCCAGTAACCCTAACATCTGCCATCTAGCTCATGCCACTCAGCACTTCATCCAGCCTGACCTTGAACACCTCCAGGGACAGTGACCCAACCACCTCCATGGGCAGCCCGTTCCAAACCAGATCACTGTTTCAGTGAAAAACCTTCTCCTAAGGTCAAGTCTAAACCTCCCCCGATGGAGCTGAAGACTGTGACCCCCTGTCCTGTCTGCAGTGTCCAGGGAGAAAAGACCAACCCCCGCCTGACTCCAGCCCCCTTTCAGGTAGTTCTAGACAGCGCTAAGGTCACCCCTGAGCCTCCTCTTCTCCAGGCTGAACAGCCCCAGCTCTGTCAGCCTCTCCTCGTAGGGCTTATCTTCCTTTTGATAAGTAGTTGTTAGACCCTAAGAATAACTGTCTTTGCTCAATACATGACAGAGACTTCACAATATCTTACCTTACATCTGCAAAGTTAGAAAGGTCTGTGAAGCAAGGATTTCTGCTCAAGGAGAACAAAGTTTTCTGAGTCCTACTGCCTGGATTCTACTGCTAAACAAGCATCTACCAGGCAATTCCAGAAGGTATCTTGAGAGCAGAATCTGATCCTTGCCTAACCAATCTATAAAAATCCAAGAGCTTAAACTTTGTCATTCTGAAAGTCACTTACCTTTGTAGCCCCCTCCTCAAATTGCATGGTCTCACGACACGCAGACTGAGGGATTTTAGTGGGACAGCCTCAAAAGGAGAGGAGTTTACACTCAGGTTTTTGGTAGCTTCAATTAGCACCAAATTGTTGCTTATATTTTAGAGCTGGTCTCAGAACACCTGGGACAAAGAGGGTTAGCAGCTGTCTTTTCTACTGCAAGCTACCACATAATGGGGTATTCTGAATTGTGAAATGTTGGGTAGTGGAGTATTTATACTTCTAAAACTGACATAAATATAAAAGCTAAGAGCCTCTGGAAGGTGATGCCCTATAGTCATCCACAGAATACAGCTGTAACTACCAAGAGCAGTACATAGCGCCCTTAGAGCCCCTGAAAGGAGACCATCAGAATGAACACTGTTCACAAGGGCAGAGAACAACAGAACCAGGGGTCAGGGTTTAAAGCTGGAAAAGGAGAGATTGAGGCTGGACATGAGGAAAAGGTCTTGAATCTGAGGGTGAGGGATCCCTGGAACAGGCTGCCTGGAGAGGTTGGAGGCCCCATCCCTGGAGGCGTTCAAGGTCAGGCTGGATGGGGCTCTGGGCAATCTGTTCTAGTGAGAGATGGTCCTGCTTGGTGGAGGGGTGGCTGGACTACATAACCACCCTTCCCTCAGTACATTTGATTATTCTAACAATATTCATCTGCAGTGCAGAATCCTACCTAGAATTCACTAGAAGATGAATGCTTCTCTCCTCAGCTTACACTCTCGATTGTTCCACAGAACCTCCCTCAGTCATCTCTTCTTTTCACCCTTCAGATAACAACAGCTTTCATGTCTTGAGTGAAGATGTAATCTGTTTGCTACCAAGACTATGACTGATCCAGACTTCTCTATCAGCTTCTCTGGAGCAAGTGACACCAAAACACCATTAAAATGGCTTTTGAACTATTGAATTAGAGCTTTCAAATACAGTTTGAAAACACACTCTTTGCCAGTCCCAGTCAGCTGTTGAACTGGATTTTTTCATCTGCGATGATTTTCCACGGTTAATTCTTTCAATGGCTGCGTACCACCACAAAGATGGGCAGATTTTGCTCTCCATTCTACTCCCCGTTTTCCAGCTAAAGTTAGAGCCCTTGACTCTAACATCAAGTGACTGAATAGGAAATCAGAAGTCAGACAAGAATTTTTCAGCCCTAGAAAAGATAAAAATGAATTGCTACTTTAATTGGCTGTTGAATTAGCTTGTACGAATAATAGCTCACAATCTTTGAGTTCTGTGGTTTAATGAGACTCCCTTTTACTTCTTTGTCTGAAGATTTACTGGAAAAGATTAATTCCCTTTGTATATAATGATTACATTCAAACTCCAGGCATGAAAAAACCCAGCAAAGCAAAAAGCATCAACAGCATAGGCTGCTGGTAGCACTGGCTTGTTACGGTCTTCTCTATGTGGGGAGCACAAAGATCTGTCTCACTTACAATAGCAGGCAGAAACTGAGGGAGCACTTGATGATGCAGCCCCGTGGCACAAGGTCCCTGCAGAGCTGCAGGTGAAAACAAGGAAAGGCCGAAGATGGAACTTTGGTGTGCCAGTCAACAGAACCATCCCCTGTGCCACAGGGCTGGCACGCAGGTGGGATGTGGGCTTTTGCAAGTTCAGAGTTAAACAAGCAAAGAGAATCATAGAATCAGTACATCCTTCAGGTTGGAAAAGACTCTTGAGATTATCAGGTCTAAAGAATAACCAAGCTCAAGGCCAATCCAAAGCTCTAAGCACCACATCTAAATGACCTTTAAATGCATCCAGGGATGGTGACTCAACCCCCTCCCTAGGCAGCCAGTGCCAAGCTCCAATCACTGCTACTGAACAAAATTTCCTACCCTCTTGTTCTAAATTCCCTGTGGTCCAAAAGTACATTCCTGTTGAGCCCCATACCTGCAGCACCTACAAGCAGATGCCACTCAGAGCCCGGGTGCAGCCACTCAGGGCCATTAAGGCCCCTCAAGAGCTTTTCAAGAGCCTGGCCTTCCCTTCTAGATGGTCCTCTTGAAACAGAGAGGGTCATTCCTCATACCAAGGTCTGCCCTGGCCTGTGTCCCCACAGCTCAACACCTCCTGTGTTGCGGACAGCAGTGGAGCTCAAGGTTCCTCTTGGTAGCAAGCACAGAGGCCAGCCCAGTCCTGCCCTGGACTATGATAGGAGGTTCCTGACCAGCCTGGGTCCTTTCACCTGGCTGTGGGATTCATCCCTGTGTCAGCTAATTCTCAGCACTCCAGGGTGACAATAGCATCTTGCATCGGTGTGTTTTGACACGGTCTTTAATCGCTACCTTTGCGTATCCTTACCTTCATTCACCAAACCAATAATCAATATTATTGGCCCAGGTTTTGTTTACTGCCCATTACTCAGCTGGGTTATGGTGGCAATTAATTCCTGCAGGGCTTCCCAGTAGCGCTCATCACCGCCACACGCACAAACACAAATTCATTTAGCTCCATAAAAGTCCGCAGTGGCAAATAAAGAGTAGCCCTGCTGTCTAAAACACAGCGTGCGGGGGCAAAGGAAAATTGAAGTTAGTGGTAGTCACTGATTTCAGACAGCCTGAGGCATCATACATGTCATTCGAAAGTATTTAAGAGTATTTCAAAGGCAGAGGTTGCAGGATCACTCATGGGTGTGAAGGCTGAGAAACTCTAAAGGTGGTCATTAAAATGAGATAATTAGAAGCTATTAGACTACTAGAGATTCCACAGGCAGAGATCACAGAACTCGATTAAGTGGCTACATTAGCACGAGTTAGGGAAGTGCAGTGCAACAATGCATTACTTCAACCACATGATCTTCCTTGCTTCAATCATTTATGACTTCCCAGCTCAAGTAATAAAGGAGGCAGGAATCATGCAGGCATCGCTCATCTCTCTCCTGAACAGCCCTAGTGCATCCCTACAGCAGGTCAAGCCTGCACACCACTCGAGCCAGAAATCCTGCACAGAAACAATACGTGATCACACACGTATCATAAGGGGACCAAATTAAGGTTGCCAAGCAACCACCTTCCAGCTTTATGCCACAAATCCTTGTCCTTCATCTCTCCAGCAAACAAACACCAGGCCCTGTCTCACAACCCTACTCTTTCCCTGGTCTCTTCTATGACCCTAATTCCCCAGCTCCCAAAGGCTTCTGCAGTGACGTCTCTTTGTCCAGACACAACCAGCTTTCCCTCATCATTCCAGCTGTTATTCTTTGTGTTCTTCTCAATTAGCATCTAGTCCACCCTATCTGCTATTTCCCTGACCAGCTTTCAGTCCCAAAAAGGCATAAAAAGAAATAAAGGATGCTCACTGAGGAGAGAAACTGCAGAGGTTTGAGCTGCTAAGACTTTAGGCAGCGTCTCTAAAAGCAGGATAAAGCACTTCTTTTCTCTACAGCATGTTGACAAGTTTAAGTGGATTTTTATAATGAGCAGACAGTCCAGCTCTCTGCTACCAAAACAATCGCTGCTGCATTTCCAAGAAAAGATCACCAGCGTGAGCTGAACTCTGTCATAGAGCATAAAATTTATTCTCAAAACCAGCTAAGACATCTCAGCTGACTTCCTTCCAACACAAACAATAATCAGTGGGCACTTGGCACTAAAAATGCCAGACGAAGGTAATTAACTCTGGCAAAGCTGTGAGCAAAGCCAGGCTTTAGATGAAATTTCCTGTAAACTTTTTAATGGGCTAAGAGGAAGAGTCCAAATAAAAAAGCTCTCCCACGCTCCATTCTCCAAGTGGTTTTCTGCCACTTTTTGCCTCAAAGTGAGAAGTTTACCCAAGCGCAATTAATGCCTCCAAAGTCGGTTTCATCTGTCCTCAACAGATTTTCACTTTAGCATCATCTGTTGTCTTTACCCTTGTAAATCAACAAGTAAGTAAAAATAAATTATAGCTGCAAAAAGAACAGATGATGACCCTGGTGTCAAGAATGGGAACCTTGTTTGAGAGCCGGTGTTTGAGAGAGAGCAGTGTCCTAAGCCTCACATCTAGGGATACGCCTGTCTACATAGAAAGTGGTCACGACTGCACTGGGAGCATCAAACGGTCTCTTGGTCTTCCCTGAGGGGTCTGAAGACAAAAGCTGTGATGAAACAGCTAATACCTAGTCCTAAGTTGCAATAAATTTTGTCAATCCAAAGAGCAAAACCAAAAGGTTTACACTACTTGTGTAGGTTCTCTCTGCAAACAGTAAGGGAGATCTAAGTTAATTAGGCACTTTACAGTAAACTGTTGATGATTTCTCATCACAGATGGAATTTCGCTGTTCAGTAAACTAGTCAGGAAATCCCACCAGCAGTGCCTTACCGTACGGGGATATTTGGAGGACACTTTCAGAATCAGCCCCTGGTCTTGGAATGACCCGTGATTTATCATCTGGTGAATATGCAAGATGGGGATCAGGGGGGGAAATCCCCCACACTGCAAGAAAAGGTCAGGTTTGTGGCTACCTGAGGAACCTGAGCATAGGTAAATCAATGGGACCTGATGAGATACATCTCAGACTCCAGAGGGGATTCGCTTCTGCTACTGCCAAGTCACTTCCCATGATATTTGAGAGGTCCTGGCAGTCAGATGAAGTCCTTGGTGACTGCAGGAAGGGAAACATCACACCCATTTTTGAAAGGGGTAGAAAGGAGGACCCTGGGAACTACTGACCTGTGGCAATTGAAGGCATGGACTCCAGAGATGCATCTGAAGACAATTTATTGTGTGCAAAGCCTCCCTGTTATACCCTCCAGCTTGTAGCCCCACACCACTGTAAATTTCCATGACATCATCGTGGTTAGTAGGTTAGTTTACCAGAATTCACTACAAACCAGCCCAATTGTCTTAGTTGTTTGAGCTTTCTTATCTCCTGTTCTATTTATTCCTACTGCATTTCCAAGCAGGTTTTGGTGACCTTGGACTTTACCCCACGGTTTAGCAAGTACTGT